>JAKOOJ010000018.1:17173951-17423951 GCA_022577455.1 Arizona elegans
GTGCATTGCTCCTGGAAGCACGAAGCTGAGAACACCAGCCTGAAGATGACGAATGAGACTTCGTCGAAACATCGCCAAGACACTTCCAATTTTACGTGGGAGAAAACCCGAATAACCAAAGACCTACATACAAACACCCGCGAAAACCTGAGAAAACAAATATATATATTTCCCCCACCTTGTTCAGCAATTTTAGGTGTGAAAGAGTATTTTGGTTGATAACAAGTCTCTCTCTTTCAAAAGTCCCCAGTTGCTCTTGGATGTGATCCATATTGGAGAGAAAAGTATAACTGATGATGTTCAGATCTGCTGTGATATCTCCATTTTCATCCAAGTGCAGTTTAAAGTGAGAAACATTGCAAAATTCATTCTTATCCAGAAAAGGGTGGAACTAGAATGGAAACATCCAGAAATTTTAAAAGCAGAAACCTTGGTTTCTTATCCCACACAATGTTTGGACACTTGAATCCTTCTTCCCGTGTTATATATACATATTTTTTTCTAATGAAAGCATAAAAATAAGACCTTTTAATTACATTTGGGGTTGCTTTTCTAACCTCTCTTTTCCCTCTTTTCCCAACAAACCTTCTTCTCCTTCTTCTTTCTTCCTCCTCCTCTCCTCTTCCCTACTTCCCTTTCCTCTCCCCCACTTCTCCCCTCTTTTCCCCCTTCTCACCTTCTCTCCTGCTCTTCTCCCCTATCTTTTCTTCTTCTCCTTCCCCTTTCTTCCATTCCTCTCTCTCCTTCTCCTCTCTCCGTCTACTCCTCTTTCCTTTCTTTCTCCTTTGTTGCGCAATATTTCCCTTATTTGGTATCTGAGCAACTCCAATTTTCTAATAATATAGACTTTCTTTTCAATTTCTTTCCAATTTTACCCAATCTATCATTTCATAATTGTATATTTATATTTATAATCTTCTTTCTTTCACCCCACCCCCAATCCCCTTTTTCCATTTCCATTTACAATATGTGTATAAGAAATAAAAATAAAAGACTTTTTTCAACAACAACAAAAGAATCTTTGTTCCCATGTTGTCTGCTTTACAAATATTCTTAGCTGGGAAAACAAGCATTGCCATTAACTTCAAAGATGGAGAGAAAAAAGGTTCAGCAAAAATTCTCAATCATAATTGAGAAAATTAATATTTTACAAAGTTTTTTTCAATTATAGGGAAGGTTCTACAGCAAGTCGCGAAGGAACAACAAAAAGATTATTCGTAGACTCCTTGAAAACAGGATAATTATCCTGTCAAGAAGAACGTCAAGAAGACGTCAAGAAGAAAGTTACCAGTTATAGGAAAAAGGTACCGGAAAAAGAAATCAAATCTTCTCCCAGGTGGGAAAAATGAATACATCCGCTAATTACACTTCATTGTAAGGCTACATTAAACGAAACTCGCATGTCTTAATGTACAACTCTTCTACCATCTGTTTTTCAGTTTGAAAGGTTAGGGAGAATCCTTTCTAAATTTCTTAGAAAGAGCCGTGGTGAGATTCTACCAGTTCAGATGAACCGTTAGCTCTGACTTTCAGCCATGAAACTGTTCTCCTTTTCTAGCACAAGAAGATTTAGATTGTTCTCCTTTTCTCAAAAGAAATTTAGTTTGATGGATCCTTGTTGGAACCCCATACCTGCCATGGCTGCAGCCTTTGAGTCCATAACATCTTTACACCCTCCTTCTTTCTCCTCTTGGTTCTGGAGAAATACACAATCTTCAAGGCATGTACCAGAATCTTAGCAATATTATAAAAATGATGGTCGTTACCGACGCTCATCCTATTCCTTTTAACTTGGGTATCCAGTGGTCCTCTCTGCGTGCATCTTCTCCGGCCTTTGACAGAAAAGACGTGCTTCGAAAAAGAACAGCTAAAATAAAGTCTTAAAAAATCACGTGCCACTAAGAAATTTGACTCCGGGCCATATTCCTTTGCCCCTTTTTTCCCCTGATAAACAATGGTCCAAATGCTATGGACGTGTTTGTAATACGCTCGCCTTCCTATGCTCAAATCCAGAAAAGTTGAGATGATCCAGATTTTCCCTTCAATGGGTCCTGGCAAAGCATTAAGTGCCAAATGAACAGGATGAAATCCGAGACAGACGCAAAAAAGTTTGGTGAAGAAAACAAAGACGTTGACTTCTCTCCACTTAGAGAGGGCATCCTTGATGGGTTCCATCGGCGTCTTCTGTCCAAATTGTTGAGATACAACAACGCAAATTCCATTCCTGGCAAGGATAGGAATGAAAGCCCTCATGGAATGCTCTCCTTCCTCCGTTTCTGAAGCAAAGAGTCCAATCAAGGTCCATCTGAAATGGAGCAGCAGTTGGACAATTGCTGGGTAGTGGACCCCTTCTTTGGGGGCCAACCGGTAGAAAAAGGGGAATTGAATGTTATCACTCAGAACCTCTGAAGCTGTTGCATAACCGATCTGAAAAAAGCATGGAAGAATGCGATGTAATATTTGGGATAAGATGAGGTATACAACATTAAAGATAAAGGTTCCCCTTGCACATACGTGCTAGTTGTTCTCGACTCTAGGGGGTGGTGCTCATCTCCATTTCTAAGCCAAAGAACCAGAGCTGTCTGATGACAATTCCATGGTCATGTGGCCGGTATGACTAAATGCCAAAGGCGCACAGAGCGCTGTTACCTTCCCACCAAAGTGGTCCCTCTTTTTCTACTTGCATTTTTTATGTGCTTTTGAACTGCAGAAGTTGGGGCAAGTAATGGGAGCTCACCCCATTATGTGGCACTAGGGATTCGAACCGCTGAACTGCCGACCTTTCAATCAACAAGCTCAGCATCTTAGCCTCTGAGCCACTGCTCCCCTAATACAATATTAGCTTTTAATGAATCCAATTTGGTTCTCATCCACGCTGCACCCAGTTTTGGTCACCACACTATAAAAAAGATGTTGAGGCTCTAGAAAGAGTGCAGAGAAGAGCAACCAGGATGATGAGGGGACTGGAGGCTAAAATATATGAAGAACGGTTGCAGGAACTGGGCATGTCTAGTTTGATGAAAAGAAGGACTAGGGGAGATGTGATCAATCTTCCAATATCTGAGGGGCTGCCCCAAAGAAGAAGAAGTCAAGCTATTCTCCAAAGCACCTGAAGGCAGGACAAGAAGCAATGGGTGGAAACTAATCAAGGAGAGAAGCAACTTAGAACTAAGGAGAAATTTCCTGACAGTTAGAACAATTAATCAGTGGAACAACTTGCCTCCAGAAGTTGTGAATGCTCCAACACTAGAAGTTTTTAAGAAGAGGTTGGATAACCATTTGTCTGAAATAGTAAAGGGTTTCCTGCCTAAGGAGGGGGTTGGACTAGAAGACCTCCAAGGTCCCTTCCAACTCTGTTATTCTATTCTATTCTATTCTATTCTATTCTATTCTATTCTATTCTATTCTATTCTATTCTATTCTATTCTTTATTAGAATCGTTTATTGCTATGGACTGGAAGACCTCCAAGGTTTCTTCCAGATCATTCATTCTAAAAAAATGTTTATCGATAAGGTCATGCCAAGATAACAGAATATAAAAACACAGAGGACTAATAAGACCATATATGAAAATGAGTTGGAAGGGACCTTGAAGGTCGTCTAGTCCACTCCTTGTAATTTATTTAAATAAAGTGGTTAATTAATGGTAAAGGTCTCTATGAGTCCATAAGACATTAATTTTGATCTACTGTAGATAAACTAATCCATTGGGATTCTTTTCAGGAAACTGGGATTTGCTCACCAATAAAAATACTGAAATTATTGAAATTGAAATTATAATTATTTCAGCTAAGATCATGTACAGAATATAAAATGAATATAATGTAGAAGCAGCACAGCAGCCAAAAACATGTTGGCACGTTCCAAGTGAAGCCAACTCTGACCCCATGTAATTTACGGCCCAGGCTTATTTTTCCCCCCTCCCCTCAGGGTGTGTCATCAGTCACATTTGCCAATGGAGCAATCACTCCCCTCCGGCCACTGTGGGTAACTCTGGGAGACAGCCTTGAGAGAGATATGTCTGGAATGTGCTTTTGTTTTTGGCTGCTGTGCTGCTTTGCTGTTTTCCCATCCCTCTTGCCTATGGCAACTTGAGAGCAGACCAGGGATGCTTCGTGAGTTGACATAAAGATTTTTTAGCCTATTTAGTTATGCCCTAATTAAATCACGAGCCTCAAGCCAAGCTTAAAAAGAAATCCAGGCTCGTCATGTGTCATTGGAAGGGGAAAAACCTACCAGCTGAAGATTTGATTTTGGGAAAAATTATCGAATATGCGGAAGCTGACAGGTTAACAAAAATTTTGAGAGATCAAAAGGATTCCATATATTTTCAATGTTGGGACCAATGGTATACTTGGTTGAATAATAATAATAATACAAGAGCCTTGGTAGTACAGTGGTCTAAAACACCCTGTTTTTAAGACCAGCTGCCTGCAATTACTGCAGGTTCGAATCTTGCCAGGCTCAAGGTTGACTCAGCCTTCCATCCTTTCTAAAGTAGGTAAATTGAGGACCCAGATTGTGGGGGCAATAAGCTGACTTTGCATAAATATACAAAAGGATGAAGGCTATTGCTTAGCACATTGTAAGCCGCCCTGAGTCTCTGGAGAAGGGCGCCATATAAATCAATTTTTTAAAAAAAAATAGAATAAAAAAAGGATAAGGTTAGTGTAGATGTTATTTTTTATTTGAATATCTTGACTGAAGTTAATATATTGTGTGTATAAATATTTTGTTGTAAAGAAATAAATTAAAAATTAAAAAAAAAAAGAAATCCAGGCTCGTGAATTAATTAGGATATCCGTCGGACCCCTGACACTTTATGGTTCAGCTAACACATCTCACCTATGAAGTTTGGTGCTTACTTAAGGATTGGGCTGGAGTGATATCTTAAATTCTTGATAGCACATCAAACATGGGGATAAAACTTTGTCAGGTTAAACTACCACAAGCCTTTTTTTTTTTTTTTTGAGTTGATGGACATTTGAATCCTAGTTGACTCTTGGAGGCAGAAAAATAGAACATTTTTTTCCCAAAATAATTTTCAAGAATCAATATGAAATGGATTTCTATGAATTTAGCTAAGTGTAACTTTAAAAACAGACACGCTATAAAGTAGCTTTTGAATTCCGTAGAGAAGATAGGGTTGGTTGTGTCACTGAATTACCACCACCCCACTCACTTTACCAGATAGGGAAACACACATACACACACACCTGTGGGACCTTGTAGGTGCCTGCTAATGTTGACACCTGGATGGAGATGTCACTGTCGGCCGCATCGAGAACAGCCAAAAGGTTTTCCTTCCTTCCGCAGCTGTAATTGGGAACGTTGGCTTCTCCAGTAGAGAGTGTGTCCAGCAAACCACCTGAAGTGTGAAGGGTGCTCAGATAGTTGTCGTAAATGTGGTAGCCCAATGTGAGATTGTGCAGGAACCGGGGAATCTTGTTGATCACTTGAATGGCTAAAATGAATTGTAGGGTTCTTGTAATGGAAAAAACTAACTTGCTGTAAAAAAAAAAATCAAGTTATTATGATCCACATCGAGAACAACATTTTTTTTCCATTTATTCACTTTTGCTTCCTGCTGAGTCTTAAGCCGAAACTGATAGAAAGAGAAGAGAAGAGAAGAGAGGAGAGGAGAGGAGAGGAGAGGAGAGGAGAGGAGAGGAGAGGGGAGAGGAGAGGAGAGGAGAGGAGAGGAGAGGAGAGGAGAGGAGAAGAGAAGAGAAGAGAAGAGAAGAGAAGAGAAGAGAAGAGAAGAGAAGAGAAGAGAAGAGAAGAGAATATAGGAAGGGAAGGGAAGGGAAGGGAAGAGAAGAGGAGAGGAGAGGAGAGGAGAGGAGAGGAGAGGAGAGGAGAGGAGAGGAAAGGAGAGGAGGAGAGAAGGGAAGAGAAGGGAAGGGAAGGGAAGGGAAGGGAAGGGAAGGGAAGGGAAGGGAAGGGAAGGGAAGGGAAGGAAGAGAGAGAAGAGAAGAGAAGAGAAGAGAAGAGAAGAGAAGAGAAGAGAAGAGAAGAGAAGAGAAGAGAAGAGAAGAGAAGAGAAGAGAAGAGAAGAGAAGAGAAGAGAAGAGAAGAGGTGGCGCAGTGCTGTACTGCAGCTACTTCATCTGACTGCTAGATCAGCAGATCAGCGGATCAAATCTTCCGAGGTAGGTAAAATGAGGACCCAGATTGTTGGGGGCACTATGATATTTAGTATACTGTCAATTGTTGTAAGCCGCCCAGAGTCCTCGGAGAGTGGGTGGTATAGAAATATAATTAATAATAAATAATAATAAATAATAGAAGCTGGATGGGACCTTGGAGGTCTTCTAGTCCAGCCCCTTGCTCAAGCAGGAGAAACTATACCATTTCAGACAAGTGACTGTCCAGTCTCTTCTTAAAAACCTCCAGTGATGAAGCACCCACGATTTCTGAAGGCAAGTTGTTCCATTGATTAATTGTCCTCACTGTTAGGAAGTTTCTCCTTAATTCCAGGTTGCTTCTCTCCTTGATTGGTTTCCATCCATTGCTTCTCCTCCTGCCTTCAGGTGCTTTGTAGAATAATTTGACCCCACTCTTCTTTGGGGCAGCCCCTCAAATACTGAAATCCTGCTATCATGTCCTCCCTAGTCCTTCTTTTCTCTAGAGTAGCCAAACCCAAATCTTCTAACCGTTCTTCATATATTTTAGTCTCCAGGCCTTTAATCATCTTAGTTGCTCTTCTCTGCACCTTTTCCAAAGTCTCAACATCTTTTTTTTATAATGTGGTGACCAAAACTGGATGCAGTTATTCCAAGTGTGGCCTTACTAAGGCTTTATAAAGCGGCACTAAGACTTCACGTGATCTTGATTCTAAAGGCAACTGCTAGAAATATAAGAGAGGGGATGCAACTCATATCTCGCTGAATGACTTACCGAGGTGGAGGAGAAATATAACGACCGCCGTTGAACTGCATCAGCTTTGGCGAAGTTATTGTTGCAGTGACAAACGCACTAATAATGTGGTCTCCTGGCCTGCAGTAACTCTCTGGATATTCTCTGTCCTGCCGCCTTAACGTTGGGGGGCATTTGGGCTTGAGCCCCCCAGAGTTTCTCTGGGTCAGCACAAGAAGCAACATCAGCTGCCGAAGCACAAGGTTCATTTTTCTCTAAGATGAATCAGCCACTTCTCTCTTTCTAAACCACAAGCGGTTAGTAGAATTCAAAGTGCTAATGCAGGATGGAAATGCCAGGGGCTTTTCTGATTCAGAGACAAATCAAGTTTCACATGGAAAGGAACAGAAAGATACATTCGGCAGCATAATCATTGCCTGCCTGTCCTAAATATTCTCAAGACTGGAAGCATTTATCCTTTTCTGAGGCAAGATCCCTTCCCCGTGGCTTCAGTCTGATGTTTACATCAAAGGCACTCTGTGGAATTGGGATCGTAGAAACACCCAGGAGCATAGAAGAGTTCAGAGGCAGATGCATAAATAAATGTCTTAAACGTATTTTTTCATATGATAAATCATATTAACTATGTACAACAGAGATCAAGTCTCATGAGGAACAAACATGAAAAGAGAGAGATGGAGAGAGCGAGGTGGAACAGGTTGGAGGGGGTTTTATACTCAGGGTAAGCCCCTCCTTTCCACATAGGGGTGGAGACACTCTCTGCCTCCACTGGTGTCTATATGATACATGTGCCAATGGCTTGCAAATATTTGACACAGTCATTGGAGGAGTAGCAGAGGAGGAGTCAAAGACTGGAACAGTGATAATTAAAGTGAGGAGCAATGATACAGATTAACAGAGTTGGAAGCAGAGGTGAAATCCTACCGGTTCGGACCAGTTCGGGTGAACCTCTAGGGATTATTGGCATCAGTTTGCTGAACTGGTAGTAATCACCCCTCATTGGCCCCACCCACGCCCGACTGGTTGATGCTCACCTCTTCCGGCCGCTTGATATTCCACAGAATTCAATGTTAAATTGAAATTGAAAGAGCCTTGGAGTACAGTGGTTTAAGGCACCCTGTTATTAAGCTGGTTATTAAGACCAGATGCCTGCAATTACTGCAGGTTCGAATCTCGCCAAGACTCAAGGTTGACTCAGCCTTCCATCCTTTCTAAGGTAGGTAAATTGAGGACCCAGATTGTGGGGGCAATAAGCTGACTTTCTATAAATATACAAAAGGATGAAGGCTATTGCTTAGCGCATTGTAAGCCGCCCTGAGTCTCCGGAGAAGGGCGGCATATAAATCAAATTTTTTAAAAAAAAATCAGCAGAGGGAATGCTAACTTTTCTCCCTCCATTCAGAACAGAGCTGCTGCAGCCTGTCCCTTTAAGGTAATCCCAGTGGTGGGATTCAATTTTTTTAACAACCGGTTCTGTGGGCGTGGCTTAGTTGGGGGTGTGGCTTGGTGGTCATGTGACCAGGTGGGCATGGCTATGTGCATAGGGACTACTCAGAGGGCTGAAAAAAGTCATTTCTGACTGGTCCTCGCACTTATGACCATCCTCACATTTATGCCCGTTGCTGCATTCTTAACAACCGTGTCAGTCATTTCACCACTACTTCTCTTCACCATGGTGACAAGATAGGGCGCAAAACGTAAAATGTGAGGACAGTCGTAAGTTCGAGGAGTGGTCAAAAATACGAGGAGCAGTCAAAAATAACTTTTTCAGCCCTCTGAGTAATCCATATGCACAAAAGCATACAGCAATAGAGAGGGATGAAGGAAGGAGAAGAGAGATGGAAGAAAGAAGGAGAGAGAGGGAAGGAAGAGAAGGGAGGAAGGAAGGGAAGGGAAATTAGAGTAGGAGTGAGGGTAAGAGAGGGAGGAAGAGAGGAGGAGAAGGAGAAAGGAAGAGGAAGTAGGGAGGAGAAGAAGAAGGGGGGGAGAAAGAAAGTAAGAAGGAAAAAAAGAGAGAGGTGGTAGGTTTGAGGAGAAAGATAGCTGTACAGTAAAAAAGATGAAATGGAAGAAAGGCAACCCCAAACAAATATAAAGATATTAAGATAAAGAATGAATTGTTAAAACTTTAAAGAATAATAGAGAACAAATATGAATAAATAGCAATAATTAGAAACACACATACAAACATACAATTTATTTTCTTTGAACAGAGTATTTGGCTGGTTCACAAATTTAAATAGTATTTAGTCATTTCAATTAATTTTCTATATTTCTATATTTCTATACAATTTCTATATTTCTTTTTTGCCATATTTATCCCTCATATATTTTTTTAAAAAACAAATATTACCCTTTATCCTCATCTCTAATCTTAATCAAATTCAATTTTTCCCTTCTATTCTATATTATACCCCATCCCATTGTCATCTATTTTTATTTCCATCCTCACATTGGTTAATTATGCAATATTACATTGTTTAATATAAATTCATCATTTTAATATAAATCAATTAGTTATATAACTATCTTCTTTGTATATTAATCAATATGAACATGAATATTCCAATTATTTCCATGCAATCCAATTTCTTACAAATCAATTAATTATATTTACCAATAATAATAAACCAAATAATCTCCCCCATATATTCCTCCAAACCACAACTTAACCATTTCTGCTTTCAACAAAATATACAATTAATAGTACCTCAATTATTACAATTCCCTAGTTAAATAGAGCTTTTTTTTCTTTTGTGTTTTAAAATCTTGAACTCTCCTCTTTTTCCCTAAATTTCCCATTGTTTGCACCTACCTTTTTTGGTGAGGAAAAAGAAAAGAAATCTGCCTGCCTAATTTTCCAACGTTGCAGCAACAGCAAAGCCAACAGCCTGCTTTACTTTCACTTTCGTTTTTCAGCATAGCTAGGGGGAAAAAAATCTGTTCCAGCACTCTTTGCAAGGAAGCAGCAGAGTCCTGAGCAAAACAGCTGAGAGCAAATCAGCTGAGAGTCGGGAGGCCGATCTAATCAACGGGCTAATTAGCCTATACTGAAGCTCCGCGGGCCAATAAAATTACAAAAAAACACCGAACCATTTGTTAAATTGCCGGCTCGCCCACCCCTCGCCCACCACTATTTATTGGCAATAAATAGTGGTGCAGAGGGGCGGGACAAGGGGCGGGGGGAGCCAGCAATTTAACAAACGGTTCAGCCAAACCGCCTAGAACCGGCAGAATCCCACCACTGTGCAACTGATTCTCATGTGCCACCATGCCCCATAGGCAGCCATATTCTCTCAAAAATGATGGGGTAGGTCAAACTCCATCAACTTTGCAAGGACTCAATTTCAGGTAGGTCAAATTTCCAACTTCACCTTGACTCTCTAGTGCATCTTCTCTGTGGATTAACAAGAAGAGACACAAATATATTTTTCTTCTTCTGGTACAGGAACAAAAGCTAAGTGGGTAGGACAATTTCTTTTCCTTGTAATTATCAGAACAACTGTAATTCTTAAGGTAGCCCTTGTGGATTTTACCAGAAACATTTCCACGATAAAAAATGCTTTAAAAACATATGTTCTAAGTTCTCCAGGTGGGGGCAGGATATGTCACCTCACTTTGCCTTGCAAAGAGGGAACCCTTGGGTTTTGTGAGACTCAGCTGGCCTTAGTTTTCTCTCAACACAGGTAAGAAGAAATATGATTGATCTAAATTTGCTCCAGGGCATCCAGATGGCACAGTCCATTTCTGTGGTGCTAAGAAGCTGCTGAGATATGAAGTCCTAATTCAGCTTCTGCACAAACTTTGATTTCTGATTTAGGAGAGAAGATGACAAGAATGACTGGGCTGCCTCTCCTGCTGTTGCAATTCTGGCTCCTGCCTCCAACTTCTGCAAAGAGGATGGAAGCCATAGATCTGTTGAGGCATTATTTCCATTATCAGGAAGAATACTATAGCCCTGGCGATCTCATTATCGGTGGGAATTTCCTCCTGGCCACCATTACTGACTCCAACATCCCAGACTTTCAAAAGGGCCCATGTCGTAAATTCAAAGTTTAGTAAGTTTCACATGAAGGAGAAATTCAGTATATAGATTTTTATTTTTATTTTCTGCTTTTTATGGGATTCAAAGACTCCTCTCAGGAATACTTGTTCTACTGATGTTTGCAATAGCGATAGCACTTAGACTTATATACCACTTCACAGTTGACAATCGACCATGGTATCATGCTGCACCGGTTGGAAGAGTTAGGGATGGGGGGCACTGTATTACGGTGGTTCTCCTCCTTTCTCTCTGACCGGTTGCAGTCTGTGTTGGCAAGGGGGCAGAGGTCGACCCCGAGGCACCTCATATGTGGGATGCCAAAAGGGTCGGTCCTCTCGCCCCTTTTGTTCAAGATTTATGTAAAGCCGCTGGGCGAGATCATCCGTGGTTTCAGGGTGGAGTACCATCAGTACGCTGATGACACCCAGCTGTACATCTCCACCCCGGACCACCCCAACGATGCCCTTGAAGTGATGTCCCGGTGTCTGGAGGCCGTGCAGATCTGGATGGGGAGGAACAGGCTCAGGCTCAACCCATCCAAGACTGAGTGGCTGTGGTTTCCGACATCCCGATATAGTCAGTTGACACCATCGCTGACTATTGGGGGTGAATCGCTGGCCCCCACGGAGGGGGCTCACAACTTGGGTGTCCTCCTGGATTCACGGCTGTCTTTAGAAGAGCACTTGACGGCCGTGACCGGGAGGATTTTTTATCAGGTTCGCCTGATTCGCCAGTTGCATCCCTTACTGGATGGGACTCCCTACACACAGTCACTCATGCCCTCATCACTTCCCACCTGGACTATTGTAACGCACTCTACATGGGGCTCCCCTTGAGGAGCACCCAGAGGCTCCAACTGGCGTAGAATGTGGCCGCGTGGGTGGTTATGGGAGTAACATGGCGCTCCCATGTGACACCTCTCCTGCGTGAGCTGCACTGGCTCCCGGTGGTCTTCCGGGTGCGCTTCAAGGTTTTGGTCACCACCTTTAGAGCGCTCCATGGTTTAGGACCTGGTTATTTACAGGACCGCCTACTACCACAAACAGGCTCCCACCGGCCGGTACACTCTCATAGAGAGGGGCTCCTCCGGGTGCCGTCAGCCAAACAATGTCAACTGGTGGCCCCCAGGGGGAGGGCCCTCTCTGTGGGGGCACCCACTATCTGGAACGAGCTCCCCCCAGAGATACGGAGGATCCCGGATCTGCGCACTTTCTGCCGTGCTCTTAAGACCTTCCTATTCCAGCAAGCCGACCTGGCCTAATTTTCTCCCGTTTTAAAATTCTTTTAAATCAAAATTTTAATCTGTTTTAAATTATTGGGATTTTTAATTGTCTTGGGCTAAATTATTTAATCTGGTTTTAATTATGTTTCTAACTTTTGTATCTAAGTATTTTATTTTGTGCCTGTTCACCGCCCTGAGTCCTTCGGGAGTAGGGCGGTATATAAATTTAATAAAAACAAAAACAAAAATAAAACAAAACAGGGCTTTGCACTCTTCTCTAAGCGGTTTACAGAGTCAGCTTTTTGCCCCCCAACAATCTGGGTCCTCATTTTACTGACTTTGGAAGGATGGAAGGATGAGTCAACCTTGAGTCTTGTGGAATTCAATCTGTTAAATTGCTGGCAGCAGAAGTAGCCTGCAATATTGCATTCTAACGACTGTGCCACCATGGCTCATGTCCTAGTTTAGTTCAAATCTCTGGGCTTTTCATTGGGTTTGCCTTTTTTTTAAAGGATGTTCCTTGATTAGACTTGGATGTCTTTGTGAGAAAGGAGAAAAACCTGTCAGACCACCTCCATCATGCCTCCTTTCATCACTTGGTAGTTGGGAAGGATTACAGCCACTGTAGCCAAACTTGGAAATTGCTGTCCAAAGACAGTTCAAGGACAACTCCATCGGCATGCAAAAGCTTTCTTGTAATTTTCCTCAATGTTTTTCTCACTATAGCATTATACCAAGGAACTATCAACAGTCCCTGGCCTTGGTATTTGCAGTCAGAGAGGTCAATAATGATGAGGTTCTGCTTCCGAATATCACACTTGGATTACACATCTATGACAATCACCGGATTGAGGAGAGGGTCTCTTTAACCAGCCTCTCCCTGCTTTCCACACGAGGCAAAGAGGCTCCAGGTTATAAATGTGACAGGCAGGACACTCTGATCTCTGTCGTTGGAGGTAACAACCCCAAATCTTCAAGGCAGATGGCCTCCATCTTCAGCACCTTCAAGGTCCCACAGGTAAGGGGCTGGATGCTGTCTATACTAAACAAATAACACAAGCACATACAGGCACCAAAGGTGTTTTGGGGAACAAATCAGGCATATGTGAAATAGAGAATCCATGTAATAGTTTAATTCATTTTTATAATTTATGTGTCAGGAATATTTACAGAATATTTACTTTTTACAGAGGCACGACTGAAAGTGTTTTAACAAACTGCATCACTATTTGGTTTGGTGGCAGCAGTGCCTCAGATAGAAAGTCCATACAGAGAGTGGTGAGGACAGCGGAGAAGATTATAGGAAGCTCGCTTTCTGTCATTCAGGATGCTGCTTATAAGCGCTTCGTGCTTAGATCTATTTATCTTGTCATGTTTATGTAGTGTAAAATTGGAGGTGGTGACCCTTTAAGAGCTGTATGTAATGAAATGTCATTTTTAATGTATGCCAATTAGTGTACATTCAAAGTGACAATAAAGCAGGGAGAAATCCAGCTGGTTCTGACAGGTTCTGGAGAACCGGTAGTGGATATTTTGAGTAGTTCGGAGAACCAGTAGCTGAAATTGTGAGCAGTTCAGAGAAGGGCATATACCACCTCTGGCTAGCCCCAGAGCGGGATGGAATGGAGATTTTGCAGTATCCTTCCACTGCCATGCCCACAAAGCCACGCCCACAGAACTGGTAGTAAAAAAAATTGGATTTCACCACTGCCATAAAGTTATTATTCTATTCTATTCTATTCTATTCTATTCTATTCTATTCTATTCTATTCTATTCTATTCTATTCTATTCTACTCTACTCTACTCTACTCTACTCTACTCTACTCTACTCTACTCTATTCTATTCTATCTTATCCTATCCTATCCTATCCCAAAAGATAGATAATGTCATATTTCTGAATGTGGTATTTGTCAAGAGGAATTCCTTTCTAATTTATTCTTCTTAAAAGAAGTAGTAGCTACCCATTTAGTGCAGCTTACTCTTTATATGAGGTAGATAGTTTCTCCCCTTGGCTTCTGACTGGTCACAACCACCCAAAATATGTTAATTGGTGGCTCTTCCCAAGAAGGAAAGAAGTTTAAGCTTGCCAGATAAAGTGAAATCCGCCTGATTGGTGGAACAATCAATTACACAATCCTAAAATTACCCAAAAATTTTGAAAGAAAAATCTCCTTTCTCCAGCTTGGTGTTGGCTTTGAGTTCTCTCCGGGAGAGAGAAGAGTTTATCCTTCCTTCTTCCGGATTAATCCCAAGGAATCTCCTCAGTATGTGGGTTTGGTCCAGCTTCTCGTGTATTTCCAGTGGAACTGGGTTGGACTTGTGTCTCCTGAAAGTGACAGTGGAGAACATTTCATCTCATCTCTGATGCCAATGCTCAAGGAGAAGGAGATCTGCCTGGCCTTCACTGAAAGGTTAAACTCTGAAGGTTCTGTTAATGTAGTGATCCGATTGACTCTGTTTCTGCAAATCTGGTTTAAAGTTGAAGTGATTATTACGTTTGGAGACACCTACAGTTTTACAACTGTACTTCAAAGTCTGTGCGTTTATGAACACCTCAGAAAGACGTCGCTTCAGAAAGTCTGGATCCTTCCTTCCCATTGGGAACTTAGTGTGATGGGCTCTCAAGATGTAGCTCAATTTAGGAAACACTTCCATGGAGCTCTGCATTTTAGGGATCACGCGGGCGATGTCTCAGAATTCAGCCATTTCCTCTTTTCTTTAGACCCTTTAAACCCACAAGGGTATTTCTTTCTCCCTCCGTGGTGGGAAAGGCTCTTTGGTTGCAAGATCCATAAACCAGGAGAGATCCCTCCAAAGGGGCGGGAACCATGTACGGGACAGGAGAATTTACAGAACCTGCCATCTTACATGTTTGAAACAAGCATGACCGGTGAAAGTTACAGTATCTACAATGCCATGTGTGCTGTGGCACACGCACTACATGCAATGCATGGATCAGGAAGACAAACAGCTATTATGAGACTTGGAAAGAGGATCTCCAAAATCCAGTCATGGCAGGTAATCTCTGTGTTATTTTATCTAGTCCACAAATACTTATAGAGGAAACATCCCGTATGTATTTTTTGAATGACTGATTAAATATCTTCATCAGGCTCGTGCTTTTGCTGTTGCAACCATTATCGCTTCTCAACTTGCCAACAAACCCAGGGGGGAGGGAAGGGTGAGATGGAATGTAGGCTCTAAACTTCAAAAAATCCAGGCGTGAGAGCCAAGGACACTTTGGCAGGTGTTTGCCAAAACCAGGGACTTTTTCTCATAACAATACGATGACACACTCAATTGGACAAGGTGATCTGCACTAATAGGGGGAGAGAGAATCCTATACTTTAATTATGTGGGTTTGCGTGGGAAATAGCTAGATCTGGTTTTGCCCTCATCAGTGCTGAAATGATGTACTTAATAAAGTTTTGCATTAAGAGATTGGATCATATCGGTTGTGCCTGCTTTGGTTGGGCTCATCAGTCAGAATGTGACAATTTTATGCTACCGTATCAATGAATCTCAAAACAGATTGAAAGATCAATTAGAAATAGCAATTACTAAAAAAAACTCATATGAATGAAGTGATATTGATGGGAAGAAGAAAAGTAAACCAAACCAGTTTTCCATAAGATCCCTGGAAGAAACATTTTCCTATACGTTTTCTGAGCTTAGGGGTGGCCATTCCAGGGAGGAGGTGTCGGCCCAGAGCAAAATGACAATTTGAGTGCCTTTTTGCAAGATGCTTTTTTAAAAAAAAGCAGTTGAAGTCCCAGTGAGCATATTTTCAGAACCACCTCAGTTTCACTGAGTATTTAGCCTGAATCCAATCTCTAAAAAGACACTCCATTTTAACCTTGGGTTATGTTTCTATGGTTTAGCATCCTTAACAGAATAACAGACTTGGAAGGGACCTTGTAGGTCATCTAATCCGAGCAGGAGACCCTATACCATTTCTGACAGATGGCAGTCCAGTCCCTTCTTGAAAGCTTCCAGTGGTGAAGCTCCCACAACTTCTGAAGGCAACTTCTGTTCCATGGGTTGATTGTTCTACCTGTATGGCTGATTATCCCAGGAGCAAAACCATACAATGAAAAATGGAATGTGACATTAAAATCTTTGTAAGTAGGTACCATTCTTGTAACATGGAATTGAAGAAGCCATGATACAAGAGCCCAATGCTAGAGAAAGGTTTGTAGTGTGGGGAAGGAGTCAAACATTTGGTGTTACTCCTGAGGTTCATATCTCAAGAAACCTCTAGCTAAAGGTTTACACATATCTCCTAAGCCAAGTTTTCTCATTTGTGGCTTTGGGGCAACAGCTCCAATCTCTGAAGGTCTCTTTTCTTCCAGCTTCTTCCCTATTTGAGGAAGGTCCAATTCAACAACAGTGCTGGAGATGAAATCTCCTTCTCAGAAAATGGACTGGGATCTGCTCGTTATGATCTTCTCAACTGGGTTTTCCTCCCCAATCAATCTTTTATCCCCGTGAATGTTGGGCACATAGATCCTGTGGCTCCCCCAGGCCAAGATTTCACTATTAACTCTGATGGAATCATCTGGGCTACAAAGGTAAACTGGAAAGAAATGTTGTAAATTTAGGGAAAGATTCATGCTCTACTGAGGATGCAGAACATCTTTCTAACTTGAAAATGGGCCTATTGAATTAAAAAAAAAACCATGCCACCCATTTGGTAAAAAATTGTGTTTGTATGTAACACAATTGAAGTCTGATTTATGGCAGGTCCACAAAGAGTTGAGATTGGGGGAAACTTCTGCTTAAATCCCAGGATGCAGTTAGAGTACTCAGCAGTGATTTCCATGGACTATTCCAGTTCAGTTGGATCCTCATTATTCTTTCTTTTAGAAAAACTAACTTAGTGTCACAAGAACCATTGCAGAACCATTTTCTTTTAAGACATTCTGAGGGTGAAAACAGAAAAGTAGAAAGAATGCTTAGGCCATCTCAAGCGTGTCTCTTTCATCTTTTAGAAAGTGCCCTTTGCCAGGTGTGGCATGAAGAGGTGCCAGGCAGGAGAGAAAAGAAGCGTTCCAGAGGGCAAGCAGATTTGCTGCTACCAATGTGCCCCTTGTCCAGAAGGAACCATTTCTAATCAGACAGGTAA
Source organism: Arizona elegans (assembly GCA_022577455.1). Taxonomy (NCBI): domain Eukaryota; kingdom Metazoa; phylum Chordata; class Lepidosauria; order Squamata; family Colubridae; genus Arizona; species Arizona elegans. The sequence goes on from JAKOOJ010000018.1 coordinate 17,191,225, forward strand.
AGTAAATTTCAAATGTAGATCTTCCAGAATCAAGGGAGCCATTTAATAGGTCATTTTTTTAGAGACAGAGATAGAGAGAGAGAAGGAGGGGGAGGGGGAGGGGAGAGGTAGAGGTAAAGATAGAGGTAGAGGTAGAGGTAGAGACAGACAGAGAGAGAGAGGGAGAGAGAGTTGGAGATGTGAGAGGGAGAGGATAATGGAGAGGAAGAGAGAAAAGAGAGCTAGAAATAGAGACAGGGAAGAGGGAGAGGGAGGAGAGAGACAGATAGGAATAGAGACACAGAGACATAGACAAACACAGAAGGAGACAGAGGGAGAGGAAGAGGGTGAGGAAGAGGGTGAGGAAGAAGAGAGATAGAAAGAGAGAGAGAGAGAGAGACAGAAACAGAGGGGGGAGATAGAAATAGAGAGAGTCAGAGAGGGAGAAGACAGAGAGAGACAGAGAGAGAGACAGAGGGGGGAGTGGGAGAGGGAGAGGGAGGAAAGAGACAGAAATAGAAATAGAGACAGAGACATTTTCATAGGATTAATGTGCTTCAAAGTATTCTGTTTTCAGCAAAAAGTCACTTTATGGACCAAAAACTCTCCTGTCCACGAAGGCCACCATTCCTTCCCCTCAGCAATTGAATGCAGGACAGGTTTCATTCAGGGGTGAAATGCTCCCGGTTCGGACTGGCTCGGGCGAGTAGGTAGCGATGGCGGCGGACAGTTCGGAGAACCGGTAGCAAAAATCCCTGCCCTCCACCCTCCATGCCCAGCTGAGCCTCACGATCATCAGAGGCTTTTTTTCTTTTAAATGCCTCTGATGAGCCAAGCTCTGACAATCCCAGCTGAGTTGCCTGATCGGCAGAGGGTTTTAAAAACCCTCTGATGATCAGGCAACTCAGCTGGGATCGTCAGAGCCTTTTGAAAGCATTTTTTTACATGTAAAAAATGGTTTTAAAAGTAAAAAAAAAAATTGGCCACCCAGTCACATTATCCCACCACCACCAAGCCACACCCACAGAACCGGTAGTAGCAAATTTTAATTTCACCACTGGTTTCGTTTCATTTCCACTCCAACTGTGACATCAGCATGTGGGAATCAACCAGCAGTAATTTCCTGAAGAAGTAGGGGCATGGTTCAGGCTTTATTTTTTTTATTATTTAGTGTGTGCTTCTGTCAGAATTTTCAGTCTCTCAAGAAATTGATAGACGTGCTGGAGAAAGAGGAGGTCCATCTATCCATGTCGCTCCACCCTCCCTGAAAAAAAGTCTGAATGAGTGAAATTGAAGTTCAAAGCAGAAGAGTTGAGCAGAGGTCTTAGTCCTATTGAGGCTCTGGAGGTTTCTCCCATTCTCACATCTGTGTAATCAACTTCTGTGCCAATCATTTTTTATCAGAAAAGTGATTGTTCCCTCTCACAACGCTCCGTACACTCAGAATTGTGTGTCCTTTTATCTCTCTCTCAATTTGTGATCTTCCCACAACACATCAAAAGATAATATACAGAAACACAAAATAGCAGGATTCCTGGCTCATGTATCAAGGAGTATTCTGGGGATCCCAGTAAAAATGAGGGGGAAAAAAACAGTTGGAAATTTCACTCATGCTTAAAGCCAGAGTAGTCATGGGAGTCAGAGGTGGGATTCAGCTGGTTCGGACCGGTTCTGGCGAACTGGATGTTAATTTTACATCTGGTTCGGTGAACCAGTAGTACTGATGACTGGCTGGCTCCGCCCCGTCCCATCCTGCCCCACCTCTCCCAGGAGTCCCCATATGGCCCATTTTGGATCTCAGGTAAGTGCAGGGGCCACATGTAGCCTGGGGAGGTGGAAAACAAGTGTGAAAATGGGCCTATTTCTAGCCTCAGAGAGCCTCCAGAGCCCGGGGAGGTTGAACACGGGCCCTCCACAGCCCACTTTTGCTCCCAGGAGGCTACAGGAAGGCCTACTAGGCCCAAAACAGGGCATGGGGAGGGCAGCACCCACCACGGCCCATTTTTGCTCCCATGGGGTGCAGGAGGCTGAGTGCTGCCTGTCGCACCCCCTGGCCACGCCCACTATGGCCATGCCCACCCTCTGATCATTAGGGCAGATAACCAGTTGTTAATTTATTTGAATCCCACCACTGATGGAGTGTCCAGTAGTGGGAGAAAGTCTGTCTTTCCTCAGAAAACTGACCAGCTCATTTGGAACTGAATGGGTCCTTGTCTTTGGCAAACCAATCCTCAGACACCATGAATGAGGAAGATTTTACCTATCTGAATACCCTTTAAGTAGACAGAGGGTTACTCCATCACTTTTTAAGTAGAACTGGGACACTCATGCCACCACTGAGGCAGTCATCATACTTATGGCAGATCACCACGAAATCCTAAAACGAAGATTCTTGATTTCAGATGCAGCTCGCTGTGACCCCTGCCCAGAAGACCAATATCCCAACAAGGACAAGGACCACTGCATTGCCAAGAAGATGCACTTCCTTGCCTATCAAGACACGCTGGGATACACTTTAGTTTCTCTCGCTCTTTTTCTCTCTGTGACCACATTGGCAGTTCTGGCAATTTTTGTTATGCGTCATGACACACCGATTGTCAAGGCCAACAACCGAGATCTCAGCTACATCCTCCTGGTGTCCCTCCTGCTCTGCTTCCTCTGCTCCTTCCTCTTCATCGGTCAACCCAGGAAGCTCACCTGTCTCTTTCGACAAACTGCCTTTGCCATCCTCTTTTCCCTGGCAGTTTCCTCTGTCTTGGCAAAAACTGTCATGGTGGTTCTGGCCTTCATGGCCACCAAGCCAGGGAACAGGGCAAGAAAATTCTTAGGAAAATCATTGACTAACTCCATTGTCATAGCCTGTCCCCTGGTCCAAGTAGTTCTTTGTGCCACCTGGCTGGTCACCTCCCCTCCATTGCCCAACTTTGACTTCCACTCTTTAGTAGGAGAGGCCATCTTGGAATGTAATGAAGGTTCAGCTTTAATGTTTTATACTGTCCTTGCCTTCCTGGGTTTTTTGGCCCTTGTCTGTTTCACTGTGGCTTTTTTGGCTAGGAAATTGCCTGACAGTTTTAATGAAGCCAAATTCATCACTTTCAGCATGCTGGTCTTTTGCAGTGTTTGGATCTCCTTCCTCCCCACTTACCTGAGCACCAAAGGGAAGTTTATGGTGGCCGTGGAGATCTTCTCCATTTTGACTTCTGGGGCTGGTCTCTTGGCTTGTATCTTTTTCCCCAAATGCTACATTATCCTGCTAAGGCCCCATCTTAACTGTAGGGAAAATATGATAAGGAACAAAAATTTCTAAAAGATGCAAGCATGGGAAACATTTATTTATTTATTTATTTATTTGAGGTATGTTTAGTATCTTATGACATTTCTAAAACATGCTGACTGAGAAAGAGGAACATGTGCATTGAGTAATGTCTTTTTTTTTTTTATTGAAAAAGTTTTCAAATACAAGTTTTTCCCCCTTTCCCCCCCCCCCTCTTCCCTAACCCACCCTTTCCACCCAACCCCCCCTGTGACTTCTTCACAACAATAGGCTATTTCATAACTAGTTACATACATAATATCATCCCTTTCCCTTAATCCCTTTTCGGAATACTGACCCTTAACTTGTTAATCTTATAACTCCCATTTTTACGGTAATCTGCCCTTTTTCTCCTCCCCTAAACTTATTGAGTATTATTACAAATTAACCTTTAATCTTTTATATATATTAATATAACATTTTAAATCGGCCTTCTCCCTGCAACCAAATTTATTCAATTCTGTCCACTTCCTCCACTCCTCTAAATATATGACTTGAAATCAGACAATACAATTCTAAATATAATCCACTACCCACTTTACTAAAATATACACATATCTATATATGCATCCCATTTTATAACAATCAGTAAACTAACCTATTTCAACCCTTCAATTCCTACAAAATCATGCAGTACAATTCTAAATATAATCAACTGCCCACATTACTAAGATATACACATATCTATATATGCATTTCATTATGTAAAAAGAGAAAAGACAATAACTTTAAGTTTATGATCCATGTAATATCTTCTTTGATGTCTTTCCACTAGATTGTTAAATCCATCACCCATAATAGGGTAAAATAACATGCTGGTGCAACAGTTTGTTCAAAATCTTCAGTCATCTTCTGCCCCCATCAGTAGTAGATATCCTCACACCTGTATAAAAGTAAAAACAACCACCCGAGTGACATTATAATTATGAATATATCCGTATGGTTATAGTTGTGGTATTCATCAGGATTGTTAATTCCCATCATCCTACTGAGTAACATCCAGATCTTCTGCATGCCCCGGCAAAACTCTCCTGCCTTATAACTCAAAGTAGTTATAATATATTTCCAAGAGAAAAAAAAGGTAAATAAGAAAAAATTAGATGATTCAAATCCAACAAAGTGAGGCTCTTTCCACATCCCAAAATCATGGCCTTGCAGAGATCTACCACAATCCTCAGGATAGTATCAGACAATTGTTCGCCGCCACTATCTTTTCTAATATTCATTCATTTTTTAAAGCGCCTGGCTTCACTGTTGCTTAGTTTAGAAATTGCTGTTTCTATAAGATCTGTTCCTTTTCTTTTTCTTTTTCGGGTTGAATTTCCATCCTCTTTTCTTGCCTACCAATTGTATATCTGCTGGTTGATTTTCATTCTGCTTTGTGGATTGTTCTTGTTGGGTTAATTTTATCATCTCATCTTTCTTCTCCGTCACTTGTATATCAACTGATTGATTTGCGCACTTGTCTGTGACTTGATGATTCATCACCTTGGGTTCGGATGACACTGCTCTCTTATTTATAAACAGTCCAGCTGGGGTCTCCAGGGAGTCCAAAGACAATTTATCCATCACAGCCTCTGTAATTTGATGTTTTCCTTTTATTTCCAACTCCTTTTGCTTATCCTGTATTATGCCTAAAGGTGTTAAATTCATTTTTAGAATTTTTTGATAAAAATCTTCCGCTTTTTCAACAGTGTGCAATTGATATCTTACGCCTTGATATCTCAATATTAAACCAACTGGGATGTCCCACCTGAATAGGGTATTTCTTTTTTTTAATTCAGTCACTAAAAAGCCAAATTTCTTCCTCTCCATTAACATCTTGGGCGGGAGCTCCTTGAAAATCCAAATCTTTCTTCCATGAAATTGCAAATTGGAATTAAAAGAGTTCTGCACAATATTATTCCTAATTTCTTTATCTGTAAAATAGATCACCACATCTCTAGGCAATTGCCTTTGCTTTGCCCACCAGGAGTTTATTCTATAAGTTCTATCAATCCTGCAATACACTTCATCAGGTTGAACCTTTAAGATCCCACCCAGAATTTCAGAAGATACTTTCCTTAAATCATCTCTATTATTTTCCTGCAGACCTCTCAGTCTAATTGCATATTCTGTAAAATTATATTGAGTCATTAAAACTTCTCTTTCAATCCTCTGTTGTACATTTTCCTCATTACCAATCTTTTGGTCAGTCTCCATTTTAGATTTGTCTTCCAAGCTATTATCCTGAATGTTTATCAAATCCTTTTTAATTTTTTGAGTCATGTCATCCAAATTCTCCTCGATTTCCTTCATTTTAGTCTCTAATAATTCAGTCTTTGCCTCCACCCGAATCAGAAAGCCTGATAAACCATTAGCAGCTTTTGAAATCTTTTTATTCAAGAAGTCAGACTTTGATTTCACCAATTCACCAATTTCTTTAATTTCCTGCTTAAATTTTTCAAGTTGCTGATTCACAATCTCATCCCTTCTTACAATCTCTTCAAGGATAAATTCTAATATATTAAAATCGGGTTTCTGACGCTGGAGAGTTGAAATTTGTTGGCGCAATTTCTTAAGGGGGGAAATTCCCCCCCCCTGTTTGTCCAGCTGTGTAAGTCCTGATGCCATTTCCCCCACAGACAAGATTTAGCAAAAATGAGAGAAGAAATAGAAAACAAAAAGACTTTCCCTCATTAAAAAAAACTTCTGAGCAGCACAGGAGCGAGGTTTTCTCTAGAAATGTAGCCAGTGATATTTATTCCGCTACATTGTAATAATGAGAAACGGAAGGACTTTCCCTTTTAGCCCTTCTCCAGCCACAGCAGACGCCATTTTAGAAGGCTCTTTTTCCCTCTTTTCCTCTGCTCTTTTCTTTTAAATAGTTTTTGAAAGGGTAAGATACTTGCGGTTCAGTATTAAGGGTCCAGTTCTTCATTTCTTTAATTATTCTTTTAGATTCACAGGCTTGCTCTTGACGCCTGGCTCTGCATAGGCAGAGGTCTCCCAAAGCCCGGAGCAGCGGCAGGGGATATGGGGCTTCTCATCCGCTCCGTCCCAAAAGTTAAAAAAAAAACTTTTGGGACTCTGCGGAGAGTTCTACCCACCCCTGCCGGCTCTATCTCCGTTTCCTCTTGGAAACGGAGTTTTTTCGAGCCGCCATCCGCTGTAACGGCGGCTCTATACAGGCAGAGGGAGCTGACGATCCCAGAGGAACGTCTGGCGGCGGCCAGCAGCAAACCGGAAGTGCATTGAGTAATGTCTTATCGAGTGCTATAACTGGTTACAATAAGAGTCACTTGTTTGAAGTTGGCAGATACAGAAACTGAATGAATAAGTAAATATATAAATAAATAAACCTGCTACCAGCAACAATCATGCAGCCCTTTTCATCCCATGTCTTTCCATTGCCCACATTGAGGCCAAGTGTTCTATGTAGAAATAAAATCTGATGTTAAGTTCATTATTCCAAGAGGGATATTTTCTAACTTTCTTTTTTAATGAGATATTTTAGCATTTTAAAAGTTTAGGTTCCATATCAATGTTTCTTTGTGTATATATTTGTTTCCATAGTCTTCTGCCACTTTGTGGAATTTCCTGCTTTGTTCCTTTCTTTTATGATAGAGATTAAATTCTCAACTTCCTATCCAATTCTCATCAATGTGCTGGAGTCTCGTGGTTGGGATTAGAAAATAATATAATGGGACTTCCTGTGCTCCGTGAACACCGATGGACGCTCCTTCGAGAGCTCCAGCCCCGTGACTCTGTTAGCCGCTAGAACAGCGAAAATCTGCTGTCTAGCGGTTTAAAACTCTCCCCCGGCCCCCGAGCAGGGGAAGAAGGGGGAGAGAGGAGCAGAAGGGTCTGGGTAGAGCTCCCCTAGACCCCCAGGTTTTTCTTTTTAAGCCTGGGGTTTGCAGAGTGAGAGCTCCCTGAAAGCCCATCAGTTGTTCTGGATCCAGGACGAGTCTGCTTTATGCAGACAAGGCATTCGTGACCACACCAGCAACGCAACTTTAAGAATTACAAAAATTTTGACCACGGATGCTGGCAGAGCAAATTCAGGAGAACAAAAAAATGCAAGTATTTTGAAACTCCGTTTAAAAGGAGAAGAAATGGCGCCTGAGGGCATGGAGACGAGGGCTGGAAGATTACTGCTAGGTGAGTCAGCAAACTCACAAGCTGTGACTGTAAAGGGCTTTCAAGAACTTTTAAACTTCTTTACTTCTGCTCTTTTGGAATCAATTGATAGAACTTTTCAAAAATATAATTTGCAGCATAACAGGGATTTGCTGGTCGGGAAAGAGGCAGAAATTATCCAGCCTATTTTGGAAGACAAAGAAGTCATTAAGACAAAGAACCTTAAGATGGAGGTTGACGGCGAAACAAAGGACTTGGCAGAGGTTTCCATACAACTAATTGAAAAGCAACAAGTAGATTCTTTATTGCTAACTGATAAATCTTATCGTGACAATTTTTGGTTCTACAGACAAAGGAATGGATTGATCAACCATACAAGCAAGAAGAGTCGATATGGGGGTTTCAAACCAGAGGAAATAAATCTAAGAAGGGAACGGGTTTTAAAGATTTTAAAGAGACATCAATCTCAAATTAAAATTCAAAAACTCTCCAAGATAAAAGCAGAGGGGAAGAAGAAGGACTGGAAAAAATATAGAAAGAAAGGAATGAAGAATGTTTTATTGATGTATTAAGATTTTAAAATGTTTGAATCTTGAGAATAAAAGCAGGAGGAAGAAAGGGAGAAGAGTAAAATGATTAATTAAAATTTAAGGGATAGTTTCCTGAAGGTTGTGAATTTATATTCTGAGAAACGAAGAAAGAATATTTTATTGATGTATTAAGAGATTTTTAGAACGTTTAATATGAGATTTTAGTATTTTAAATGTTGAAATAGAATGGTGTTTGAGGGTTTGAATGAAATTTATCAGTGTTTGTTAATGTTTCTAAAACTCTAAAAGTTATGGGATTATATGCTAAGAAAAAGGCTTTTATACTTAGGAAGAAAGAATTTAATTTAATTGATTTTCAGAATTTATAAAGAGAAGGTTGATGAATAATTTGTAAAAAGGGAGTTAAAGTGTGTGAGGGAGTTTTGAATCTTGCAGTAAATTAGAATATTTTAGCATATGTTTGTTAAATGTTATACCCTGTTTTTGCTCTGGGAAGTCGGGGGTGGGGAGGGGGGGTTGAAGGTTGGGTTAGGATATAAAACAGAGAGACAAATAATTGTATTAACAGATAAGTAAATGTGAGGGAAATGTTACATTAAATGAAATGAAAAGATGGACTTAGACGATACAATGAATGATTGATTATATATTGTAATTTGTTTGTTCATAAAATAAAAAACTTTTTTCTTAAAAAAAAAAGAAAAAAAAGAAAATAATATCATTACGCACATAGTTTTAACCATCTTTTATGCCATGACATATCTCAGAGCTTCTCAGCAATCATGATGTTTTATGATAACTGGGTCCCCTAAGAGCAGCAGTCACCAACTGGTGGTCCGTGGACCACCGGTGGTCCACGAGAAAATTGTGGTGGTCTGCAGAAAAATAATTTGCATTTTTAATATTGCACTAAATCAGGGGTTCTCAAACTACAGCCCCTGGGAAGGATACGTGCAATGAATGTTTGTGTTGCTGCAGAGAGTCTCCCCCTTCAGGATCTTTTTGTGTGGGTCAGAGGGGGGCAGAAATTCTGACTTGGGGTCTGCTTCGGCCTCCTGGTGTGGGGCTTTGGGCGAAGGCTGGAGGGAAGAGCTGCTGGTGGCAAAGAGCCGGAGGGCCTTGTTCCAGTGGGACTGCCTCATGGCCTGGAACTGGCTGACCATCTCAGCCCACTGAGCCTTCAGGCCTTGAATTCCTGCAGGTCTTCCTTCTACTTGGAAGGCCTATGCTCGTAGTCCTCAGTGAGGTGCTTCTGCTAAGCCTCCTTCTCGGTCAGATCAAATTTGAACTGAGCTGTTTTGCCAACTCTTTCTGGTGGTGGCTGCTTAGCTCCAACAACTGCTTCCTGTTAGGGCCCTAAGGAGCCCGGGCAGGGAGGCGAGGAGTTGGCCATGCCCACCCAGTCACATGACTACCTAGCCACGCCCACCCATCCGGTCATTAGGCAGATCATATTAGTGTTCACGGGATTTAAAATTGTGAACTTAATGGTCCCTGAGGTCCGAAAGGTTGGTGACCCCTGCCTTAGCGGACAAAGAGATGCAATGATATTTAAGCCATTTCAGAAAGAAGAAAATGATGTAAGAAAGGAAGGGGAAATGATGCATACATGCATATTCATAAGTAATACTGTAATGCAGGTTATTCCCTGCCCTTCTGTTATCTAGAGACCAATGACAAAGAATGCGGCCGCGCGGGTAGTCACAAGAGCCACATGGCGCTCCCATACAACACCTCTCCTGCGTGAGCTGCACTGGCTCCCAGTGGTCTTCCGGGTGCGCTTCAAGGTGTTGGTTATCACCTTTAAAGCGCTCCATGGCATAGGACCTAGTTATCTTCGAGACCGCCTGCTGCTACCGATGGCCTCCCATCGACCTGTGCGCTCCCACAGAGAGGGCCTCCTCGGGGTGCCATCAGCCAAGCAATGCAGGCTGGTGACCCCCAGGGGGAGGGCCTTCTCTGTGGGGGCACCTACCCTCTGGAATCAGCTGCCCCCAGAGATAAGGAGAATCCAAGACCTCGGTGCCTTCCGCCGTGCCCTTAAAACTTTCTTTTTCCAACAAGCTGGGCTGGCCTAACACTTTTTAAAATGTTTTTAATTGTCTGTTATTGTTTTAATCATGGGGCCAAATTTATATACATCTTTTTAATTGTATTTTAATGATTGTAGTTTATGTTTTTACTTGGCTGTTCACCGCCCTGAGTCCTCAGGGAGAAGGGCAGTATACAAATTTAAAAATAAATAAATAAATGGCCTTAGAATAAATAAATGGCCTTAGAATAAATGGCCAACGATGCCCTTGAAGTGATTTCCCGGTGCCTGGAGGCCATACGGATCTGGATGGGGAGGAACAGGCTCAGGCTCAACCCATCCAAGACCGAGTGGCTGTGGTTTCCGACGTCCCGATATAGTCAGTTGACGCCATCACTGACTATTGGGGGCGAATCATTGGCCCCCACGGAGAGGGCTCGCAACTTGGGCGTCCTCCTGGATTCACGGCTGTCTTTAGAAGAGCACTTGACGGCCGTGACCGGGAGGATTTTTTATCAGGTTCGCCTGATTCACCAGTTGCGTCCCTTTCTGGATCGGGACTTGTTACGCACGGTCACTCAGGCACTCGTCACCTCCCGCCTGGACTATTGTAATGCTCTCTACATGGGGCTCCCCTTGAGGAGCACCCGGAGGCTCCAACTGGTGCAGAGTGCGGCCGCGTGGGTGGTAATGGGAGCGACATGGCGCTCCCATGTAACACCTCTCCTGCGTGAGCTGCACTGGCTCCCGGTGGTCTTCCGGGTGCGCTTCAAGGTTTTGGTTACCACCTTTAAAGCGCTCCATGGCTTAGGACCTGGTTATTTACGGGACCGCCTACTACCACCAATAGCCTCCCACCGGCCAGTACGCTCCCACAGAGAGGGACTCCTCCGGGTGCCGTCAGCCAAACAGTGTCGACTGGCGGCCCCTAGGGGGAGAGCCTTCTCTGTGGGGGGACCTACCATCTGGAATGAGCTCCCCCCGGAGATACGGAGGATCCGGATCTGCGCTCCTTCCGCCGTGCTGTGAAGACCTTTTTATTCCATCAGGCGGGCTTGGCCTAATCTCTTCTCTTTTTAAATATGTAAATTTTAATCTGTTTTTAAATTATTGGGGTGTTTTAATCTGTCTGGGCCAAAATGATTTAATTTGATTTAATTTGGTTTTTTAAATTTTTGTATTTATGTATTTTATTGTTGGCTGTTCACCGCCTTGAGTCCTTTGGGAGTAGAGCGGTATACAAATCAAATAAACCATAAACCAACCATAAACCAGAATAAACATTTCTATCATGGGATTCAGAGTCTCAAGGTTCTGACTGACGAACCCAACCAAAGTAAGCACAATTGAGACAGTCTGAGCTCTTCCTGAAAAACTTTATTGAGTACATCACTTCAGCATGTTTGAAGCCACAACCAGATCTAGATCTTTCCTGCACTGTCCCCATATAATTAAAGTTCAAATTATACCACCCCAAAATTTGCGAGCGAGCGAATTGCTGTGTTTTTTTGTGTATGTGACACCCACCTCTGGGTACAATTGATTGTCATGTGCCAACATTCAAACTGAGACTGTTCCTCTCCATTCAACACCCTTCAGGCACCAGGATAAAAAAATTGGCTTCATTGTTTGGTCACCCAATGGTTGTGCAATTTAATATCATCAGCATGATAATACTAGTTTGAGGTTTCATCCCCTGCCTTGGAGGCATAAGGAAACAAACTAGTCCATCTAAACATTGGTTGAATTGCTCACACTTAGTAGGGTACAAGCCATTGTTGTGTACCAACATGCCCCATTCACTATTCATAGTATTTCAACAAACTATCTAGACTCTAGAAAGAGTGCAGAGAAGAGCAACAAAGAGGATTAGGGGACTGGAGGCTAAAACATATGAAGAATGGTTGCTGGAACTGGGTATGTCTAGTCTGATGAAAAGAAGGACTAGGGGAGACATGATAGCAGTCTTCCAATATCTCAGGGGCTGCCCCAAAGAAGAGGGAGTCAACCTGTTCTCCAAAGCTCCTGAGGGCAGGACAAGAAGCAACAGGTGGAAACTAATCAAGGAGAGAAGCAACTTAGAACTAAGGAGAAATTTCCTGACAGTTAGAACAATTAATCAGTGGAACAACTTGCCTTCAGAAGTTATGGGTGCTCAATCACCGAAGGTTTTTAAGAAGAGATTGGATAACCATTTGTCTGAAATGGTGTAGGGTTTCCTGCCTAAGCAGGGGGTTGGACTAGAAGACCTCCAAGGTCCCTTCCAACTCTATTATTCTAAATTCTAAACTATGGCTCATGCCAAAGTCCACCTTGTATGCAGGTGCTTAATGTCAGAAAATCAACTCTACTTTGACTCTCAATTCCATATGCTCTGTGGAATAGCAACAACAGACACAAACATGTTTTTCCTTTTCTGGTGCACAAACAAAATTTAGTGCCGAGTGGGTGGGACAACTTCTTTTCCTTGCAATTTTCAGAAGAACAGTAATTCTCAATGCATCCCCTGTAGATTTCTGCTCACCAAAATCTTCCAAGGTAAAACCTGCTCTGAATTCTCCCAGTGGGGTCACCTTCTCTTGTCACCTTCTCTTGTCTTGCAAAAAGGGAGTTCCTGGGTTTGGGAAGACTCAGCTGGCCTTAGTTTCCTCTTCGGTCATAGGACAAACACAGGTAAGAGGGAGCACGGTAGGTATAACTTCGCCCTGAGGCCATCCATATGGCACAGGCTGCCTCTATTGTGCTCTGTGGAAATTTCAATCGCTACCTGCAATTCAGCTTCTGCACAAAGCTTTATATTTTATCATACTTGGAATACTGGATCCAGTTTTGGTCTCAACGATATAAGAAAAGATGTCGAGACTCCGGAAAGAGTGCAGAGAAGAGCAACAAAGATTATTAGGGAATTGGAGGCTAAAACATACGAAGAACAGTTGCAGGAATTGGGGATGTCTAGTTTAGTCAAAGAAGGACTAGGAGTTACCTGATAGCAGTCTTCCAATATCAAAAAAGGCTGCCAGAAAGAAGAAGGGGTCAACCTATTCCCCAAAATACCTGAGGACAGAACAGGAAGCAATGGGTGGAAACTAAATCAGGGAGAGAACCAACCTAAAAATCTTGAGAAATCAGAACAATTAATCAGTGAAACAATTTGCTTTCAGGAGTTGTGGGTGTTTGGACAACCTTTTGTTTGGAAGGATCTCCTTCTTCTTCTTCTTTTTTTTTTTTTTTTTTTTTTTTTGCAAAATTTTTACAATTACATTTTCACCCCTTTCCCCCCCCCCCCTCAACCCACCCCAAACTTCCCAACCTGCCTAACCCACCCTAACCCTCCCCTCCCCCCCGGACTTCCACACAATATACTCATATCAGATAAAAGGAAAAACCCTCCTTTGTATAAAACTTATATAAAACTTGAACCCCTCCCTCCCCCTTATAAGTTTTCATCTTCATTACATTAAAATATTTCTTCTTGAGCAGAAGGTTGGACTAGAAGGCCTCCCAAGGTCCCTTCCAACTCTGTTACTCTGTTATTCTGATCTAGGAGGGAAGGTGACAAGAATGACTGGGCTGCCTCTCCTTCTGCTCTTCTGGCTCCTGCCTTCAAATATTGCTAAGAAGATTCCAACCATATCTTTTTTCAGAAATCCTTTACAAATCCAGGATGAATGGGGCTATTATAGCCCTGGTGATTTGATCATTGGTGGGAATTTACCCCTGGGAATTGTTTGCTTCTCCGATACCCCAGAATTTGAGGAGGACCCATTCCTGCTTTCTGATTTAGTTATGTAAGTTTCACCTAGAGGGAAACATGGAGTTAATTGCTTTGTCAGAGACTTTGTCAGTAATATTTGTTCTAGGGATGTTTGCAATTGCTTCTGAACCATTTGACACGTATCACTATTCAATGTGCCAATGAGTTGGGGGGAGGGAAGGATGAGAAGGAATGCAGACAAGCCAAGATTGTTGATCCAAGAACCCATCAAGGTCAATACTGCAGGTGTCCGACAATGAAGTCGGACCTCAGGGACCATTAAGTTCTCAAAACAAAAGACTTCTTCATAACCGGACAGCGTGATCGCTATGGGTGGGAAGGAAGGGACTCTAATGTTTAACTATGTAGCTTTGCATGGGAAAACTTCAGAGCTGATTTTAATTCTTCAAGGCTGAAATGGTGTATCCAATAAAGTTTTACTTTTGGGATGACAAAGTTCCTAAGAGTGTTTACTTTTCTTGGGTTTGCTAGTCAGATCGTTGACATGATTTAGATCAGAGGTCACCAACCTTTCGGATTTCAGGGACCACTAAATTCATAATTTAAAATCCCGCGGACCACTAATATGATCGGCCTAATGACCGGCTAGGTGGGTGTGGCTAGGTGGTCATGTGACTGGGTGGGCATGGCCAACTCGATGTCACTCACGTCGAGGAGCACCTCGCCAGTTTCTACTCGCCCCTCCCCTCCCAGCCACTCCTTGCCTGCCTGCCTGGGCTCCTTAGGAAGCAGTTGTTGGAGCTAAGCAGCCACCACAAGAAAGAGTTGGCAAAACAGCTCAGTTCAAATTGGATCTGACCGAGAAGGAGGCTCAGCAGAAGCACCTCACTGAGGACTAGGAGCTTAGGCTTTCCAAGAGGAGGGAAGACCTGCGGGAATGCAAGGCCAGGTACCGGTGCCTGGAGGCTCAGCAGGCTGAGATGGTCAGCCAGTTCCAGGCCATGATGTAGTCCCACTGGAACGAGGCCCTCCGGCTCTTCGCCACCAGCAGCACTTCCCTCCTGCCTTCACCCAAAGCCCCACACCAGGAGGCTGAAGCAGACCCCAAGACGGAATTTCTGTCCCCCTCTGACCCACACAAAAAGACCCCAAAGGGGGAGACTCTCTACAGCAACACAAACATTCATTGCACGTATACGGCCCAGGGTCCGTAGTTTGAGAACCCCTGATTTAGTGCAATATTAAAAAATGCAAATAATTTTTCTGAGGACCACCAAAATTTTCTTGTGGACCACCGGTGGTCCACGCACTACCAATTGATGACCGCTGATTTAGATGAGGTGATAGAGGGGAAACTCATCAAATTTGCAGATGACACCAAGATCGGGGAAACAGCCAACACTTTAAAAGATAAGCTTAAGATCAAGCAGAATCTTGACAGATTTGAACACTGGGCCCTAAATAACAAAATGGAATTCAGTGGTGAGAAATGTAAGGTCTTACACTTAGGCAAGAGCAAACAAATGCACAAGTATAGAATAGGTGGTACCTGGCTCAATAGTAGTAACTGTGAGTGGGATCTTGGAGTTCTAGTGGAAGAGCCTTGGTAGTACAGTGGTTTAATGCACCCTGTTATTAAGACCAGCTGCCTGCAATTACTGCAGGTTCGAATCTCACCAGGCTCAAGGTTGACTCAGCCTTCCATCCTTTCTAAGGTAGGTGAAATGAGGACCCAGTTTGTGGGGGCAATAAGCTGACTTTGTATAAAATATACAAAAGAATGAAGGCTATTGCTTAACGCATTGTAAGCCGCCCTGAGTCTCGGAGAAGGGCGGCATATAAATCAAATTAAATAAATAAATAAATAAAAATTAATAAAAATTAATTAAGTAGGAGCCAGCAGGGTGCGTCACTGCCAAAAAAGTGAATGCAATCCTGGTCTACATCAACAGAGGGATAGTATCAAGGTCATAGTGAACTGTTAGTACTACTTTATACCGCACAGATAAGACCAAAAGTTGAACAGCACTTCCATTTTTGATACAAAACAGAAATTAAAGCTTTAGAAAGAGTGCAGAGAATAGCAATAAATACGATGAACAGATTGGAGATGAAACAGTGCAATGAACAATTGGGGGAAATGGATATGTATTATTTAACGAACAGATGTACTAGAAATAAAATGATAGAAGCCTTCCAATATTTGATGGGCTGTCCCAGAGAAGAGGGGGTTAACGTAGCACCTGATGGCAGGACAAGAAGTAACTGGGTGGAAGATCAGTAAAGAGAGAGATACAACTAAGATAGAACTAAGGAGAAACTTCCTAACAGTAAGAACAATTAATGAGTGGAACACTTAGTAGGGTTCACACGATTGTATACCAACATATCCCATTCACCATTCATAGTATTTGAACAAACTATCTAGTCTCTAAAAAGAGTGCAGAGAAGAGCAACAAAGGTAATTAGGGGACTGGAGGCTAAAACATATGAAGAACGGTTGCAGGAACTGGGTATGCCTAGTTTGATGAAAAGAAGGAGTAAGGGAGACATGATAGCAGTGTTCCAGTATCTCAGGGGCTGCCACTAAGAAGAGGGGATGCTCCACAACACCTGAGGGCAGGACAAGAAGCAACGGATGGAAACTAATCAAGGAGAGAAGCAACTTAGAACTAAGGAGAAATTTCCTGACAGGGAGAACAATTAATCAATGGAACAACTTGCCTCCAGAGGTTGTGGGTGCTCCATCACTGGAGGATTTTAAGAAGAGATTGGACAGCCATCTGCCCAGAATGGTACAGGGTTTCCTGTTTCAGCAGGAAGTTGGACTAGAAGACCTCTTTTCCAACTCTGTGAATCTATATTCTGTTGCCTTGTGTTCATCAATGGTTGCTTTACGTGAAACTACTCTGAGAGAGAATCAAAGTGATAAAGGACGGGGGAAATATTTACCTTTTATTAATGTTCCTCAATGTTGTTGTTGTTGTTACTATAGGCCCATATTGAAGAACTTCCAGCAGTTCCTGGCCTTGATGTTTGTGGTGAGGGAAGTGAACAAGGACCTGGCTCTCCTCCCCAACATCACCCTTGGCTTCATCATCAATGATAACAGCCAGATTCAGAGAAGGATTTTGTTTTTCAGCCTCTCCATGCTCTCCACACGAGGCCAAATGGTTCCAGGTTACAAATGTGACAGGCGGGACCCCCTGCTCTCTTTCATCGGAGGTCTCAACCCCAAATCCTCAAGGCAGATGGCCTCCATCTTCAGCACCTTTAAGGTCCCACAGGTAAGGGAGGTTTGACTGGATACTTTATATAGCAGACAGAAGCATACAGACACCTATGTATAGTATATGACTTAGAGAATCTATTCTGTAGTTAAACACATTTTTATATTTTATCTGTCGAGATGCATTTTTATATGACCCCAAAGTGATAATGAGATAATTCTGAAGTACTGTACTTGACAAGAGGAATTCCTTCCTGACTTTTATAAGGGTGGAACTTTCAGTGAAGATGGCCATCTGACGTTACACCAGTGGTGGGTTCCTCCCAGTTTGGTCCGGTTCGGCCGAGCCGGTAGCGGTGACGATATGACATCACCGAACCAGTTCTCCCCCCACCGCCCTCCCACCCACATTATTTTATTTGGTCCCACCCCCAATCTATTGCTGCCTCCTGAGTCCCAGCTGATGACTAGAGGGAAAAAAATTGTTTAAACTCTTGCCGGGGGGGGGGCTTCAAAGGGCCGTCCTACAGCTGATCATTGTTAAAAGCAAACAAATGAGTCGGGTCGTAAGTGCGAGGACTGGTTGTAAGTGTGAGGACCTTCCAGAAATGACTCTGACCAGCTAGCCACGCCCATCTAGTCACATGACCTCCAAGCCACACCCATAAAATAAGCCATGCCCACAGAACCAGTAGTAAAAAAATTTAGAACCCACCCCTGCGTTACACCCATCTTACTAACCAAAGGAACTGGCTTTCCATTGGTTTATATGACTCTCCCAGGTTAAGGAAAGTCCCAGATAACCCGACAAAATCCTTCAAACAGCAGCAGTCTGGTGAGCTGTTCATCTGGGGAGGGGTTGTAATTACTTCCCCTATTTTCCCATTATTTTTATTTTCCTTTGTAGTTTATATTTTGATAAACTAACAAAATTTGTAAACCTGACTTTTATAAAAATGTAGCCACTATTCCAGTGTAGTTTATTCTCTGTAATAGATTCATTGTTTAAATATTTATTTTATTTTATTTTTTTTTCCAATTTATATATCGCCCTTCTCCCTGAGGACTCAGGGCGGTGTACAGCCAGAATTAAAACATGAAATACAAATATTAAAAACAATTAAAATATATATAAATTTGGCCCAAAAATTAAAAATCACAAACCAATTTAAAACTTTTAAAAATTTCTTCTTAAGCCAGCCTGGCCTGCTGGAAAAAGTAGGTTTTAAGGGCACGGCGGAAGGCACTGAGGTCTTGGATTCTCCTTATTTCTGGAGGTAACTGATTCCAGAGAGTAGGTGCCCCCACAGAGAAAGCTCTCCTCCTGGGGGTCACCAGCCTACATTGCTTGGCTGATGGCACCCAGAGGAGGCCCTCTCTGTGGGAGCGCACGGGTCGATGGGAGGTCGTCGGTGGCAGCAGGCGGTCTCGAAGATAGCTAGGTCCTATGCCATGAAGCGCTTTAAAGGTGATGACCAACACCTTGAAGCGCACCCGGAAGACCACTGGGAGCCAGTGCAGCTCACGCAGGAGGGGTGTTACATGGGAGCGCCATGCTGCTCCCGTCACTACCCGCGCTGCTGCGTTCTGGACCAGTTGGAGCCTCCGGGTGCTCTTCAAGGGGAGCCCCATGTAAAGAGCATTGCAGTAGTCAAGGTGAGAGGTGACGAGGGCGTGAGTGACTGTGCACAGTTTGTTTGTTCCCTTTGGCTTCTGAAATATCACGAACAGGCAAAATACATAAGTGGTAACTCTTCCCTAGGAAGAATCTTAAGCGTGTTAATCAAAGTGAGTCAGCCTTGCCCCTGGGCAATACACCACACAATGGGGACCCCTTAAGTCACCATGAAACTTTATTTTGTGTCTTAATAAGATTCTTACTTTCTTCAGTTCAGTGATGGCTTTGAGTTCTCCCAGGAAGACAGAAGAGTTTATCCTTCCTTCTTCCGGATTAATCCCAAGGAATTTCCTCAGTATGTGGGTATAGTCCACCTGCTCCTGTATTTCCAGTGGAACTGGGTTGGGCTGGTGGCCCCTGAAAGTGAGAGTGGAGAACATTTTATCTCATCTCTGGTGCCAATGCTCAAGGAGAAGGAGATCTGTCTGGCTTTCACTGAAATAATGGACTATTATTATATTGAAATGTCAAATTCAAAATTCCGTCATGTTCGGAAAATATTGTCAACGTGTGAAGTGATTATTCTGTTTGGAGACTCCAGAAGTGTTGAAAATATACAGTTTGTTGTGTATGCTCAACAAAAATTCAGCAATGTGTCATTTTGGAAAGTTTGGATCTCAACTTCTCATTGGAAACCTAGCCTGATGGTATTTCATCATGTGTCCACTGATGTAAAGATCTTCCATGGGGCTTTGCATTTCAGGGACCACAGGAAGGAAGTCTCAGAATTCAGAAATTTCCTCCTGTCTTTAGACTCTTTGAACCCACAAGGTGACTTCTTTCACCCTCTGTGGTGGGAAAAGATGTTTAGCTGCTATGTCCACAAACCAGGCATGAAACCTCCAAAAAGGCTTGAACGATGTACAGGAAAGGAGAAGTTAGAGAATCTTCCAGCTTTAAAATTTGACATGAGCATGGCAGGTGAAAGTTACAATATCTACAATGCCATTTATGCTGTGGCATACGCATTGCATGCACTGCATGGAACAGTCATGCTGAGGCTTGGAAAGAGGATCTCAAATGTCCAATCCTGGCAGGTAATTTCTGTGATCTTTTTGTACAGTCCACAGATCCTTTCAGAAGGAACCTTCCCGTGTGTATTTTTTGAATTACTAATGACATATCGGTGTGGCATCGTATCGCTGCATCTCAAAGCAGATTAAAACCACAATCATTTTGAAAAAGGAAAGCAATTGTACAAGTTAAATATAATGTTTTGTTAAAAAGAGTCAAAGGGGTGGAAGGAGAATTAAACCAAATCAGTTGTCCATAAGATTCATGTAGGAAAGACCTTCCTAAAAGATCTTCAAGGGTCTTCAAAGACTAACCAGGCATCATGGAGAGATGGGAGGAGATAACAATTCTGCAAGAAGTTTTAACAATCCTGGTGGATGTCAACTTGCAAAGCATCCCTGGCCTGCTGTAGAATTGCCATAGGCAGTGGACATGTTTGTGGAATTCAATTTTGCTCAGTGTGTAGCCTGAATGGTTGCCCACTCTCTTTTTGAAAGCCTCCAGTGATGGAGCATCCACAACTTCTAAAGGCAGGTTATTCCATTGCTTGAGTGTTCTCACTACTAGGAATTTTCTCCTTAGTTCTAGATTACTTCTCTCCTTGGTTAGTTTCCATCCATTGTTTCTTCTTTTGCCTTCAGGTGCTTTAGTAAATAAGTTGGCTCTTTCTTCCTTGTGGCAGTCCTTAGTATTATAAGGCTGCTATCATGTCCTTCCTGGTCCTTTTCCCCCCCGAAAATAAGTCAGATTCCGAAAATAATAATTTGTTTATTTATTTCTATACTGCCCTTCTCCCGAAGGAAATAAGACCTAGTTTGATTTTTCAGTTTACGCCTAATATAAACCCTACCCCCAAAATAAGCCTTATTTAAGACCCTGCCCACTGTCCACTATCTGATCGTATGAGGTGGGGTGAGGCCCATGCATAAAAATCAAGCAAGGGTTGGAGTGGGGGGTAGAGTTGCCCCATGCATCCCACACCCGCTTACCTTAGGACTGCTTACCTTAGGACTTACCAGGCCTCTCACGCCCTGACACCTGTTGCACCACCACATGACTTCTGAGGCAGGAGGCCACATGACATGACATGCCAATGATGTCACTTGTGGCAGGTCGCTGCATGGCACATTGTGCCAGTGCTGCTGCATACCGTATCATGCCAGTGCCGCCATTTGCGGCAGGAGGTCACATGGTGCATTGCACCAGTGCCGCCACTCAAGCACACAATGGCACAATGAGCCATGTGGCCTCCTGCCTCGAAGAGCAACACCAGCATGGCGTATCCAAAAGTATCTATTTTGTTTGCAATCCACTTTAACAGTCTTTACTTATTTAATTTTTCTTCTTCTTTTTCACTTTTATATGCACCAAATCAGTTTAAAAACTCAGTCCAAATTTACAAAGTCCAAATTTCAACTTTGCTTTCCAGTTCAATTTCAATTTAGAATCTTTAACCAGTCCTTTCTGTTGCGGGCTTTTCTTCCCTCTTTAATTTTCCTTTAAAATTCACTAATTAGAGAAAAATCTTTCGGGTTCTCAATTCTTCTAATTTGTTTTTAAAGTTCTCCAAATATTTAAATCCAACAAACAATTTTCTAATCGGGTTTTATCACTTTTTAGCTTCCGCTTTAATCTTCTTCTTCCGTCCTTTCTCCATGCCTATTAGCCGTTATTATACCGCTAGGACATTTATAGTTATTTTAAAAGTACTCCTTTTTTCTCTCTCTTCTGCCTATGAGTTGGTTGTCATTCACCCAGCATCAATGTTCCACACAATTATCCGCTCCTGCACAGTGCTTGGTCCGGTTGCCCCAGCTTACTGGCGGTCGCAATGGCCACCGCCCCCCGCTGCAGAATCAGGGAAAGTTTCCTCTGACCTCCGAGGAACTTGCCTGTTCCTCTTGGTCTTCTGAGGTGCCTCTCTTTCTTCCCTGTCCCTACAGGGCAGATCCGGTCCAAAGACCCCTCTGCAGCAGTTCGTCAGCCCGGGATATCACAAGGCTCATCACAGCCTGCTAATCCCAGACTGTCTCGTCGCGACACTTCCGGTCGAATCAGCATGGAAAGATTTCTATGCAGGTATCTTTCTGATAAAACTGGAGTTGAAGAAACCATGATACAAATACTCAATGTGAACAAAAGCAAGTAGTGATGGGGAAGTATTTAAACAGTTGGTGTTACTCCTGATTAGTTAGAACTCCTGTAGATTCTCAGAAATAAACCTATATCCTAAGATGATGGCCATCACAAAATGATAGAAACCATGGTTGTCTCATTTGTGGCTTTCAGCCAACTACCCCAATTTCTGAAAGTCTCTATTCTTTCAGCTTCTGTCCTATTTGAGGAATGTCCAGTTCAACAATAGTGCTGGAAATGAAATCTACTTCTCAGCAAATGGACTGGGATCTGCCCGTTATGACATTCTCAACTGGGTTTTCCTGCCCAATCAATCTTTTGTCCCTGTCAAAGTTGGACACATACATCCTGGAGCTCCTTTAGGACAAGATTTCACTGTTAACTCAGACGCAATTGTCTGGGCAACACAGGTGAGCTGGAGGGTAACATAAATTCAGAGAAAAACTCATTCTCTTCCAAGGATGCAAAACATTTTTCCTAACTGGAAAACAGGTCTACTGAATAAAAAAAATATCTTCGAGACCGCCTTCTGCCGCATAGCTCCCAGCGACCGGTAAGATCCCACAGAGTTAGTCTCCTCGAGGTCCCGTCAGCTAAACAATGTCGGCTGGCGGGCCCACAGGGAAGGGCCTTCTCTGTGGCTGCCCCAGCTTTCTGGAACCAGTTACCTCCTGAGGTCCGGACCATCCCCACCCTATTGGCCTTCCGAAAAGCAGTGAAGACCTGGCTTTTCCGGCAGGCCTGGGGCTATTGATCTCGCTCTTGTGATCTGGCAAGATCCAGCCATGAATGGTGTGAATGAGTTTTTAATGTTTTAATTTTTCAATGTCTTTTTATAATGATTTTTTAAATGTATTGTGAGCCACCCTGAGTCTTCAGAGAGGGGCGGCATATAAATTTAATTAATTAAATTTAATTTAAAAAATTGGTAACCGTTTTAAGGAAAAAAGTTGTTTCTATGTAATATATTTGAGATCTGATTTGTGACAGATCAAAAAGGGTTGAGATTAGGAACACATAAACCCAGGATGCAATTAAAGCAGCCATCAGCCTTTTTTCCATGGACCATTCACATTCAGTGAGATCCCCATGACTGTTTGCTTCAGAAAAGCTATAGCTCAATTCACAAGCCTTCTTTTTGCATGCCGAGTCCCAGTTCCAATTTCCAATCTCCATATCCTGATTTCTGATAGACTCTAATTCACTATATTTCTTCAAGACATTTGGAAGATGTATACAGAAATGTACAAATGAATGAATGAAGCATATTCAGTGCTTGAGCTGTCTACAGTATTTTCTCTTTTAGAAAGTGCCCGTTGCCAGGTGTGCCATGAAGAGGTGCCAGGTGGGAGAGAGGAGAAGAGTTCCAGAGGGCGAGCAGGTTTGCTGCTACCAATGTCACCATTGTCCAGAAGGGACCATTTCTAATCAGACAGGTAGAGCACATTTTTAAGTGTCTTTTTTCCAGGATCAAGCAAGTCATTCGTAGAAACAAATATTGATTTTCTTGTCATTCTGGTAGATTTTTTAAAATATTCATGCTTTACAGCAGAACCTCTGAGTTTATAGATCTAAACCATTCTGCCCCCCGGGCCACATTTCCTGGTGCTCAGAAATTTAATGCAAAATACCCTGTTTCCCTGAAAATAAGACCCATCCCAAAAATAAGCCCTAGCATGTTTTTACACATGTGCCTAATATAAGCCCTACCAACCCAAACAAGCCCTACTTAAGCACCTGTGCAGCCCCCTGCCCGCCCATTCTGTCTGGTTGTTTGTGGTGCTGGAAACACAAGGCAAGAGGGGAGTGGAGCTGCCCCATGCACCCCACACCACAGAGCTCCCGCAACCTGGCCATCCATGCCCCAACAACTGCCTCGTGGCCATGGCATCAGGGCATCGCTCGGCCTCCTACACCATTGTGGCCATGAACAAGCAGTAGAAATGGACTAGCAGCCATGCAGGGTCCTGCTGGATGGGGCTGTTGGAACTGCTGCCATGTGGTGAGGCAGGTATCGGGGCATGGATGGCCTGGCTGCAGGATCCCTGAGGTAAACCAGTGCAGGGCACATGGGGCAGCTCAATCCCACCACCTCACAGTGGTGATACTGACACACCGCATAGTCTCCTGCCCCACTGCAAGCAAGCAGAAGACATGGGCTTCCCATACATGGGAAAAAATAAGACATCCCCTGAAAATAAGCCTTAGTGCTTATTTCGGAGAAATAAGAAAAAAAGAAAATAAGACTGGGTCTTATTTTCGGGGAAAGACAGGTAGTTTCAGGGCACAATTCATGGGTTCCCTACTAGACTTTCTACTCCTCCTCTTAACAACCCACTGGGAAATCCAGCTACCAACCTTTTCATGAAGGAAAGGTATGTGAGGTTCAAGCTTTAACTTTCATTATTTCAGATATCTTCTGTCAACCTATCAGTCTCCCAGCAAATTGATAGACCCATTGGAGAAAGAGAAAATCAATCTAGCTATAGCTGCTGTCCCTTCCCTACATCGGTATTAAAGGATGATTAGCCCTTTTTGACAAATCATGAAATAAAAAGTGATTCTTGATTTCAGATGCAGCTTCCTGTGATCCCTGCCCAGAAGATCAATATCCCAACAAGGACAAGGACCAATGCATTGCCAAGAAGATGCACTTCCTTTCCTATCAAGACACCCTGGGATACACTTTAGCTTCTCTCACTCTTTCTCTGTCTGTGATCACATTGGCAGTTCTGGCAATTTTTATTAAACATCATGATACACCAATTGTCAAGGCCAACAACAGAGATCTCACCTACATCCTCCTGGTCTCCCTCCTGCTCTGCTTCCTCTGCTCTTTCCTCTTCATTGGTCGACCTGGGAAGCTCACCTGTCTCTTCCGACAAACTGCCTTTGCCATTCTATTTTCCCTTGCAGTTTCCTCTGTGTTGGCAAAAACTGTCATGGTGGTTCTGGCCTTCATGGCCACCAAACCAGGGAACAGGGCAAGGAAATTCTTAGGAAAATCACTGACTAACTCCATTGTCATAGCCTGTCCCCTGGTCCAAGTAGTTCTTTGTGCCACCTGGCTGGTCACCTCCCCTCCATTGCCCAACTTTGACTTCCACTCTTTAGTAGAAGAGGCCATCTTGGAATGTAATGAAGGTTCAGCTTTGATGTTTTATGTTGTTCTCATCTATCTGGGTTTCCTGGCCCTTGTGAGTTTCTCTGTGGCCTTTATGGCTAGGAAATTGCCTGATAGTTTTAATGAAGCCAAGTTCATTACTTTTAGCATGCTGGTCTTTTGCAGTGTTTGGATCAGCTTCCTCCCCACCTACCTGAGCACCAAAGGGAAGTCCATGGTGGCCGTGGAGATCTTCTCCATCTTGGCTTCTGGAGCTGCTCTCTTGGCTTGCATCTTTTTCCCCAAATGCTTCATTGTCCTACTGAGGCCCAATTTGAATTGTAGGGAAAATATAATGAGGCACAAGAATCCCTGATTTATATCCAAATTGGAATTTTGACTTTGGAGTTTTTATGTGTTTAATTTTATTTCTTAAAAAATGATGGGATGAGGGAGGGCTTTTCCATGAAATACCGTATATTTTGGAGTATAAGACACACTTTTTTCCCTCCTAAAAGAGGCTGAAAATTTGGGTGTGTCTTATATTCAGAATGTAACCCTGCCCACCTGCCGACCCCCACCCTTCGGCCTCCACGCATCCTCTTCCTGGCTGCAGAGATTGCCAGAGACAATGGCTTATGTTTTTGGGCTCTGCACGTCGCATTTTCAGCCTCCAAATGCTCCGTTTGAGATCCCTTCAAGGCTGTGGGGATTGCCAAAGCACATTGCCGCTGATTACCGCCAGAAAACATGACACGTTTGGAGGCTGAAAACGTGACTTGCGGTGCCCAAAATGGCTACCCAGAAGAGCTGCTGCCTTCTCTTACCCCTTCTACACTGTTACAATATTTTGAGGATCAGACTCAATGATGAATTCAGAAGCAATTTCTTCAGTTAAAGAAGAGTTTATTCATAATAGGCATTCTACTTATTCTTGTCAGATTTACAGTGAGAAGCAAGCATGAGGTAAAAGCACTCTCTATTTATATCAAAGGGGAGGAGTCAAGAAAGGGGGTGATTACACATGAATACATTAAAGGAGGATGAATAAATTAACCCTTTATATCCTGTACATATATACATATCTCTTGTTATAGAATAAGGCATTTACTTATGACAAATCCCCCTCTAAATGCCGATTCGACATATAACAATGATTGCATTCGGATTCAGAATTATATAGTACTTGTAATTTTGATGTCAAGTATTTGTGTTGTTTAGAAGGTAAAGGTTTAGTTAATATATCAGCTATTTGTTCTGAGGTTTCGCAGTGGATTGCTTTAATGAATCCATCCTGAGATAATTGTCTCACGTGTTTAAATTTGATATCTATATGTCTGGACCTTTGACCAATGGCGTCAGATCTTGATATTTCTATAGCCGCCTTATTATCTTCATGTATGACAAATGGTAGTATTGGATTCTTCCAAATATCAGATAATAAATCATTAAACCACACTAAATTATTTGAGGCTTTAGATAAACAGACGTATTCTGCCTCTGTTGTGGAAGTCGCTACTAAATCTTGCTTCCCAGTGTACCAGAATATTGGGCAATCATTTAAAAATAATACATAACCTGAGGTGCTCTTTCTACATTTGATGTCACCTGCCCAGTCTGCATCAGCGTAACTGGTGATAATAGGTTCTTTAATATTATTGGGTTCTAAGAGTAGACAGAAATCTATGCTGTGTTTTAGATATCTTAGTATTCGTTTAACTGCTTCCCAATGATACATAAGTGGTTTACTTACATGTCTAGATAATAAATTAAGTGGCAGAGCTATATCAGGCCTGGTCCAATTAGATATATACAAGAGAGAACCAATAATTGATCTATATAATGTATTGTTCTCGAACTCAGGTGAAGATTCATCCATATTCCTTAGAAAATCAGTCTGCATAGGAGTATTGCAAGGTTTGGCATCTCTTAAATTGCATTTTTCCAGAAGTTCTAGAATTTTATCTCTCTGGGATAATTTGAATCCCTTTCTTGTTTTATTGATTTGAACTCCAAGGTATTTGTTTACCCTTCCTAGCGACTTTAAAGAGAAATGTTCACTTAGCTTGGATACAAATAAGTCTTTCTTTTCTTTATGTTTGCCTATATACAAAATATCATCCACATAGATTAACACAAATTCTAATGATTCACCTTCCTTTCTAACAAAAAAGCAATTGTCTGCAGTTGTGGCTTTGAATTCCATATTTTTAAGCACGCTGACTAGACATTCATACCAACGCTTGCCGGATTGTTTTAATCCGTACAAGCTTTTGTTAAGTAACCAGGTCTCATTTCTATTTGTACATTGGCTATGAGGTGCCCTTACATATATCTCTTTGTCGAGCTTTGCATGTAAGTATGCAGTCTGCACATCATATTGAAAGACATCAAGATTGAGTATAGCAGCTATGACTAAAGCTGTCTTAACACTTTCGGTTCTTACAGTGGGAGAGTATGTGTCAGTGTAATCCTCAGGATATTTTTGAGCGTAACCTTGTGCGACTAATCTAGCTTTATATAATTTATTACCCTCTTCTAAATCTTTGATTTTGAATATCCATCTGGTGCCTATAATTGTCTTGTTCTTAGGGGCAGGGACTGGTGTAAATACACCTAATTCACGCAAGCTGTTCATTTCTTTTGTTATGGCTAATTCCCATTTTTCTCTTTCTTCCATGGGAAGTTTCAACACTTCCTCGTATGTGTTAGGTGTTGGTGTCTCGTCATTCACACACATTATATAATCCTTATACTTATTGGGTAATTGTTTTCTGTTACACCTGATTGTTCTTATTGGAATGCTTTCATTATCGTGTAGATACCTTGCTTCCTTTTTGGTTAATGAATCTGTTTTTATCCTGGTATGGTTACCTGTCCATGTTTTGTTTTTGTCATCATGTGTGTTATGTTCATGTTTCTCTCTTTCTATTCTGTCTTGTTGTTCAATATTTGGTTCTGTATTTTGGATTATCTCGTTAAGATGTATCTTAGACCAGTTGGTCTGTTCATGAAATACTGCTGTTCTTGAGACTATGAATTTGTTATTATTGTCAATGAATCTATATCCTTTTGTGCCTGTTTCGTATCCCATGAATCTGAGCCTTCTGGATACGTTATCTCCCTTACGTCTTAATTGTTTTGGTATGTGTACGTCTGCTGTAACTCCAAATATGTGCATGTGTGATATTTTTGGTTTCCTATTGTACATCACTTCGTATGGTGTTTTATTTAGGATGCTAGACCAGGTCCTATTTTGGGTATAGTTTGAATATAGTAATGCTTCTGACCAGAATTGTTTTCCTAAACCAGCATCTTCTAATGTACATCTAATCATGGTTTGCAGTGTCGAGTTCTTTCGTTCTGCTGTACCATTCTGAAAAGCAGAAAATGGGCTAGTCGTGAAGTGTATCATTCCTTTGTCTTTTATCCATTGTGAGAATTCTTTTGACATGAATTCGGATCCCCTATCTGTCATGATTTGTTTTATTTTGATATTGTGTTGTGTTTCTACACGTTTGTAAAATTCTTTGAATTTTTGGAAAGTTTCATCTTTGTGTTTTAAAGTATAAACAAATCCATAACGGCTATAGTCGTCTACAATAGTTAGGAAATATCTTTTTTTGTATGTGATGGATGGTGTTAATGGACCAACTAGATCCATATGTACCAGATCAAAAATTTGGTTAGAGGTCCTTGTTGCCCTCTTTGGTTTTGGGTTTGTTCTGAGTTTTGAGGATTTACATACTGAGCATTCCAAATAGTTTTTACAATCCTTTATTTTAACGCCATCAGCATGTTCAATCATTTTTTGTATTACAGGGAAACTTGCATGTCCCAATTTCCTATGCAACATGTGTGCACATTCATCATGAATTGGTTTGCCTATATTGGGTCTTTTGTTATTGTGTGTATCACTAGTGGGTGTGTCTTTGTGATTACAGTGTGTATTAGGTTCTTCATTGTCATTGTTGTTACTATGTTCACTGTCTATGTTGGTGTCGTCATCAGTGTTTGTATTAATGTTATGCAACCATTTATCTTCTGTTACAAGGAAGGGTAGGCCCCCTTCGATAACTACACTATTCAATTTAGTCCCATCCTTTTCTAGTATTGCTTTTCCCCCAGAGAAGATTATATTTATGTTGAAATCTTGGCTTAATTTCACTGCACTAAGTATGTTATGTGATATTTCTGGTATCAACAATACCCCCTCTACTTTACCTAAACCAGGTATATTTACATCTCCTTTCCCTATGACTTGAACATTTTCTTGATTGGCTACTCTTATCATAAATTTATCATTTGTGAATGAAGACAGTATTTTCTTGTTATTTGTTGTATGATTAGTCGCCCCTGAATCTATGAGCCAAGTATTGTTTTTTGATTTTTGTGTGATGACATCGTTATGTTTATCTAATCCATTTAATGATCCTGATTTTCTGTCCCTTGAATTATCTCTATCCTTTCTGCGTTCTCTGTAGTTTGGGGAGTCTCTATATCTGTATCTATCAATAGATGATTGCCTGTCTTGATATCTACCCCTATAATCACGGTTTTGTCTTTCCCTATGAAACATGGGGCAATCTCCCTTAGAGTGTTTTCTGGATCCACAATTGTAACATTCAATTGTTTTTTGGTGATTTTCTTGGAAGGTTACCCCTTTTGCCTGTCTGTGTTCTGTGTATGCATTGTATCTACTTCTCCTCAAATTATCTTCAGCTATTAACTTATTTGACAGACTTTCTATGGATAAGTATCCTAGATTGATTGAGTCTAAGTGTGATATGTAGTTATCCCATGATGAATCTAATGAGTTAAGGATAACGCTTTTCATTGTCTGTTCTGATATTATTTCTCCTCTTAGATGTAATTCTGCTCTGGTTTTGTTTAAGGATATTAAATGTTCACTTATGGTGGTTCCAGATCTTAATTTGGCTGAAAAGAAATCTTTAGACATTCTAGTGGTTGTTGCTACACTTTCACTATGAAACAATTTAAACATGCATTGAATTATTTCTGAAACAGTAAGATTATGCTTACTACTGTAGTACATGGCAGGTGATATGCTAGAAATTATTAAATAGAATGCTCTGTGATGCAGGCAGTCCATTTTTAGAGTCCAAGGTCTTTTGGGAGGATTGGTTATAAAAAATAATAAATTTTCTTTCATAAAGACAACCTGAATTTGTTGACACCATTCCTGTAAATTGATGCCATCAATTCTAAGTTTTGGGAAATCACTAGGTAGATTCCCAATATTACTATTCCCACTACTTACAACTGTGGGTAGTCCATGGTCCTGTAGATGTTGAAAATTGCAGAATGGTGTGGGTATTCTGCTGATGAGCTTGAAAGGTTCTCCTTCTTCATAAAGTTCATTGTAGTTCTCTGTGTTCATCTGCGCATGCGCGTTGATCATTTCTCTGCTGAAGCCGCTGGGAGAGGTTCTCTTTGCTGTAGCTCCCTCGTAGTGCTCTCCTTCTGATGATTCGGTCTCCGGCTCGATCTTGGGTGTTCTGCTGGCAGCTGTGGTTCGTCTCTTTTCTTTGAAGCTTTCTTGCTTGGAGTATTTTGTTCTTTGGATCGTTTGTGGTATGGGGGAAATTTCGCAGGGCCCTCTGGGTTCAGGCGTCGTCATCATTGTTGTCCGGATTGAGTCATGCAGGCTTTGAGGTGTCTGTTTGTTTCTTCGTTTCTTTTGTATTTTTGCATTATTGGCTTTTATCGATTCTTTTGAAATTGTTAGACTTGTGCCAAACGTTTTAAATAGTTTTCTCATGGGTGTTTCGATTTCTTGTTCGGTGGATGATTCTTCTGTATCTGTTTCTGACTCTTCAGAAGAATAAATATATTTCTTGCTATTTTTTGTGTTTTTTCACGCCAGAGTTTTTGAATGGTGCATTCTGATTGGTTCAGCCGTGTTCATTTCTGTGGCCGGTTGAAGAGAAGATGGCTGCCTTTCAAAATTTTGAGCGGGACCTCTGGTCTTGCTTCTGGTTATTTTTTCTTTAGTTGTAGGTTCGCTCACCATTTTTGTATTTTCGGGTTTGGCTTTTTCAATGTCTTTTTCTCTCGCTGCTCCGTTTTCTTCCAAGAAGCCTCGGAGTTCTGCGATGAGTTTGTGGTCATCTTTTTGACTTTTTATTAGCCTCAGTATCTCCGATCTGAGGTCTTTGTCTTTTATTTTGTTCTCTTCTTGGTTGTCGGTTTCATCTGCTGTTTCTTCGATGTCTGTGGTGTTATCTTCAGATTCTTTAATTGTTGTATTTATTGGTTCGTCGATCATTTCTTGATCTGTTTTTGTTTCTTTATCATTTGCCCTGGTATTGGGTCTTTCTTTTTTATTCTTGAGGTTTTCTTTCTTAGGCATGTTGGATTTTATTGAGTCAGTTAAACCATCCTCTGCTACCAGATTGTTACAATATTTTGAGGATCAGACTCAATGATGAATTCAGAAGCAATTTCTTCAGTTAAAGAAGAGTTTATTCATAATAGGCATTCTACTTATTCTTGTCAGATTTACAGTGAGAAGCAAGCATGAGGTAAAAGCACTCTCTATTTATATCAAAGGGGAGGAGTCAAGAAAGGGGGTGATTACACATGAATACATTAAAGGAGGATGAATAAATTAACCCTTTATATCCTGTACATATATACATATCTCTTGTTATAGAATAAGGCATTTACTTATGACATACACTTTGCCTGCTTTAGTCACTGGAGCTCCCTCCAACGATCAGCTGTGCTTTAGAAGCTGTTTTTTAGCCCCAACCAGTCCCAACCTCAAAACCAGCGAGCGAACTAATGTAGTGAAGCTGACCAGGCTAAAGACGCTAGCCAGATGAATACCTGATAGTCAGAATTTTTTTTCCCCTATTTTCCTCCCCAAAAACTAAGGTGCCTCTTATACTCCGGTGCAGTTTATACTCTGAAAAATACGGTATAAATACGGTACGATATGATGTCACCAAACCGGTTCTGCCCACCCGCCCCACCCGCCCCCTGCCCTCCCCACCCACCCATGTTATTCTTACCTTTTATTTGGCCCCACCCCCAATCTATTGCTGCCTCCTGAGTCCCAGCTGATGGCTAGAGGGAAAAAAATTGTTTAAACTCTTGCCGCGGGGATTCAAACGGCCGCCCTACAGCTGATCGGTATTAAAAGAAAACAAATGAGTAGACCGGTGCCTGCAAAAATAAATGGGTAGACCAGTGCCTGCAAAAATACATGAGTAGATCAGTGCCTGCAAAAAAAATAAAGGGTAGATGAGTGCCTGCAAAAACAAATGGGTAGACAGGTACAGCTCTGCAAGCAGTTAAAAGCCTGGTAGACCAGGACCTCTGCTAAATCCTAAAGAATTGTCACATGACCATCAAGCCACGCCCACAAAATAAACCATGCCCACAGAACCAGTAGTAAAAATATTTAGAACCCATCCCTGCAACCCACCACTGGAACTGATCTGCCCTAACGCACCGCCTCTCCTGCTCCTCAGCAATGTCAGGGTTCCAAAAATCACCGCCAATGAAATTTAATTTAATTTAATTTAATTTCCAATTTATATATCGCCCTTCTCCCTGAGGACTCAGGGCGGTGTACAGCCAAGATAAAAAACATAGAATACAAATATTAAAAAACATTTAAAAATATATATAAATTTTGGCCCGAAAGTTAAGAAATCACAGACTGATTAAAAGAATTTAAAAATTTCTTCTTAAGCCAGCCCGGCTTGCTGGAAAAGATGGGTTTTAAGGGCATGACGGAAGGCATTGAGGTCATGGATTCTCCTTATCTCCGGGGGCAACTGATTCCAGAGGGTGGGAGCCCCCACCGAGAAGGCCCTCCCCCTGGGGGTCACCAGCCTGCATTGATTGGCTGATGGCACCCTGAGGAGGCCCTCTCTGTGGGAGCGCACGGGTCGATGGGAGGTCGTCGATAGCAGCAGGCGGTCTCGCAGATAGCTAGGCCCTATGCCATGGAGCGCTTTGAAGGTGATGACCAACACCTTGAAGTGCACCCAGAAGACCACCAGGAGCCAGTGCAGCTCACACAGGAAATAAAACTCCAAGGCAATAGATTCCTCAAAGTTCCACTTTATTAGAGATGTCATGTGGGCACATCTGGAAAAACCCGAATCTGAAAGCTTCCAGGTTTCCCCCATCCCGTTGAAAGTTCACAAGTTCCTGCTCCACACCCATAAGTTCATCATATGGTCCAATCCAGTGGTGAAATCCAATTTTTTTTACTACTGGTTCTGTAGGCGTGGCTTGGTGGGCGTGGCGTGGTGTGGCCTATTGGTCGTGGCTTGGTGGGCGTGGCAGGGGAAGGATGCTGCAAAATCTCCATTCCCACCCCGCTCTGGGGCCAGCCAGAGGTGGTATTTGCCAGTTCTCTGAACTGCTCAAAAGTTCCACTACCGGTTCTCCAGAACCTGTCAGAACCTGCTGGATTTCACCGCTGGTCCCAATCCAAAAAATGCAGATCCTGCTCACAACGTCTGCTAACTCTTTCCTGAAAAAAATATTCTGAATGAGTGGATTTGAATTGCAGAGCAGAGAAATTGGACCAAATAGATAGTGGATATACAAGCAAATATTAGTATCCCTGACTGATAGAAGAATCGGTTTTTTGTAAGGATTCAGTATAAATTGGGAGGGGAGACAATTGGTGATGTTCAGAGGTGGGTTTCAGCAGGTTGTGACCAGTTTTGGAGAAATTTTGAGTAGTTCTGAGAACTGGTAGTAAAAATTATGATTGGCCCCGCCCCATCTATTCTCTGCCTCCTGAGTCCCAGCTGATCCCCCAAAATGGGGATTTTGCAGTAACCTTCCCCTGCCACACCCACCAAGCCACACCCACCAAGCCATGTCACGCCCACCAAGCCACACCCACACAACTGGTAGTAAAAAAAAAATTGAAACTGGTGACGTTCTGCACAGTAAAAGCCATAGAAGCACCCAAAAATTGCAGATGGCCTTTTTATCTCCAAGCAAAAGTGACCAGGACAGCTGTTCAGTTTGGATCCTTGTATCTGCATAACCTATCCTCAGGGTTAACTCAAACAAAGAATGGTTTGCTTTTTTGATGAAGCCTTTGATGCAGTGCACAATGGGTCATTCCCAGGGGTGAGATTCAGAAATTTTAGCAACCAGTTCTCTGCCCGGTTGCTGGGTTGGTGGGGCCATGGTGAGCATGGCCTACTTGGGCTCCTGCACCACAAGGAGGCATTTCCGCCCTCTCCTGACTCTGAAGGTTTTCCTCGAGCCTCCTGGAGGGTGAAAATGGCCTCCCCAGGCTCTGGAGGCCCTCCGGAGATCAGAAACAGACCCATTTTCAGACTTCTGGTATTTCCGGTAGGCCCGTTTTTCACCCTCCCCAGACTCCAGAGAATTTTCTCGAGCTTCTGGGAGGGCAAAAACGGCCTCCCCTGGGCTCTGGAGGCCCTTTTTTGGACTTATGGTACTTCCAGTAGGCCCATTTTTCGCCCTCCCCAGGCTCTGGAGGCTTTTCTTGAGCCTCTGGGAGGGCAAAAATGGCCTCCCCAAGCTCTGGAGGCCCTCCAGAGGCTGGAAACGGGCCCACTTCTGGACTTCTGGAAATCCCAGTAGGCCCTTTTTCGCTCTCCTCAGGCTGCAAAGTTTTTCCTTGAGCTTCCAGGAGGGCAAAAATGGCCTCCCCTGGGCTCTGGAGGCCCTCCGGAGGCCAGAAACGGGCCCATTTCTGGACTTCTGGAACTTCCAGTAGGCCCATTTTTCACCCTCCCAGAGCCCCCATGCAGCCCCTGCACTTACCTGGCATCCAAAATGGGCTGCGTGGAGAGTCAGGGGAGGGGAGGGGAGGGGAGGGGTGGGTGGGGTCAGCCAGTCCTTACAACAACCGGTTCGGTGAACCAAATTAAAATTAACATCTGGTTTGCCTGAATTGGTCCGAACCAGCTGAATCCGAACCCTGGTCATTCCATTACAACCTGTGTGGACTGACCATTGTAAAAAGGCTACAATCCTTTGTCTGGGATAATTTTCATGGTAGAGGTTCTTGAACTGCTTAGACAACTTTTGATTTCAGATGCGGCCCACTGTGACCCTTGCCCAGAAGACCAATATCCAAACCAGGAGAAGGATCACTGCACTGAGAAGAAGATCCACTTCCTTGCCTATCAAGAGACCTTGGGGTACGCCTTAGTTTCCCTTGCTCTTTTTCTCTCTGGGACCACATCTGCAATCCTTGTAATTTTCCTTAAAAATCATGATACACCGATCGTCAAGGCCAACAACCGAGATCTCAGCTACATCCTCCTGGTCTCCCTCCTGCTCTGCTTCCTCTCCTCCTTCCTCTTCATTGGTCAACCCGGGAAGCTCACCTGTCTCTTCCGACAAACTGCCTTTGCCATTCTCTTTTCCCTTGCAGTTTCCTCTGTCTTGGCAAAAACTGTCATGGTGGTTCTGGCCTTCATGGCCGCCAAGCCAGGAAATAAGACAAGGAAACTTTTAGGAAAACCATTGACCAACTCCATTGTCTTAGGCTGTCCTCTGGTCCAAGCAATTCTTTGTGCCACCTGGTTGGCAAAGTCTCCCCCGTTTCCCAACTTGGACTTCCATTCCTTGGTAGGAGAGGCCATCTTGGAATGTAATGAAGGCTCAGCTTCTATGTTTTATGCTGTCCTGGCTTATCTGGGTTTCCTGGCCCTCATCAGTTTCACAGTGGCCTTTCTGGCCAGGAAATTGCC
This sequence comes from Arizona elegans, assembly GCA_022577455.1. Taxonomy (NCBI): domain Eukaryota; kingdom Metazoa; phylum Chordata; class Lepidosauria; order Squamata; family Colubridae; genus Arizona; species Arizona elegans. Next base: position 17,226,827 of record JAKOOJ010000018.1, read on the forward strand.
TGATAGTTTTAATGAAGCCAAGTTCATTACTTTTAGCATGCTGGTCTTTTGCAGTGTTTGGATCACTTTCCTCCCCACCTACCTGAGCACCAAAGGGAAGTCCATGGTGGCCATGGAAATCTTCTCCATCTTGGCCTCTGGGGCTGGTCTCCTGGCTTGTATCTTTTTCCCCAAATGTTACATTATCCTACTGAGACCTGAGCTGAATTGTAAAGGAAATATAATGAGGCACAAGAATCTCTGATTTATACTTAGATTGAGTACTTTTATTTTGATTTTTTTGTCTGATTTCTAAAGTAAGCAAAAATAGGGCTAGTTCATTAAAGAATTGAAAATCAAGTGAAGTGACTAATCACATAGCATCTATTAATCAGCAATAATCACCCCTAATTTTATTTTTACAGTTTACCCCTGCTTTCCCCCCACTTTTGGCATGCGATGTCACGCTGGGCCAGGTAGGCCCGTTTTTCACCCTCCCCAGACTCGAGAGATGCCTTCCCCCACCCCCAGAGGCCATCTGGAGGCCAGAAACAGCCCGTTTGCCAACTTCCAGTGGGGTTTTTCACTCTCCCCAGGTTCCAGAGGCTTTCTACGGGCCATTTCCGGCCTCCAGAGGGCCTCCAGTGGGGTGGAGAAGGCTGTTTTCACCCTCCCCAGGCTCCAGAGGCTTTCTAACATCTCAATGGGATGTTCAGAAATGACCGAGATCTATTTACATTAGAAGAACAAAATCTGAATGCCGTTGAAAGTCCAGATTTAACCTTGAAAGCCTCACATGGTTTGGCACAAAGGCACCTGTCCTCTCTCCAAACCCAACCCCCCCACCATTTTTAATCTTTGTCTTCACTGTATTTTATATTATAATAAATTTCAATAAAACTCTATGTCAAGTTTCTGAAAGATGCCCTAATTAATTCATGAGCCATGATCCAAACTTCAAAGAAAATATAGTCATTTATTAGGAGCAACATTCCGGCAATACTGGGATGCAGTTAGGACTGATCCTATGTAGATTTACGTTCCCCTATGACCCTGTCTCTCCCCTCCTCTCTGGCCATGTCATAAATCACATTCTCCAATTAACCATTTTGGCTGGCTGTGAAACCTAACACCCTCCTTCTGATTGCGGTCAGAAAGAATGTATGGAATTCACTTCAGTTCTCCCTCCCTCCTGCTCATGGCAACTTGAAAGCTTTGCAAGTTGACACTAAACAAGAAAAAAAATTAACCGGGGGGTTTTGACTCCGTTTCTCCCCTCTAACCCACACTGACCAGAAACAGCTTCAGAAAAAACAGAAAGCTACACAAAACCACACACCCTTTCCTTTTAAGGCCAGCTGATCCAAAGTTCTCCTGCATCCATAGAGAAACTGACCCCCCCCCAAGTTAGAAATTTTCAATTCGTGCATCACCTCCCTGATATAAACTTCCCTTCAGCAATGAAGAAGGTTGAAAAACATTGACAGCTGTTGGGTTAATCAGCTCCTTCTTCCTGCACAGCTGGAATGGAGTGAGGATTGCTAACTTTTGACCACTCAGGAAAACATCACTCAAGAATAAAGAGGTCATCTACTGCCCAAAGGAAAGCTTTTTCCTGCTTCTGTGAAAGGGAAGATTGGCTACCAGGGAAGGTGAGTGGTCAGGAGAAGGACCAGATGCTTCCTTTCCTCCCAGGCCTAATTAGCTCTCCATGGCCATTGCTGATGTTCTCCTTGCCTCCTGCAGTGACATCACTCTGACCTCACAATGTCCAGGACAAGAATAAAGACTTTGAAATGATCCAAGATTTCCTGACCACTCTTCCCTAGATACTCAAGGAGTTAGCAACCTCCAATCGTTCCCATCAGATCTTTTTCTGTGTACCATGGCCATGAGGCAGGGGTGAAATCCAGCAGGTTCTGACAGGTTCTGGAGAACTGGTAGCGGAAATTTTGAGCAGTTCGGAGAACTCGTAGCAGAAATTTTGAGTAGTTCGGCGAACTGGCAAATACCACCTCTGGCTGGCCCCAGAGTGGGGTGGGAATGGAGATTTTGCAATATCCTTCCCCTGCCACGCCCACCAAGCCATGCCCACCAAGTCAAGCCACGCCCACCAAGCCATAGCTACAGAACCGGTAGTAAAAAAAAAAATGGATTTCACCACTGCCTTGAGGAATTAAGCCATCTCTCTCTTTGAAGGAATCCCTGGTTTCTCCAGAAACCTCATTCAGAGGCAAAGAGCTTCATTTAGCGGCATAGCTGGGGAAAGGAGGAGGTTTGGGCTATTCAAGAGGAGGAAATGGCAACCATGATAGAAAGTAAGTCAGAAGAATGCCAATCAAGTGAGACAGGTCTAAACCCAATTTGGGCAAATCCCTGACTTCTTTTTTATTGGATGTGCTCATATCTTTGGTACTTGATTCAGTGGAGTTTTATATCTACTTCCAATATATATTTTTCTTAAGTATTTTTTTTTTTGATAGAAATAGCTTTTTAATTCTGTTTCTTCCTCACATCTAAAGTTTAGCTGGGGGAGTGAAGGAACAGAGGGAGGAAAAGAAACGTAAGTTGCAAATCAGGAAAACAAATATCCTGCTAAAATGCCTTGGTTTATTTCTCTGTGGATGAGGAAGAGACTTCAGGGTCCTTTTAAAATTTTAGCAGGAATTTCGACTCCTTGGGGGTCCCTACTTCAAATGCCCAAGTCTTTTTATTTGGAAGAAGCCTCCCGTGGGTAGGAGGAGCCAGGTTCATTACTATTAGCATGCTGGTCTTGTGAAGCATTTGGGTCACCTTCCTCCACATCTACCTGAGCACCAAAGGGAAGTCCATTGTGGCCATGAAGGTCCATAGAATGGAATGGAATGGAATGGAATATGCAATGGAGAGTGGAGTGGAGTGGAGTGGAGTGGAATGGAATGGAATGGAATATGCAATGGAGAGTGGAGTGGAGTGGAGTGGAGTGGAATGGAATGGAATGGAATGGAATGGAATATGCAATGGAGAGTGGAGTGGAGTGGAGTGGAGTGGAGTGGAATGGAATGGAATGGAATATGCAATGGAGAGTGGAGTGGAGTGGAGTGGAGTGGAGTGGAATGGAATGGAATGGAATGGAATGGAATGGAATGGAATAGAATAGAATAGAATAGAATAGAATAGAATAGAATAGAATAGAATAGAATAGAATGGAATAGAATAGAATTTTTTTCATCAGCCAAGTGTGATTGGACACAACCGGAATTTGTCTTGGTGCATATGCTCTCAGTGTCGAGAAGAGAAGAGAAAAGAGGAGAGGAGAGGAGAGGAGAGGAGAGGAGAGGAGAGGAGAGGAGAGGAGAGGAGAGGAGAGGAAAGGAAAGGAAAGGAAAGGAAAGGAAAAAGAGAAGAGAAGAGAAGAGAAGAGAAGAGAAGAGAAGAGAAGAGAAGAGAAGAGAAGAGAAGAGAAGAGAAGAGAAACACAACACAACACAACACAACACAACACAAACACAGCAAACAAACTTTTCTGGCTCCAACTAGTTCTTAGACAGCCCTTCTGTAGAGTTTAAAGCAGCCCAGCATCTCAGGGATCCTCCTAGCCATTTTTAAGGTCTCTGGGAGAAGTTAGCTTCTAATTTATCCCCTGCCATGCGGCCATAAATAAACCAGTGATTCAAGCCAAGCATTGGGATGATAGCTCGGACATACGAAGGTACAACGGACTGTCAGTGCCACCACACCCTCTTAGTCCTCAGAGACTCAGAACAAATTATGTCACAGGCCAAACTACATTTTTGTGGGCAGGTGCTCGGTTTCATCACGACTTCACTTTTGACTCTCAAGTGCCTCTTTGCTGTGGATGAGAAACAAACATCTTTTTCCCCCCCTGCATATAAGACCTTGTGCTAAGTGGGGAATCCTTGAGATTATCAAAAGAGCAGTCATCCATCATGTGTCCTCTGTGGATTTCCTCCCACAAAAATCTTCCAAGATAAACACTTTTTTAATAATAATAATATACGCTCAGAGGTCTCCTGACTGGGGGTGAGGGGGAGGACGTGGCACCTTGTCTTGCAAAGAGCTGGGCTTGCGGAAACTCAGCTGGGCTTCATCTCCTCTTTGGTCACAGCCCAAAAACAGCTAAAGAGGCAGCATGGTTGAAATACGTTTGCCCTCCATGGGGCACAGCCACTCTCTGTTGTGCTGCAGCTGCACTGAGATTTGAAGGGCCGCCTGCAATTCACCTTCTGTATAAACCTCGGTTTTTGATCTAGGAGGGAAGGTGAGAAGAATGAGTGGGCTGCCTCTCTTGCTGCTGCTGTTGCTTTTCTGGCTCCTGCCTCCAACTTCTGCTAAGAGGAGGCAAACTGCATGTGTGGTGGAAACAACCTTCAAAATGAAAAATAACTTTTACAGGCCTGGTGATCTCATTATTGGTGGGAATTTGCTCCTGCAAACAGGCTTTGCCTCTGAAGTCTTAGACTTTGCAAAGCACCCACTGTTCGTTCCAACTCCCATTTTGTAAGTTTCGCCTGCATGATAAAAGTGTAGATGATTATTTGTTTGCTCAGAAATACCTCTTTTGGTGACTTTTTCAAGGTCCTAAAGTAGTTCAAATCTTTGTGCTTTTTTTTTTTACTAAAGAGCCAAGTTCCTAAACAGAATTCTCAATGTTTCCAGAACTCTTCATTAAGAAGGTGATAAACCACATAAAGAGTCAGGAGAGACAATATATTTGAAACTGTTCTAAGAGGTTGACATATTGTTCCTTTTGAAAGAACGACATGGTGGAAACCTCAAGGAAAAGCAATCCTTTTCCAGTGTACAGGAGTTGTAAAAAGCTTTCTGTTTGGGGATCAGCAGGGCAAACTCTACCAGCACTTAAGAAATACGTTAATGTTTCTCTCACTATAGAATCGTACCCAAGAACCTCCAGCAATTTTTGGCCTTGATGTTTGGAGTCAGAGAGCTCAACAAGGATCTGGTTCTCCTCCCCAATATCACCCTTGGCTTCCACATTTATGACAGTCACCAGATGGAAGGGAGGATTTCCTTATTCACTTTCTCCTTGCTCTGTGGACGTTACAAATTAGTTCCAGGTTATGAATGTGACAGGCAGGACACTCTGCTGTCTATCATTGGAGGTCACGATCCTAAATCCTCAAGGCAGATGGCCTCCATCTTCAGCATATTCAAAGTCCCTCAGGTAAGAGGCGTCCACTGGAAGCAGTATGAAATAGAAAAGCAATAGTAACATACATAGAAACCAAAGGCTTTTTGGCATGCATGCCAAGATTATGTCACTTAGGTAATCTATTAGAAATTCTGTTTATATATACCACCAGAGAGGAAACAAAGAGCACAGTCACCATGTGCTTTACTGCTCAGCTATTTTTTTTTGTTAGTATTTTTTTTATTCATAAACATTTGGAATACAGTGTATTGCCAGGGTATATCATTTACCAAAAAGCAAAGAAAAAACAAAAAAGATTAACACATATACTAATAATGATACTAATAATGTAACAGAATAGTTTTAACTAGATTTCTCTTTATATTAATTTATTTGTAATTCTGTTAATTATATTAGCATATTTATAATTATAAATCATCTTTACATTTAATTCATGCACAGCAATAATCTTTCTTCATCTCACTTAGGTAATCTGTAAGAAATTTTGTTTATATATAGCACGGCACAGCAAACAAAGAGCACAGTCACCATGTGCTTTACTGCTCAACTGTTTTAACTGTTAACAGGAAACTCTATTTAGAACAAAAGAACGTAGAAGATATACCATAGATCCAAACTTGTAAAAGCTGCCATCTACTGGCTGAATACCTCTGTAGTTGTTGCATAAAACTGCATCATAAAACTTTGCCTTTGACACAAGAATCTCACTTTCTCCAGCTTGGTGTTGGCTTTCAGTTTTCTAGAGGAGACAGACGAGTTTATCCTTCCTTCTTCCGGATTAATCCCAAGGAATTTCCTCAATATGTGGGTTTGGTCCAGCTCCTCCTGCATTTCTGGTGGAACTGGGTTGGGCTGATTGCCTCTGAAGATGACAGTGGAGAACACTTCATCTCATCTCTGAGGCCAATGCTGAAGGAGAAGGAGATCTGCCTGGTCTTCACTGCAATGGTGACAACTGACCATATTACTACACAATTAATTTCAAAATTGCAACTTATTTTCAAAACTTGGTTTACAGCTGAAGTTATTATTGTGTTTGGAGACATCAATGGTGTTACTAGTGTGCTGGCAGCTGTGTATCAATATGTACAAAGGACAAAGACATCATTTCAAAGAGTTTGGATTTTAACTTCCCGTTGGAATCTTAGCGTGGTGAGGATGAAGTCAATATTGCAGCTTATAAAGCCCTTCCATGGGGCTTTGCATTTTAGGGACCACACTGGGAATGTCCCAGAATTCAGGCATTTCCTTCTGTCTTTAGACCCTTTGAATCCACAGGGGGACGTCTTCCTCCCTCTATGGTGGGAGAAGGCCTTTGGCTGCAAGATCCACAAACCAGGCGAGATCCCTCTAAAGGGGAAAAAACCATGTACAGGAAAGGAGAATATACAGAACCTTCCAACTTACGTATTTGAAACAAGCATGTCAGGCGAGAGTTACAACATCTACAATGCCATTTATGCTGTGGCACACGCATTGCATGCCATGCATGGATCTGCAGTGAGACCAACCATGATGAGGCTTGGAAAGAAGATTTCAAATATCCAATCATGGAAGGTAATCCTGGACACCTTTTCTCCAATGCATAGATCTTGAGAGAGGAACCTTCCCATTCATATTTCCTGAATTAATGATCAAACGCCTTTATGCTACCGTGTCAAAACAGTTCAGAACAGAATGAAATAGAAATTCGTTAAAAAACAATAATACAAATAAAATATAATTCTGGTGGTCGGTGTGTGAGTATTTGTGTGTTGTTTTGTTTTTCGTTTTTTTGAAAAGTGGTAGAGTGGAAAAAAGAGAAGTCAACCAAACCAGCTTCCCATCAGATCCATAGAAGAAAGACTTTCCTATATTGTCTTAAAATTCATCAATTGTTGGCTGTATGTTTGGGGGGGAGGTCACCATTCCAGAGAGGAGGTGTCAGCCCAGAGCAAGCTGACAATCTGGGTACATTGTGTCATCAGATATCGGACTCATATTACCATATGTGGCGGACATGTGTAGAAGCCAAAAGATATTGGGCTAAAATCCACACGTGGTTGGAAAAAATGACAAAGAAACACATTGACTGTAAACCAGAAATATTTTTATTAGGGATTTTACCAGAAACATATCATAGAGAACTGCAATATTTGATTGTGAATGTTTTAACAGTGGCTAGAATTGAATAAGCTAAAAAATTGGAAAAAGGAGGAAATACTTACGGAAGAGGAAGTTATTAAGAAAATTATGGAATGTGCTGAAATGAGTAAACTGACATTTGAAATTAGAGAACAGGAAGATAAACAATATTATATGATATGGGATTTATTTTATCAATGGTTAGATAATAAAGCATGGAAATGAAATATGAAACATGACATAAATGTAATATATATGAAAAGGTTCTTTAAGACGGGATGGAAATGCTATTGTTAAATAAATGATAAATGAGAATAATAATAATATAAAGGGATACAACAGATTGACAAATCTGAGACATTAGATAATTTGTGAACTATGAATATGGGATTAAGCACAAAAGATTTTTAAACAATCAACAGACTTTCTGTAATTGTAATGGATGATTTGTTTTATGTTCTATTTAAAAAATGAAAAAAAAATTCAAAAAAAAAATCTGGGCACATTGTGCAAGAAACGTCAATAGTCACCCCACTTTCTCTCAGCATGTAAAATGAGGGAAGGCGAGACAGGGCAAGGCAGGGGAAGGGAAGGGAAGGGAAGGGAAGGGAAGGGAAGGGAAGGGAAGGGAAGGGAAGGGAAGGGAAGGACTAGCAGTTCAAAAGCACGTAGAAAAATAGGGACCACCTTTGGTGGGAAGGTAACAGCGTTCCATGCGTCTTTGGCGTTTAGTGGTGCTGGCCACAGCACCACGGAGACGTTTTAGGACAGCGTTGACTCTTCAGCATTGAAACAGAGATGAGCACCACCCCCTAGAGTCAGAAACGTCTAGCACTGTTGTGGCTCCGTTACCTGAGCCTGTGTCATCGGCAGAGAGGACTCCGAGAGTGAAGGAGAGGAGTTGGCAAGGCCTCCCTCTCCAGGACCCTCCTCTCTGGCAATGCCTTCGGTGTCCGCCCAAGGGCAAGAGATAGGGCCGGGGCCAAGCACGTCCACGCAGCCACAGATGGACAGTGATGAGGGTAATGAGTCTTGGCTGGATCCATGCCAGCGTCCCAGAGATAAGCGCGCACAATAGAAGAAAAGGCGTGCCCGAGATTAGGCTGAGTCACTGGACCACACCCCACAGGATATAAAAGGGAGCGTGGTGGCCAGTCAAACCTTGTGACGAACAAAGTTGAAAGCTTCCACGCCATTCTGCATTGCCGGACTTTTGCTATAGACTTTGCTGGATTATCTCTGGACTTGATTGTAATTATTGAGCTGTTTCTTTTGATGTACCAGAAGTGGAGAGAAGTTATCTCTCCTCTTCGTAAATAATAAACTCTTGGCAGACAGCCACTAGGTTGTTGCCAAGTTCCGTTATCATAAGGAAAAGGATTTTGCCGGCTGGTTTGGTCTTTAACTCTTGAACGTCTGTTGGTGTGTGTGCGTGTGGGACAGGGACAGAACAAGCACATATGTGAGAGGGGAACCTTTTCCTTTACCTTTAAAATGCATTTGTCATTTACAATACCTCGGGCAAAGAAAACATTTCAGAATTCATATAGCCCTGTATCACAAGAGCAAGACATACGAAGTTTTTTTGGAATGTGGCCTTAAAATCTTTGTATGTAGATATCATGATGTAAACCTGAAGAGGAAGAAGCCATGATACAAATGCCCAATGATAAACAGAAACTTTGTAGTGTTGGGGAAGGAGTCAAACATTGTTACTTCTGATTGCTAATATCTGCACCATTCCAGACAGGATTGCTATTCAGCAGGTTCTGACAGGTTCTGGAGAACCGGTAGCGGAAATTTTGAGTAGTTCAGAGAACCGGCAAATACCACCTCTGGCTGGCCCCAGAGTGGGGTGGGAATGGAGATTTTGTAATATCCTTCCCCTTAGAGTGAGGTTGGAATGGAGATTTTGCAGTATCCTTCCCCTGCCACACGCACCAAGCCACACCCACCAAGCTACACCCACAGAACCAATAGTAAAAAAAATTGAATTCCAACACTGATTCCAGATATACACCCATCTCCTAAGACGATGGCCAGGACAGAATGAGAGAAGCCATGATGACTCATTTGTGGCTTTCACTCAATTTCAAAAGGTCACTTTTCTTTCAGATTCTTCCCTATTTGAGGGACATCCAGTTCAACAACAGTGCTGGAGAGGAAGTCTCCTTCTCAGAAGATGGATGGGAGTCTTCTCATTATGATCTTCTCAATTGGGCTTTCCTCCCCAATCAATCTTTTGTCCCCAGGAAAGTTGGTGGAATCAATCCCAGGGCTCCCTCAGGCCAGAATTTCACCGTTAACTCCGATTCAATCATCTGGATCACAAAGGTAAACTGGAAGGAAAAGTTGTAAATTCAGGAAATGATTTTTCTTTCTCTCCTGGAGATGCAGAAGATCCTTCTAACTATAAAACAGGTATATTGAATCAGAAAACATGGCAGCCATGTTGTGAAACATCTGGTTATTATGTAAGAAATTTGAGGTTTCATTGGCTTCAGTCTGCAAGATTTGGGATTAGGAAGAACCCAAATCCAGCAGGCAATAAAAGCAGACAACTGTGATTTCTGTGAAATATTCCCATTTACTTGGATCCTTCTGATTCTTTCTTTTTTAAAAAAAATGTAGCTCAATATCACAAACCTTTCTTTTCTTGCTGAGCTTACACTTCCAATGTCAGGTTTCGATATCGTCTCAAATAAATAGTCTTTGAAGAAATCTTTCATTTTATTAAGCACGACAATCTGCCCCCGATCGTGGCGTAGCCAACTCTGGCTTCCTGACCTCAAACCCTCCCTTTCCGTTCCCCAAATCTCTGTGTCTCATTGGCCTTTTTCCAATCACTCTCCCCATATCTACTACCTAAACTCCCAGGAATGTCCCCCTCCCTCTCATCTCCTAGGGGATATTATCTTCAAGGAAAATAAGTAGGTGAAATGTCAAGCGTCCTCTTGCCAGCTGCCCCCTCTTCTCCTTCTTATGTCAGCACTAGAGTAAATGCAGGTTGAAGTGCTGACATCCAATTTCCAGCCTCCCTTGGTGGGTTCTGAGTGTCATTGGCCTGAATCAGCCAGGAGCTGTTCCTAGTTTTGGGTAGAACATGATGAACCATTTCTTTTGAAGACATGAATAAATGAGGCATGTTGATTGCTTAGGTCTTCTTACACTTTTTGTGTTTTAGAAGGTGCCCTTTGCCAGGTGTGGCATGAAGAGGTGCCAGGCAGGAGAGAGGAGAAGAGTTCCAGAGGGCAACCAAGTTTGCTGCTACGAATGTGACCCTTGTCCAGGAGGGACCATTTCTAATCAGACAGGTAGGCCACTCCTTAAATGTAGAACTTCCAGGATGATGGACTTTAGTAGATCAGAATATTACTATTTTGTCATTTGGGTAGGATTGACATACATACTTTTGATTTCAGATGCAGCCCACTGTGACCCTTGCCCAGAAGACCAATATCCAAACCAAGAGAAGAATGACTGCATTGAGAAGAAGGTGCACTTCCTTGCCTATCAAGATAACTTGGGACACGCTTTAGTTTCTCTCACTCTTTTCCTCTCTGTGACCACATCTGCAGTCTTGGTGATTTTCCTTAAACATCGTGAGACACCAATTGTCAAGGCCAACAACCGAGATCTCACCTATGTCCTCCTGATCTCCCTGCTGCTCTGCTTCCTCTGCTCCTTCCTCTTCATTGGTCGACCTGGAAAGCTCACCTGTCTTATACGACAATCTGCCTTTGCCATTCTCTTTTCCCTTGCAGTTTCTTCTGTCTTGGCAAAAACTGTCATGGTGGTTCTGGCCTTCATGGCCACCAAGCCAGGAAACAGGGCAAGGAAACTCTTAGGAAAACCACTTACTAACTCCATTGTCTTAGCCTGTCCTCTGGTCCAAGCAGTCCTTTGTGCCACCTGGCTAATAACCTCTCCCCCATTTCCTAACATGGACTTCCACTCCTTGGTAGGAGAGGCCATCTTGGAATGTAATGAAGGTTCAGCTGTAATGTTTTATGCTGTCCTTGGTTATCTGGGTTTCCTGGCCTTCATCAGTTTAACAGTGGCCTTTCTGGCTAGGAAATTGCCCGACAGTTTTAATGAAGCCAAATTCATCACTTTCAGCATGCTGGTCTTTTGCAGTGTTTGGATCTCCTTCCTCCCCACCTACCTGAGCACCAAAGGGAAGTCCATGGTGGCCGTGGAGATCTTCTCCATCTTGGCCTCTGGGGCTGGTCTCTTGGCTTGCATCTTTTTCCCCAAATGCTACATTATTCTTCTGAGGCCCCATCTGAATTGTAGAGAAAATATAATGAGGCACAAGAATCTCTGATTTATGCAGAGATTGGGTACCTTTATTTTTATTTTGGGATATTATTTTATTTGTTCTGACTTCTAAAAACATTAAATGAGTGAAGGGCTAGTTGTTAGGTAATTGGAAATCAACTGATGTCACAGACATCACAAACCATCTATTAATCAGGAACAATCGCCCATATTTTTATTTTTTATTAATCCCAATTATGCCCCATGAACAACTTGGAAATGAGCATTGACATAAACAAAGTGGATATTAGTTTCCAGCACTGCAGTTTACCACTATTTTAATCAAATGTATGTTTGCAAATATGTTGGGTTGGCTTTGCTATTGTTATTTTTAAGCATATTTGATTGCTTTGATGCCTGAGGCTTTGTTGAGTCCCCGCCTAAATTTTTTCATTCAAATGCCTATTAGAATTCTTTTAATTCTACAGTTTAAATGAGCTACATTTTACTCTGTGTTCATGGAATAGGAAAACATTATTGGTAAATAAAATCTATGCTGAAGATTCACAGTTCTAAGACTTTGCCCTATACAAGAAAATATAATTTCACCAGAAACCACAAAACCAATGCATACCAAGGATTCTATCCCACTATTTGCATTCAGATTACCAGATTAACAGAGTTGGAGGGGACCTTGTAGGTCATCTAGTCTAACCCCCTGCCCAAGCAGGAGACCTTACCCCATTTCTGAAGGATGGCAGTCCAGTCTTTTCTTGAGAGCTTCCAGTGATGAAGCTCCCACAACCTCTGAAGGTGACATGTGTTCCATGGGTTGATTGTTCTCATGGTCAGAAAAATTTCTCTCCATCAGTTTCCATCCTTTATTCCTTGTCAAGCCTTCAGGTGCCTTGGAAAATAGCTTGACTCCCTCTTCTTTGTGGCAGCCCCTGAGATATTGGAACCCTGCTATCATGTCTCCCCTGGTCCTTCTTTTCATTAAACTAGACATACCCAATTTCAGCAACTGTTCTTTATATGTTTTAGCCTCCAGTCCCCTAATCCTCTTCGTTGCTCTTCTCTGCACTCTTTCTAAAGTCTCAACATCTTTTTTATAGTGTGCCAATGATTCTGCCACAGTTGGGCAGAACTCTAGTTCTGGTCTTCATATGAAATAAAATTTAAAAATGGCCACGGATTTCTCAATGGCTGGTCTCTAGGTTTGGCTTTCCTGCCCAAACATTGGCACTTTCTGCGGAGGCCCACCCTCCACTAGAGAGAAAAGATGTACACCTCCCTCGGCAGCATCCAGGGCTTGGCAATTCTGTATCACTACTTCCCTAATTTCCCGTTTCTCCTTGTTCAGGTTGAGTAATGCCAGTATGATATAGTGTGAGAAGAGAAGAGAAGAGAAGAGAAGAGAAGAGAAGAGAAGAGAAGAGAAGAGAAGAGAAGAGAAGAGAATATAGGAAGGGAAGGGAAGGGAAGGGAAGGGAAGGGAAGGGAAGGGAAGGGAAGAGAAGAGAAGAGAATATAGGAAGAGAAGGGAAGGGAAGGGAAGGGAAGGGAAGGGAAGAGAAGAGAAGAGAAGAGAAGAGAAGAGAAGAGAAGAGAAGAGAAGAGAAGAGAAGAGAATATAGGAAGGGAAGGGAAGGGAAGGGAAGGGAAGGGAAGGGAAGAGGAGAGGAGAGGAGAGGAGAGGAGAGGAGAGGAGAGAAGAGAAGAGAACATAGGAAGGGAAGGGAAGGGAAGGGAAGGGAAGGGAAGAGAAGAGAAGAGAAGAGAAGAGAAGAGAAGAGAAGAGAAGAGAAGAGAAGAGAAGAGAAGAGAATATAGGAAGGGAAGGGAAGGGAAGGGAAGGGAAGGGAAGGGAAGAGAAGAGAAGAGAAGAGAAGAGAAGAGAAGAGAAGAGAAGAGAAGAGAAGAGAAGAGAAGAGAATATAGGAAGGGAAGGGAAGGGAAGGGAAGGGAAGGGAAGGGAAGGGAAGGGAAGGGAAGGGAAGGGAAGAGAAGAGAAGAGAAGAGAAGAGAAGAGAAGAGAAGAGAAGAGAAGAGAAGAGAAGAGAAGAGAAGAGAAGAGAAGAGAAGAGAAGAGAAGAGAAGAGAATTCTTTATTGGCCAAGTGTGATTGGACACACAAGGAATTTGTCTTTGGTGCATAGGCTCTCAGTGTACATAAAAAGAAAAGAGACGTTCATCAAGAATCATAAGGTACAACACTTAATGATAGTCATAGGGTACAAATAAGCAATCAGGAAACAATATCAATATAAATCATAAGGATACCAGCAACAAGGTTACAGTCGTACAGTCATAAGTGGAAGGAGATTCCAAACATGGATTGAACATGGATTCTGTCCAATCTCCTAACTCCAAAATAGATTCATAATTACCCTCCAAACCACAAGACAAGACAAAGGGCAGGACAAGAAACAATGGTTGGAAACTAATCAAAGAGAGAAGCAATCTGGAATTAAGGAGAAACCTCCTAACAGTGAGGACAATTATCCAGGGGAACAGCTTGCCACCAGGAATCGTGGGCACTCCATTAATGGAAGATTTTAAGAAGAGATTGGACAGCCACCTGTCTGAGATGGTATAGGTTCTCCTGTTTGAGCAGGGGGCTGGACTAGAAGACCTCCAATGTCCCTTCCAGGTCTATTCAAAACAAAATTCATTATCTGGATTTCAAAAATATAAATGATAATCTTCCAATTATTGGACAAGTCACTTTCACCATCATATACTTTACCATGATTACTTGCTATAATTCACATTTCAGTTCTAAATTTGTACCTCAAATTCCTCTTTCATTTTCTTCTCCTTTTCTCCCTTTTCAAGTTTATTTTCACCTTTTTCTTTCCCCTTCTTTCCTGCACCTTAAAATCCTGATCTCTCCTATTTTGCCCTATGTTGCCCATCGTTCTCTCTCTCTCTCTTCTCTTTTTTTTTATTTCACCACAGTTTAGCCTGCTGTTTAACCCAATATTGTCATTCTGTATATAAAAGTTCTGGATTCTTCTCTTCTGCCCTATATTTCCTCTTTCTCTCTTTTGTGTTTTTTCACTGTAAATCACGGTGTAATCATTTAAATTCTTTATATCCTTTCTGTTCCACTCTTTTTTCCATGTTTGTCTCTTTCTATCCTCCCTATTACTTCCATTGTTAATCCCAATGTAATCTTTAAAAACCTCTTTTTTATTATTACTATCCAAATATTCAGTGGTGGGATTCAAATAATTTAACAACCAGTTCTCTGCCCTGATGATTTCTTCTAACAACCAGTTCACCAAATTGTTCAGAAAGTTAACAACCGGTTCTCCCGAAGTGGTGCAAACTGGCTGAATCCCACATATTTGCACATATTCAAATACATTTTCACATTTAGTCTCATTTTCTTTATCTTCTTTATCTCCAGCCTCTGTGTCTCACTTCTCCCTCTTTGTTTCCTTGTCAGCTTGCACATGTTCTTTCTCGATTTTTATGTCCTCAAATTTTGATTCCCCATGTATCATTGTAGTTATTTCTCTTATTTCCCTTTTCCATGACAAGCACATCGCTTTAATCATTTCTCTAAATTCCTGTGCCATTTTATTCTTTTTAAGTTAATAAAAAGAGCCTGTAGTACTAAAGCCCTGTTATTAACATCTGCTGCTTGCAATTACTGCAAGTTCGAATCTCACCAGGCTCAAGGTTGACTCAGCCTTCCATCCTTTCAAAGGTAGGTAAAATGAGGACCCGGATTGTGGGAGCAATAAGCTGACTTTGTATAAATATACAAAAGTATGAAGGCTATTGCTTAACGCATTGTAAATCGCCCTGAGTCTCCGGAGAAGGGTGGCATATAAATTAAAGCAAAAGCAAAAAAGCAATATTGTTCCAATTTTAAAAGTTCAGTAGTATTCCTTCCCCCTCCCACCCCCCAAGTCAAGCCGCTTGCAAACAAAGAGATCCTCCCCAAAAGTTCTCATGGCTATTATCTGTAAAGTTCATGATTTTCCAAAACACAAACCAAGTTACGGTGTTCCTTTTTTCTCCTGACGGTGTCTCTCTGCAATCCACAATTTCCGGTTATCTAACAAGTATCCATTTTGTTTCAGTATGTTAACAATCTTAACTAATTTCTCTTTTTCTTTTTGGCTTTAAGAATACCAAGTCAATTTTGTAGTTCAGTCCAAATTTAAACAGCTCTTTTTATTTCTTTTTCCCTTTTTGTTCTTGTTTATACAGCACTTCTGTTACAAGGCTTATTATCCATTCTCTTTTTATTTTTCTTAAAGTTCACGAAAAAGAGGAGAGAAAAAGGATCTAATTATTCCTTTCCAATCCTTTAATCAATCTTGGGGTAGTTTCTTTCATGTTTAAGAATTTCCACTTTATTTTCCAAATTGTTTTTGTTCAAAAATAAATTTTCTATTCGGGTTCTTTTTTTGTCTCTTTAAAAATATGCTCCAATGTTCTCTTTTCTTCCCCCCATGCTTATTAGCCGCTGTTTTATCGCTAGGGATCTTCAGGTTTTTTATAAAAAAATTCCCTTATTTTGAGTTAGCTAACACTCATCTGGCTCCAAAAACTCCATTCAATTCACTGCTCCTGCTCCATGCTTAGTCCGGTTGCCCCAACTTCGTGACAGCCACAATGGCTGCCGCCCCTGCTGCCAAGTCATAGAGAGCTACTTCTGACCATCGAGGAACTTGCCTGTTCCTCTTGGTCTTCCGAGGTGCCTCTCCTTCAACCCCGTCCCTAGAGGACAGTTCCGGTCTGAAGACCCCTTGTCAGTGGTTCGTCAGTCCGGATTTTTGCGAAGCTCATCAGAGCTCGCAAATTCCCCGACTGTCTCGCCACGACGTTTACGGTCGAATCCGAGCAGATCCAATTTCTGAGAGGAAACTATTCCAGAGAACAGGGCCAGTATGAGAAAAGCAGGGCCTGGTACACCTTCACACCCTTCTATCTTGGTCAAAAGTGTTTGGACAAGAGCTGGTGCCTTTGTGCCAAACCATGTAAAATAGGGTAGGGTAGGACAGGCATTTTCAGCAGGAGGAAATCAAGACTTCAATACAGGTAGTCCTCTACTTATGACCACAATTGACCGCCCAACATTTCTGTTGTTAAGTGAAACATTTATTACATGAGCTTTGTCCCATTTTACGACCTTTCTTGCCACCGTTAAGTGAATCACTAAAGGTGCTAAGTTAGTCACATGGTTGTTAAGTGAATCTGGCTTCCCCATTGACATTGCTTGTCAGAAGTTCACAGAAGGGGATCACGTGACCACAGGGCTTCTGCAATGGTCATAAGTGTGGGGAAATGGTCAGGTCACTTTTTTCAATCCTATTGTAATTTGGTACGGTCACTAGATGAACAAGGACAATGTGTAATATTTTATTTTGCATTCTGTTTTCTCATCCATACAGTATACCAAAAGATGGGCCACATATGAATTATATAATGTGTTAAGGAATACGCCCAGAGTAACCCTTGAGTAGCAAGGGTGTGCACATGAGAAATGGCTGAGAATGATTGTGAATAAGCACTATCAATACACAGACACACTGAGTTGTGATATTCTTTTACTTTTAGGAAAAAGTAAAGCAAAGTCCAATAAACAATCCAGGTCATACACATATAAAGATAGTTAAGATGTCAATCCAGGGGTATTCCAAGAACAAAGTCTTTTTACCAGCTGTTGTAGTCATATGCAATAAAACAGTTCTTTTTGGAGTTGCAAACAGGAACAAGTACAGCAGTAAAACAATCAGTACAACAGTAGAAAACAATAAGTAGCAATGATCAAGCAGTGATCATACAGAGAGAACAGGCAAAGAGGAGCAGAGGTAGCAATAATAATGTAATGAGAACAATAAGCCATGATTCAAGCTTCCTCTTAAGTACATTGGCTACAGAGCTAGCCAATCAGAATACAGTATGATGCAATACAGCATTACAGTCTTAAAGCTATACATTACATTTTGACTGCAAACATGCATTGATGGTTTATATATA
Organism: Arizona elegans; assembly: GCA_022577455.1. Classification (NCBI taxonomy): domain Eukaryota; kingdom Metazoa; phylum Chordata; class Lepidosauria; order Squamata; family Colubridae; genus Arizona; species Arizona elegans. The sequence continues at coordinate 17,244,366 of JAKOOJ010000018.1, forward strand.
TTGCCAACCCAACCAGTTAGGCAATAGCCATTTCCTAACACAATGTATTTAATATCATGAATTATATGATAGGCCTGAGTGTTGTACTGTACAAACAAACACACATGTTGTGTATATGGCATGCCATGTTTCTATTCTGTGGACACATTCCCATTCCTTGGAGAATTTATTTTCCTCACCAAGTTTTAAAACTCATCTCTCACTTCCTGTCATGCTCCTGTCGGAGTCTGAATCCGAAGGGGAAGATGAACAGCTGACAGAGAGTGAGAGAGTGGCTCCGCTGGCTGGGAAAGAAACTGGGGAAGGGCAAAGTCAGGCTGGGCAGAGCAGGGGAGAGGCAGAACAAGGGAGAGGGGGTTCAGATGAAGACCAAGGCCCACCCCCTCCTCATCCTAGGCAGCTCAGGGAAGAACAGAGAAGAGGGCATGCATGGCTTACGAGGGAGGAAAGGGCCCCGATTCCCTTCACAAGGCACACCTGGGGATGGAGTTTAAAGGAGAGGCAAATGGGAGGGGCAGTTGTCAAGAACAAACACTGAGTTCATCTTGTGTTCACTGTTTATCTGAGTTCCTGGCATCCTCCCAACTGGTTTGATTTACTGCCGTGCTACTTCACTTCTGGAACTCCTTATCTTGCTTGCCCTGCCGGATTATTTATTTATTTATTTATTCATTATTCCAATTTATATACCACCCTTCTCCCGAGGGACTCAGGGTGGTGTACAGCCAAAAGTAAAAGCACACAAATATAAAATTTAAAAACGATTTAAAAGCATATTAAATAATTTGGCCCAGCTATTCAAATAAAATGCAGGCTGGTGACCCCCAGGGGGAGGGCCTTCTCTGTGGGGGCACATACCCTCTGGAATCAGTTGCCCCCAGAGATAAGGAGAATCCATGACCTCAGTGCCTTCTGCTGTGCCCTTAAAACCTTCTTTTTCCAACAAGCCGGGCTGGCCTAATTCTTTTTAAGTGTTTTTTAATTGTTTTGTTTATCGTTTTAATTAATGGGGCCAAATTTATATATATTTTTAACTGTATTTTAATATTTGTATTTGATGTTTTTATTTGGCTGTTCACTGCCCTGAGTCCTCAGGGAGAAGGGCGGTATACAAATTCAACATAAAATAAAAATAAAATAAATAAATAATACCTGTATTAGAATTTTAAAAAATTAAAAAAGTTAAAAAATTAGGCCAGCCTGGCTTGTTGAAATAAAAACGTTTTGAGGGCACAGCGAAAGGTGCGCAAGTCTGGAATCCTCCGTATCCCAGGGGGCAGTTCATTCCAGAGGGCAGGTGCCCCCACAGAGAAGGCTCTCCCCCTGGGGGTCGTCAGTCGACATTGTTTGATCGAAGGCACCCAGAGGAGCCCCTCTCTGTGGGAGCGTACTGGCTGGTGGGAGGCTATTGGTAGCAGCAGGCAGTCTTGTAAGTACCCAGGTCCTAAGCCATGGAGTGCTCTGAACACCTTGAATCGCACCCGGAAGACCACCGGAAGCCAGTGCAGCTCGCGCAGGAGAAGTGTTACATGGGAGCGCCATGTCGCTCCCACAATCACCTGCGCAGCTGCATTCTGGACCAGTTGGAGCCTCCGGGTACACTCCAAGGGAAGCCCCATGTAGAGAGCATTACAGTAGTCCAGGTGGGAAGTGACAAAGGCATGAGTAACCGTGCGCAAGGAGTCCTGGTCCAGAAAGGGACGCAACTGGCGAATCAGGCGAACCTGATAGAAGGCCCCCCTGGCCACAGCCGTCACATGCTCTTCTAAGGACAACCGTGCATCCAGGAGGACACCCAAATTGTGAGCCCTCTCCGTGGGGGCCAGCAACTCGCCCCCAATAGTCAGCGATGGCATCAGCTGGCTATACCGGGACGCCGGAAGCCATAGCCACTCGGTCTTGGAAGGGTTGAGTCTGAGCCTGTTTCTCCCCATTAATTACCTTATCTTGCCTCGTTGGATTTATAGTTGGAAGTTTTCTGTTTACAACGTTTGGGACTGAAGTATTGTCAGCCAAAGACTATTGACAGGTTGGTGGAAGAGCTCCCTCCAGGCCAGAGAGTTGAAAGGGACATTGGGGGCACAGTTGGTGATAATAAAGGGACTCATACCGGTTCTCTGGCTATATTGCCTTTGTGTCATGCCCCAGGTCATCACATTTCCCCACATGGCAAAATGTCATTCTCTGAACTTTCCTTGGTATGTTCTCTCTCAGGAGGGGGTTATAAAAGGTACCGTCTCTTAAACCATCAGCTTGAGGCCAGAACAGCTGCAGGAATTGGGTTCGTCTAGTTGTCAGCACTTTAAGCTGCATTTACTCTAGCGCTGACATAAGAAGGAGAAGCGGAGGCGTCTGGAAAGGGACGTTTGACTTTTCACCTACTTATTTTCCCTGGAGATAATATCCCCTAGGAGATGGGATGGGAGGGGGGAAATTCCTTTGAGCTGGAGCAGTAGATTAGGGGTAGAGTGACTTGGAAGATGGCCAATGAATGCAGGGGAGTGGGGAACGGAAAGGGAGGGTTTTGGGTCTGGAAGTCAGTGTTGACTACAATGGAGTCGGATTTAGAATGTCGTGCTTAATAAATGGGAGTTTTTTTCATCAAAGACTTTGTTTGAAATGCAATTTATTTGAGACGACCTCGAAACCTGACACTAGTCTAGTAAAGAGAAGGACGAGGAGTGACACAGCAGCAGTCTTCCAGTATTTGAGGGGCTGCCCCAAAGAAGAGGGGGTCAACCTATTCTCCAAAGCAATCTGAAGGCAGGGCAGGAAGCAACGGAGGGAAACTAATCAAGGAGGGAAGCAACCTGGAATTAAAGAGAAATTTCCTGAGAGTGAGAAAAATTAACCAGTGGAACGACTTGCCTTCAGGGTTTTGGAAGAAAAATCCCTCTGGTTCAGTTTCAAGCCGGGAGAAAGACGCTGGAGATAACATGGAGGCTGATTGGAAAGAAGGACTCTGTTTATTGGTGAACAGAACCACAGCATGCGGTTCTGGGGCAGCTGACCAAATGGTTGAAGGAGTGGATGGATCTTTATAGGTTCCTGTGACTTTGAAGTTTGAGCTGTTCTGGGAGGATTGTGCAATGAAGGGGGCTTTGTGTTCTGGGTAATTGCTATTGTGGCTGATGGCTGTCCTGTGTGTTAGACTTTTTGGGTGACGGGCAGCTTGCTCTAATCCTATCGCTCTGCTCTTGTTAGCTGTCAAAATTGCTGCAAGGGGTTTTGAAATATCCTGTCCTGAATGGACTTCTGCCAGCAATATTTGCTTTGCTTATGAATGGAGCCATCTAGATAGTTGGCTTCCTCTTTCAATAAGCTTGTTATCCCTTAAGTGCCGGCATCTGCTGTGGGCTATTAAGAAAGAATTTGAGGGCTGCTTTCTGCCTCTTAAAAACATGTTTCTCCATTTCTCCTTTGGGGAACTATAACATTCTGCCTCTTAATATTCCTCAAAATATTTCATTCTTCTTGGTGGGGGGGGGCTTTCCACAAGGGGTTGTGGGTACTTCATCACTGGAGGCTTTTAAGAAGAGACTGGATAGCCATTTGTCTGAAATGGCATAGGGTCTTCTATTTAAGCAGGGGGTTGGACTAGAAGACCTCCAAGATCCCGTCCAAATCTGTTATTCTGTTATTTATCAAAATAATAAAGGTGGGATATTATTATTGTTAAATTTGTCACCCATCTTGTGCTTCTGAGCTGCTTGCAATGTGATAAAAACATGCAAACATCAAAACAATTATAACTACAAAAACAGATTAAAATTACAAAAAAACCAAACAATTCAAGCAAACTAAAAAACCCGAGTTTGGCGAGGAGAGGTGATGGTGCTGCCTCTATTACTGTACTTACCATCTCCAGCCAACAGCTTCACCTAAAACTTCCTAACGGTGAGGACAATTAACCAGTGAAACAGCTTGCCACCAGAAATCGTGGGCTGTTCTGCCCCAGCTACAGACCCAAAGAACGTAGCACACACAAACTCTATACCAAGCTTATTTTACTCAAACAACTCAGTCTTTATCAACCAAAGGCTGTTAATAAACTGTCTTAACAGCCTACAAGAATTCTAAGATAAGGTAATCACAGTCTTACTAGAGTTGGCAGAAAGCCCAGAAGCAATTTGCAGAGAATCCAAACGCAAAGGAGAATGAACTAAAGTCATTCCCTGCAAATTGCTTCAGTTTGCATTCCTCCTTAAATAGGCTAAGGGAGTGGCCAATTAGCCCCAAGCCTTACTCTCGAGGAGACCTCCTCCTGAGGAGCCACTCCTGCCTTTTGGCAGCCCTGCGCGCCCGTGCATCGAGAAGAGGCTCCTCCTCTTCTTCCTCTTCACTTGTGGGAGCTTCTGAAGACCCTGGCTGAATCCCCACCCCTGGCACCAAATCTTCTCCAGCCTCCTCACTGTCCGACTCGAGTGCCAGCTGCACAGGCTGCTGGTGCAGCACCACACCAGCCTCCTCGTCGTCGGAATCAGCAACAATCCATGCAGGCCGCTGGCGGGCCACAACATGGGCGCTCCATCAGTGAATGTTTTAAAGAAGAGTCTAGACAGTCACCTCTCTAAATTGGTATATGTTCTCCTGCTTTTTTTTATTATTATTATTATTATTTATATGACGCCCTTCTCCGGCGACTCAGGGCGGCTTACAATGCGTTAAGCAATAGACTTCATCCTTTTGTATATTTATACAAAGTCAGCTTATTTCCCCCACAAACTGGGTCCTCATTTTACCTACCTTAGAAAGGATGGAAGGCTGAGTCAACCTTGAGCCTGGTGAGATTCAAACTTACAGTAATTGCAGACAGCTGGTGTTAATCACAATGCTTTTAGTCTGCTGAGCACCAGGCTTGAGCAGAGGGCTGGATTAGAAGACCTCCAAGGTCCCTTCCATTTTATTCTATTCTAAACAACCTACAGGAATCCAAGCCATAACAAATAATCTTGGGACAGCAGCTTTTTGCCAATGCTTTTTTGGGGGGGTGTCAGAGCTCCCCCTGCTAATGGGGAGCAAGGTTTTGGTGTCACCGTACAAATATTATTTCATGTGAAAATCAGAACAACTTCTGGTTTGGGTTCTGCCCAAACGCAGCAGGCCAGAACTGGGGAAGAACTCTTGGAACTTGATGGTCTTCTGGTTTCTGATGAACTTATTTCTATTGTTTTGGACAGATTCCTAGAATTGGGATGGCTCGACGTTGGTGAGAGAAGATGGGAGGGTGGCAATATTTCGCTTCAAATATCTGAAAGGCCATTGTAGAGAGAGTTAATGTTTTTTATTAGGATTTTAAATGTATTGTGAGCTGCCCTGAGTCTTCGGAGAGGGGCAGCATATAAATTGAATTAAATTGAAATTGAAATTGAAATTAAGCCTAATTCTTTACTGTTCCAGGAAGTACAACATGGAATCCCAAAGATGCTTTTTCACGAGGCAACTGGACTTTCCTGTTTTTTCTTTTGAAGACGTTTCGCTTCTCATCCAAGAAGTTTCTTCAGCTCTGACAGTGCTTCAATGACCCTCTAAAACAGGGGTCACCAATCTTTCGGACCTCAGGGACCACTAAATTCATAATTTAAAATCACGCAGACCACTAATATGATCTGCTTAATGACTGATTGGATGGGCGTGGCTAGGTGGGCATGTGCCTGGGTGGGCATGGCCAACTTGATGTCACTTGCTCACCCCTCCCAGTCACTCCTCGTCTGCCTCCTTAGGGCTCCAACAGTTGTTGGAGCTAAGCAGCCACCACGAGAAACAGTTGGCAAAACAGCTCAGTTCAAATTGGATCTGACCGAGAAGGAGGCTCAATAGAAGCACCTCAATGAGGACTATGAGCATAGGCTTTGTTAGGATATGGTTTGAGCCTAACAGGTTGTCCAGGCAATGTAGGTGCTCTGTGACTTTAACATGAATATGTATTGTGTGACTTTAAAGTTTTCCTGCTGATTCATTGTAATGCTGAGTCATGCTGTAATTAGTTGTGAATGTATTTAAGAAAGGTACTGTAACGTATTCAGTTGATGATAAGCTACCATTGTGTGAGGAATGCTATCCATTGTGCTATCATCGGTTGGATGGATCTGCTACCATCGTGGTTTGTGAACCAAAGTGAGTTTGTTATTCTAACCAAGTACTGTTTGTGTGATAAGAAGATTTTTGTATCACTGGACTGATTTAATTGGCAAAGACTTGGATTGATTTAAAGACTATGAGATTGTTTTTTTCACTATAAAGTAAACTTTTGATAAACCAGTTTGCACATCTCTTATTCATTGCTCTCAGCAACGTTTCTCTGTGCTCTACACTCTGCTGGTTGGTAACACAACAACAATATCCTTAACAGGCTTTCCAAGCAGAGGGAAGACCTGCAGGAGTGCAAGGCCAGGTACGGGCACCTGGAGGCTCAGCGGGCTGAGATAGTCATCCAGTTCCAGGCCACGAGGCAGTCCCACTGGAACAAGGCCCTCCGGTTCTTCGCCACCAGTGACACTTCCCTCCAGCCTTTGCCCAAAGCCCCACACCAGGAGGCTGAAGCAAACCCCAAGTCGGAATTTCTTCCTCACTCCGACCCACATAAAAAGACCCCAAAGGGGGAGACTCTCTGCAGCAATACAAACATTCATTGCACGTATCTGTCCCAGACGCCTTATTTTGAGGACCCCTGATTTAGTGCAATATAAAAAATGCAAATAATTGTTCTGCGGACCACCAAAATTTTCTCACGGACCACCAGTTGGTGACCGCTGCTCTAAAAGGATGCAGATGACCAGCTGTCTGCAAGGAATATAAATCCTTCCATTCCCCACTATCCTGTCAGAGCTGAAGAAGCTTCTTGGATGAGAAGCGAAACGTCTTCAAAAGAAAAAAGGAGAAAGTCCAGTGGCTTCCTGAAAAAAAGCACCTTTGGGACAAACCATGACCTGGAGGACTGAGAATCTCTACAGACTTTTAGTTATACAGTTTGGGATGGACCCCCTTGGAATGGTATGGGAGTAGGAATGGATTTCCAGAGAAAAAAACTGCAGACTATAGGAACCATTTGCACCACTCAGGGGACCCTGAGGACACAGAGAAACCTCCAAGTGGCCTCAACAACCTTCTAAAACAGTGTTTCTCAACCTTGGTAGCTTGAAGATGGGTGGACTTCAACTCCCAGAATCCAGCCAGCAACACTGCTTTAAAAGGATGCAAATGACCAAGGAATATACCGTATTTTTTGGACTAGAAGACGCACTGGAGTATAAGCCACACCAAGATTTTGAAGAGGAAAACAAGAAAAAGAATAGCTTTTGGCCTCCGCGCGTCCCGTTTTTGCCCTCCCCGGCCCCTAGGAGCACTCTGCAGGCCTCCCAAACCTTTTGCATGTCCCATTTCTGTGAAAAACGGGCTGCTTTTGGTGAAAACGGGATGCACAGGGTAGGGTTTCGGGAAGCCAAAAATGGCTGTATTTGGTCTATAAGACGCATCGACATTTCCACCCTCTTTTGGGGGAGGGGGGAAAAGTGCCATTTTATACTCCAGAAAGTACGGTAAATCCTTCCATTCCCCACTATCCTGTCAGAACTGAAGAAGCTTCTTGGAGGAGAAGCGAAATGCCTTCAAAAGGAAAAACAAGCACCTTTTAGACAATAGTGACCTGGAGGACTGAGAATCTCTACAGGCTTCCAACGTGGAATAACTAACTTGAGTTCTAGGAAACAGATCATCCAGGAACTTCCATATAGTGTTTGTTTTAATTTCTTGCCATATATGAATTAAAGAAACTCTTAAAATATGGTTACAAAAATACCTATGTGTTTTGTTCCTGGTGTTCCATAAGAAGGCGTGCCACCCCATCATCAAATCGTGTCCCTCCAAGGTTAACGATCTTTGATTTTTTTAAATTCAACCATTCCTTAATCCATGACAAGCTCGTTGCTTTATAGTATGTTTCCCATGCTGCTAATCCAAATCCATCTCTGGTCCTATCATCCTGCAGTATATTTAATTTGAGTCTTGTCTGTTTTCCTTCCCCTACAAGTTTTGTGGTTATTTTATTCAGCTTTACAAAAAAAAACCCTATTTATTTATTTATTTATTGGTTCGATTTATATGCCACCCTTCTCCGGAGACTCAGGGCGGCTTACAATGCGTTAAGCAATAGCCTTCATACTTTTGTGTATACCTGCTTAGTAGGGCTTTCGGGGCCCCCTAAGCAGTGTTCTTTTTTATGCAAAGTCAGCTTATTGCCCCCACAATCCGGGTCCTCATTTTACCTATCTCGAAAGGATGGAAGGCTGAGTCAACCTTGAGCATGGTGAGATTTGAACTTGCAGTAATTGCAGGCAGCTGGTGTTACTTAACAGCATTTTAGTCTGCTGAGCCACCAAGGCTCATTATCCTCACTATCCTGTCAGAGCTGGATAGCTCAACAGACAGAGCTCTGTAATTTAACACCAGCTGTCTGCAATTAAAGTAAGATCGAATCTCGCCAGGCTCAAGGTTGACTCAGCCTTCCATCCTTTCTAAAGTAGGTAAATTAAGGACCCAGTTTGTGGGGGCAATAAGCTGACTTATTATACATATTTATACATATTTGTGTATAAATATACAAAAGTATGAAGGCTATTGCTTAACACATTTTAAGCCGCCCTGAGTCTCAGGAGAAGGGCGGCATATAAATCAATTTTTTAAAAAAAGAGCTGAAGAAGCTTCTTGGAGGAGAAGGGAAATGTCTTCAAAAGGAAAAACAAGCAGCTTTGCGACCTGGAGGACTGAGAATCTCTACAGATTTCCAACATGGAATAACTAACTTGAGTTCTAGGAAACAGATCTAGAAGACACTTCTAGGAGAGTCTAGGTTTAGGAGATTGCACATTGGTAAACCCTTGTTAGGTATCTCTGCAGTTCAACCATGGATCCATTTGTCTTAGAGCGGAGGTGAGCTAAAGCCTTCAAAGATGTTTCTATTTGGATTCCTGGACTGAAGACAGGACTGGATCGAATGGCCGCTCCCAACTTTGGACTCCGTGTATGATTTTGATTGGTTTTTCTCCCTCCAAGTCATTTTTTTTTTTTAATTATTCTTATTGACCATGTAGATCTATTTTATGATTTACTGCAGCTTAATGGCTTTTTGTTTAATAGCAAAACACATCTGCATTTTCTGCTTTTCCGATTTTAAACAAGAACATCAATCAAACGTTTTATTGTTTAACGCATTGTAAGCCGCCCTGAGTCTCTGGAGAAGGGCGGCATATAAATTAAAGCAAAAAAAAAAAAAAAATGTTTGCTAAGCATGGAGGAAGATAGTTAAAAACTATGCAGTTGCAATGGTATTGAAACACCTTTGGAAGCGGAGGTAGCTTTTGCCGTGATTTAGGAGTAGGTCTGCGTTTGTTCCAGGTAGCTCACCTTGAATGTTCTCATGTGACGTAGGACCCCCACAAGACAAGACACTAGTTTGACCTACCTGGCTTATTACCTGGGAGGAGGGATATGGAGATGTAGTCACTGCTTTTCTGTTGTTACATCTTCCTGGAAACTCACAGCTTCCAAGTTTGTGTTCTGACCCGGCTCCCAAACACAACAAACCCTCTGTAGGTAAACAAATGTTCTCTTTATTAGGAGTGCCACCAGCCCTGGCAAAAAAGTCTCTCTCTCTCTCTCTCTCTCTCTCTCTCTCTCTCTCTCTCTCTCTCTCTCTCTCTCTCTCTCTCTCTCTCTCTCTCTCTCTCTCTCTCTCTCTCTCTCTCTCTCTCTCTCTCTCTCATCACACACACACACACACACACACACACACACACACACACACCAGGCTAACAAGTCTGTCCCGCCGGGAGATGAATAGTTGTCTGCCACACCTATTCATCTCCGCCCCCTGCCTTTTATCCCCAGAGCTAGGGTGGGGCTTCACTAGCAGCAGTGGCTCTTCCATCCTAAGGACCAGCCCATAGATTTCCACTGCTCTCCTCTCCTCTTGCCTTCAGTGCATCTGTGCTTCAGGCACTGGACCCAGCTGTTCCTCCTCCTCCTCATCAGCTACCTCCAGACCTCTGGGGGCTGTTGACTCTCCATCGGAGGGCTGACAGGAAGACGAATAGATGTCTGCCACATCTATTCGTTTCCTCCCCTTGACTTGTATCCCCAGAGCTAGGGTGGGGCTTCGGTAGCAGTGGTGGCTCTTCCATCCCAAGGACCGGCCCACAGATTTCCACTGCTCTCCTCTCCTCTCCTCTCCTCTCCTCTCCTCTGCCTTCTGCGCATCCGCATGTCAGGCACTGGACCCAGCTGTTCCTCCTCTTCCTCATCTGCCACCTCCAGACCTGGGGGCTGTTGACTCTCCATCGGAGGGCTGACAGACGGCCCAGGCTCCGCCTCTCTTTCTCTCTCTCTCTGCCAGCTCCAATCCCTCTTCCCCCTCGGAGCTCTCAGGCTGCCCTGATGCTGGTCCTGACTCTCACACCGCCTCTTCATCTGATTCGGCTGCTGGAGGGGCAAAAAGTTTGTTTGCTTCTTGCAAGCAAAACCCGTATTTTGAATATGAATTGTCGCCATCAATTGTATTGGTTCTCTATAATCATATGTCAGTGGACTTCATTTTGACTATTTTTATGTATTTTCCTGCCACGTTTATATTATCTTTTTTTTTTTTTTTTTTTTTTTGCCATTATGCTTGAATGTTTCACAGCATGGTTTATACGTAAACTCCAGTGTCACCTGGATAAGTAGTGGGGAGGACATTAAAAAATGTATAAATTACTGGCAGAAAATATCCATGGAGATTCTCAATTATCTAAGACAGGGGTCCCCAATCCTTCCCCCCCTTGAAGATGTTTCGCTTGTCATCCAAGAAGCTTCTTCAGTTCTGAAGATGGGGAATGGAAAGTTTTTTTTTTTTTTGTTTTTTTTAATTTGATTTATATGCTGCCCTTCTCCGGAGACTCAGGGCGGCTTACAATGTGCTCAGCAATAGCCTTCACACTTTTGTATATTTTATACAAAGTCAGCTTATTGCCCCCCACAAACTGGGTCCTCATTTCACCTACCTTAGAAAGGATGGAAGGCTGGGTCAACCTTGAGCCCTGGCGAGATTCAAACCTGCAGTAATTGCAGGCAGCTGTGTTAATAACAGGGTGCCTTAGACCACTGTACTATCAAGGCTCTTCATAGAGCCTTCAAGTTTATATTCCTTGCAGTCCTCTGGTCGTTAGCACTCTCTCTGAGAGTCATTGAGGCCACTTGGGAGGTTTATCTGTGCCCTCAGGGTCACCTGAATTAAGAGTGCAAATGGGTGTGGAGCCTTCTTGGAACTGCTGAAAGGACTGTGTGGTAGACAGGAGATCGGTGGTGTCGTATCCTTCCCCCTCTGTCGAGAGGGGGGCTGCTCAATTTTAACACAGATGAACTTTTTAACCCGGTGGTGAAATCTAATTTTTTTTTCCTACCAGTTACTGTGGGCGTGGCTTGGTGGGGGGGTTGATGTGACTGGGTGGGCGTCGCTATGTAGTCATGTGACCAGGGGGGTCAAAAGACAGACACTCACTTTAACAATGTCCTGCTGGAGCAGGGGGTTGGACTAGATGGCCTCCAGGTCCCTTCCAGCCCTAGATTGATTGCTGTGCTCTCATGGCAGTGGCAGTGAGATGCTCCTAGAGGCACATCGCAATTAAAAGGGCTTGTGAGCAGAGAAATAAATTACAGAAATATAGAAAACATGGGGAGGACACTCCACACACACACACACACAATTCTGGTCTGGTCCCCTCAAATACGCCCTTTTGCAGGAAAGTCTCTAATCCTTCAAGGATGCTATTTTCCAGGAGGCCTTTGCAGTTAAAGAGACAACAAAGGGTTGAAAAGGAGAGGTTTGGACAAAGCAGGATCAGAACACAAGTCTTGGGTCTGCTCCCCAATATTCATTTATTTATTTAATTAATTAATTAATTAATTTTTATACCGCCCTTCTGAAGGACTCAGGGCGGTGAACAGTTAAAATAACATACATATAAAATGTGAATATAAGATGATTAAGCCAATTTGGTTCATCGGTTAAGAATCTTCAGCATAAAGATTTAGAACAATTAGAAGAGATTTGGTGAAATAGAAAGGTCTTACGTGCACGACGGAAAGTACGGAGATCTGGGATCATTCGTATCCCTGGGGGCAACCTGTTCCAAAGGGTAGGTGCCCCCACAGAAAAGGCTTTTTCTCTGGGAACCACCAGCCGGCATTGCTTTAGTGACGGCACCCTGAGGAGGCCCACCCTGTGGGAGCGTTATGGTTGGTGGGAGGTTATTGGTTGCAGAAGGTGGTCTCATAAGTACCCAGGTTCTAAGCCATGGAGCACTTTAAAGGTAAGAACCAACACCTTGAAGCGCACTCGGAAGACCACCAGGAGCCAGTGCAGGTTGCGTAGGTGTTATATGTGAGCGCCATGTCACTCCCGATATCACCCGCGCAGCTGCATTCTGGACCAGTTGGAGCCTCCGCGTGCACCTCAAGGGGAGCCCCATGTAGAGAGCATTACAGTAGTCTAGACGGGAAGTGATGAGGGCATGAGTGATTGTGCGTAAGGAGTCCAAATCTAGAAAGGGTCGCAACTGGCGAATCAGGCGAACCTGATAATAATAAATAATAATAATAATTTTATTTCTATACTGCCCTTCTCCCGAAGGACTCAGGGCGGTGTACAGCCTATTTAAACACAGAATAAACATCAATTTAAAATAATTTAAAAGTATTAAATAATTTGGCTTAATTTAAAACCCCAAAAATTTAAAACATCCAATTTAAAATTATGTTGCTAACCCAGCCTGGCGGGTTAGAAAGCTTCCCTTGGCCAACGCTATCATATGCTCTTCTAAAGACAGCCGCGTGTCCAGGAGGACACCTAAGTTGCGAGCCCTCTCCGTGAGGGCCAATGACTACCTAGGGTCATTATCATCTCCTTGAATGCCCCCCTCTCCCAAAAAACAGGTGAGGCAGGGTGGGTTGGGGCTGCTCCACGCACCTACATTATCCCTTTTTCACCTGAAACTCAGGTGAAACTTTTGGTTCCAGGGACATGATAAAGCTTTCTTTGAATCTGCCTCCTCCTAACTTACCTGCAGGCCGCGGAGGTCTTCTCCACCACCTCCTTTCTGCTCCGGTCAGCACAGCGCCGGGCCAAGACACGACGGAGAAACTTTATGTCTCTCGCTCCTTTCCAGGTGCAGCTGCAAAAACTTTGCAGGAACTGTTTTTCAAACAGGTTCATCATGAAAAAACCCTACAAATTAAAAAACCATTCGAAAGATGGTCCTCTTGATGTCCTGGACCGTAATCATCGACAAGTGGGGTGTGATCATTATTCAGGATTTCCACCCTGGTTTTTTTTATCAGGCATTCCCAATGCTCGATCGATTGCAGGTAAGAAGATCCGGTTGGTGGCTTGGCTACGAAAGCGTTGGATTGAAAAAAGCCAAGTTTGGGTTGTTCGTCTGAAGTTTATTCGTCGAACAAAAATTACAAATTCAAACAAGCAAAATGAAATTAAAACGCGCCAGGGACGATAGGCAAGTTAGTGTACTTAGTGATGCCCCCCTTAAGGACCTCTTAAATATTGAACTTATGAGTTAGTAGCCGAGACAACTGAATGAGGTAGAATATTCCGAACTTTGACAACTCTTATTACCAATAGAATTTTTTTTACAATCAGAATATTTATTTATTTATTTTTTGTTTTACAGTTCAGGTCTGCCTCCAGCTAAGCAAGCAATACTTGACTTTATAATCTGGGGCTGTTGAAGGAAAACCATGGCTTAACAGGCACAGACGTGGCTGGGTGTTTCTTCCAAGACACTGCAATCAAGCAACATCGGGTTGACAAACTGGAGTAACTGCTTTACAAAGTAGCTTGCTCAAGCGTGCTTGGAGATTAACCTCCCATCCCTCTACCTCCCCGTGTTTTGGCAACTTCAAGAGAAACTTCCAAAAAAGTCGTGGTGTTCTATTTATTCAATTTATATGGGCCACTCAGTCCACCTAGAGGCAACTCTCGGTGGCTAGACTTCCCCTAAAAATCAGGGAATTGTGTGTAGCTGGCCGAGGACCCTCTTAGCTCAACCGTCTGCAACGTGCTGAAAATAAACAACTCGACTCCACCTCCACAGTGTTGAATTGATCTGAAGTGTCAGTAGTTGTTTTTCTTAAAATGTTTTCCCTCATCTAAATTAGGGCCACGGGGGACATTCAGGGGACCCGCAAGGTAGGCGCCTGTGTTATCACTGCAAGTGTGAATATACCCATGCCCACACAGAAAGTGCAAACAGTTCACTAGGCATGAGAAGCAATCACAAGCAGCTGGCAACCAAAGGGATTCATTTTTACACTTAGGTCAGCTGCCACCTTGCGCCGTGCCTCGCTGTTCTGCCGTTGACAAGACTGCATGGGGAAGCGAAAGTAGCGACTGTACCATCTCGAGACGCTGCCCCAAGGTCATCCAGTTGGAAGGAGCCAGCCACTTACCAAGCTGCGCTCAGACTGACCATTATGAAAACTCAATTGCTTACAGTGAGGTAGGAAGTGCATAGCTGGAAACGGAGAATGTTATTTCATTCTAATTTTTATAGAAAAATATTCCTTTTATTACCTGTTGCCTGTATTTAATTGATGGCAGATCATTAAGCCAAACTTGCATTCAGAAAACCCCAGTTCTGGAACCTACGCTTCTTCCCCTGCTTCCTACGTGTGGGTGTTATGTATCCAGTTTCCCAAGATTAGAGCCCCCCCTCCTCCCCCCCCCCCGAGCCCCATAGCTTTGAAAGAGAAGGAAACTAGATTCACAAAATTGTTGACCTCTAAAAGGCGTCCTTTATCATCACACCAATGTCAGGACTTGCGTGCAAGAACTAAACCATGCTGAAGAGAGAATACCTCGTCCACGCAGTGAGCCAGTATCAGACCATTCCGCCGTTGCAGAGTCCAAAATGGTGATTGATTGACAGCCTTTTGGACAGTTTAAGATTCACATTAAGAAGATGTGGTAGGGACTATCACTGGAGCTGGTTGTAGAGCAAAGGGCTTCGTTCTACAACAACTTTTGACCAAAGCAGTAGCCAGATGAACACTGCTCCTTTTTCCGATTATAGGGACTGTGGGGAAAATCAGTTTTCAGATGAAAGGGGCTGCTCGATAGACTAATAGACTTAATGAACGATGAGAAATCCCCTGACGGTTATTAACAACCCGTGGAATGGCTTTGCCTCATGAAGTTTTGGGTGCCCCTATCACTGGAGGTTTTTAAGAAGAGGCTGGACAGCCATTTGTCTGAAATGGTTGTGGGTTGAGTAGGACTAAAAGACCTCCAAGATCCCTTCCAACTCTTGTAGGTAAGAAAGTTATCTGGAGATGCAAAAGGTGGAAATGGGGTTCTTCTGTCCCCTTTTGGTCCACAGAAGAAGTCGATGAATCAAAGGGTCGGAAGCGACCTCGGAGATCTCCTAGTCCATCCCCCGTTTGACACACCATATTTGAAATAGGAATTCTGAGATCGCCCAGGGCTCTCCCAAGGCTCCCAGAGGCAGCCGCTCCTGTGTTCGATGCCTCCATTTCCTCAAGCGTGGCGGTCACCCCGCGTCAGTGGCTCTACTGATGGGGCAGCCCAACCCTATGGAGCCCTTCGGAAGTGGGGCAGAAGCAACGGATGGAAACTAGCCAAGGAGAGAAGCAACCGTGAACTAAGGAGAAAATTCCTGACCATGACGATTCATCAGTGGGAAGGCTTGCCTCCAGGAGTTGTGGGTAGTCCATCATTGGAGGCTTTTAAGAAGAGATTGGACAGACACCTGTCTTGAATGGTGTAGGATCTCTTGCTTGTGCAGGGGGTTGGACTGGAAGACCTCCGGGGTCCCTTCCAAATCTGTTATTCTGTCCCTGTACCTCAGAGTGATCTGTGAAGAGACTGCGGGTTGGTACATTCCCACAGCAATCCCTGACTCTCAAGATGCCAGTTTCTTTGAAGACCATTCTTCTCTGTAGGTGATAGAAGGGCAGGAAGTAACCCGAAATCTATTACATTATCCCTTATGAATATGTATGCAGGCGTACCTTTCCCCTCCTTTCTGAAACGTGTAAATATGAGCGCATCTCTTTATCTGAGGGGTGGATTCTTTTGGAGGAGACTCCTCCATTACATGTAGCAGCACGGTGGCTCAGCGGTTAACACACTGGGTTTGACATCTGGAAAGCCAGCAGCCCAGGTTCGAGACCCAGACACCACGTGACGGGGTGAGTTCCCGTCCTCTCCTCAGCTCCTGCCCACCTAGCAGTTCGAAAGCATGCAAATGCGAGGAGATAAATAGGTACTTCGGTGGGAAGGTAACGGTGCTCTGTGATGTCATGCTGGCCACATGACCGTGGAAATGTCTTCGGACAGCGCCAGCTCAATGGCCTTGAAACGGAGATGAGCGTTGCCCCTTAGAGTCAGCAACGACTAGCAGAGTAATATCCACAAGGACTCCTTCCTCCGTTACATAGTGTCTAATAAATCGCTGCAATAAGCAGGAGAAATAGACCAGTTACCGGAAAGTAAAGAAACTCAAGAAAAGGAGTCTCCAGTACACGGGGTTAGAGGGGGCCGATTCCAAAGAAAGCTTGCTACAAAAGGAAAGATACGACGTTGTATTAAAGATTAAACGACCCAGGTAGCTGCCCTCAGTGTGACCTCCATTCGCTACACAAGTCTAATTCTATTCTTGGGGGGAAAAAACATGTTACTTGCAATGTTGAAAACCCAGAGAAAATACCAGGAGCCAGTTCGGCCGCCCAGTCAGCTTGTAAGGGAGAGGGGCAGTGCAAAAATTTAATAAAGGCAGGCCTCCGCTTACCACCATTCATTTAGTGACCGTTCGAAGTTACAACCGCACTGAAAAAGTGAGGGGGTCCTTGATGCTCTCTGAGCCTTGTTTTCTTGCAGAGGTTTCATTACCCTAACTAGGTAACATCATTTCAAGCGTGGGCTACAAATATTCTCCTTCACTGGTGCTGAAAAAGTAACTTTAGGGCAATTTTTCACACGTTACGACCGTTGCACCATTCATGGGATCAAAATCCGGACGGTTCACATTTGTGACGGTTGCCATGTCCTGGGGTCACGCCATCCCCTTTTGTGACCTCCTGACAAGCAACGTCAACGAGGGAATCCAGATTCACTTAACAAACTTAACGACGTCAATGATTTGCTTAAGCCAGAAAGGTCATAAAATGGGGCAAAACTCACTTAACAACTGTCTTGCTTAGGAGAAGAAAATTTGGGCTCAAGTTGAGGACTTTATCTGCAATAAATCTGCTTTCGGCAAACACAGACAAACTGAGCAAAGATGAAAATGTGTAAAAAAAAAAAAATCGGTACGCCGGCTGCATTTGTTAAAATTTTCCGCCGAGAGCAGTTTATCTATCAAATTTCTACCCCATCCATCTGACTTGGGTGACTAGTTGATATATACAGTAATGGACATTTTTGTAGATGATGGAAAAGGCTACAGTTTGTTTTCTTTTAACGACACTGGAATCCCTTGCATCAGAGTGGAGTCGGGGGTAACTGAATGGAGCTGAGCATTTACTATCCGGATACCCTTCCTGACACCTACACAGAGTTCACAGTAGATATTTTTTCTTTGCGCCAACAGAAATAAATATCTGCCGCTACGGAGGATCGAACTCATTGTGAGGCGTGAGCTCCGCCACCAGGCCAACACGCCACTCGATGGAAAAGGCTATCAGTCCTTTTCAAAATTCCATGTTACACTTTTAATTAAAAAAAAAAAAATTATTAGGCAAGAGGCATACAAATGTTCGGATACCTAATTCTTTCTGTTGCTACCTAACACTGCAGTGGTTTTCTGAACAGATTTGTTAAAAAGAACATGGAGGGGGAAAAAAAAAAAGGAAAGCAGCACAGCATTTCTTGAAATAAAACACCGAACCATAAATTCAGTTTAGGAAAAAGGGGATAATTCCAAACAGCCAGAAATATCCGCAAACATCTAAGACTAGAGCCACATCCTTTCCCAAGACTCGGAGTGCGCTAGTCTCTCTCTCAAAAAAAAAAAAAAAAAAAAAACAGTCTCAACAAACTGACGTATTATTAAATGACGGTCATTGGTATGCTTGCCATCCTGTGGGAGTGTAACAGCAGACTATCAAGAAGCTCAGGCTTGTGGCTTTAAACAAGAGGACTGAGGACAAATTGATGGCGAGAGCGTAGTAGAAATTTAATCCCAAAGCGGTGGTCAAATAAAATGTCCATCCAATAACACCGGCAGTGCTCCTCAACAGCAAGTGGGAAAATATCCCAAATTTCCACCAGAAATTCCTAGTGACAAAGAGAAGCCCCCAACGCCTCCCACACTGGTCCCACATCGTTCAACAGCGCTCTCTCAAGAGAGATGCTGCCGGCCATGGCTCCTAATGCGCTTCCCATGCGTTCCCCCCTCCCGAAGCCCGATCCGGTCACTTGTCGAAGCTGTTCTGAGTTTGCCGTAGGTGAACTGAGATGTCTGTGGATTGGTCAAGCAAGGGGTCTTGGCCATTACATCTGAAAACAGCAGGCACTCGAAAGACACAAGGGGATTCAACGGCAGTGGACACATCAGGATAGCAGCGTCATACTTTATTTAAAGTAAACCCATGTTAAAAACAAAGTTAAAATGAAAAAAGTGGTACCTGAAAAATAAATTATTTTGATATAAAACAAAATCAATAACTTAAAAACACGCTAAATATACAAAAAAAGTTTGTCTTAAGCATATATACTTTACAGTACGGGGAAAACCGATAAAAGCCTTCCGTTGCACAGACGGATGGCTTTATAAAAACAAAAAGAAAAAAGGGGAGGAAAAAAAAAGTTAAACACCAGTTAAAAGGGAAGCCAAGCAAGACTAAAGGGGGGGGGGGGTGCTTGTCGTTTGTATCTTACTGAAGCTACGGCCAAACTCCCACTTGGTAAGACGCCACCGGTCCTGCCAAAAGTGTGGAGCAACGAAAATGTGCCTCAATGTTTCCCTTCAATTCTTCTGAAATGGTCTCGTGAAAAAGAGGTTGCTTTGTTGTGAAGTGATTTAAATTAAAACAAAAAACAAAAGAAAAACCCAAGAGAGCAAAACTGCGGAGAGTTTTAACTTGTTTGCAGAACTCACTACAATTAAGCAAAGAGAGACGTGGTGGGCACTTATACTGCCATGAGGGTTTTGCTACCTTCTGACAAAAATAAGTAGTATGAATTTCAGTTCATACTACATGAAAAAATAATAATAATAAATAAATCCCATCTTGTCCTCCCAAAAAACCCCACCCACCTCCCATAAAAATGCCAGCAAATCTGCCTTGGGAAGCGGGCTAAGGGGAGGGGAGGGGAGGGAAGGGAAGGGGAGGGGAGGGAAGGGAGCCAAGCAGATTCAACACAAGCTGGTCACTGTGTGATGCTGGGTATCCCCACTGAACTGTGTTGACTGTTTATTTTTAAACCATGCACTGGGAAAATAACACAACTAACTTATTCTCAACCTGGATAACTCCGTTAGACAAGAATGCTACAAATAAGCAGCCAAACAGTATAACATATCTGATTTTAAATTTTAAAAAATTGGAATTGAACTAAAATAGCCACTGATTGTTATAACCTGCACATTACAACGAACACCCTCTTAAATATATATATATATTTATATATATAAAGGAAATAGAATACAGATCAGAAAACCCATGAACTTTCAAATGCAAGGAAGAAAGCTCCGCACTTTTATTTTACCAAATGTAACTTTTTTAGGAATTGAATTTTTCTGACGCCCTAAATTTGCCACAAGCGCATTATCTTGACAAATTTTTGTTCCTTCAAGGGGATTCTCAAGTTTAAGTAGAGTTTGTTTCAGACAGCTGTCATCACAGAAACACAGCCAAGAACTAAATGCTTGGTAGAAAAATTATTTAATTTTGGGGGGGGGGGATGTATCCACTCTTGAAAACAAAAAATAAGGTGCATTTGTTCATTTTAAAAAATATATATATGCAAAGGAGCTTCCTCTTTTTGAGAACTGATGGGCTGGTTTATGAGAGAGCGTGCGTGCTATTTAAGAAGGGACACATCCTGAATTATAGCAAGCATGAAATTTGCTGCCAATCCTTTCTCCCTAAATTGTGTTCAATACACTGGAAAACAAAATGGCCCACATTTAATGTCAGAATGAATAATTCTCAGCAAATTTACTTCTAGTCAAAAGGGAGGTATTTATCCTCACCAAGCAGTGGATATGTCAGTATGAGAACTGCCAAATTTACTCATTGTGAGTAAAACCTGGCAACCCAAAGCCATCATCCTTTTTCGCTCAGGAAGGGAAAACTTGCAGTGGTTTATGAGAGCAGACATTTAAATCCATTAACATTTGGGTGAAGGGGAACAATCCTGGATTATCTTTAAAAAAAAAAAAGTACCACCAAAGTAATTTGGGATTCTGACAAATTGCAAAAATTATTTCTGCAACGTATATAAGCAATCATTTCTCCCTCTCAACAAAAGCAAAATAAAAATCTAATCAGATTTTTTTTTAAAAAAAAATTCAACCCTACTCCTATCCGATCAAGAAGATATACATTTGTAGGTAGACCTTTAAAGAACGGAAGAAAAAAAAAAAGACATCCAGCCTAATCCATATAAAAGGGCTTGCACTGCTGACAAGTGTTAAAAAAAAAAAAGTTTTGTCACATGAATGGACTTTTCCTGCCAACTTTGATGCATTTTTTGGCACACAACCGTAAAGAAGGTACATGGATGAAGCAGAGAGTTGTTCACTACCCTAGCAGAGTTTGGCAATTCTCTGGAATACGGTAAGTTTTCCGTGGATTGCCTTTAGCCTAGAATATATCTTAGTAGGGTACCATAAACTGTCCAATACCAGCCACAAGGATTACTTCCTTCCCTTACCGTCACCTCGAACTAACCAAAAAAATAAAAAATAAAAATCCATTTTCATTTTATACATACTTGTATGCATATTCCTGTTCTACCTTTTCCCAGATTGGCGAAAGATCCAAACTCCATATTGAAAACAACTTTTGAGAGTAGGCGACCAAAGTAATCTCATTAGAAAATCCCTTTTTTTGTTCGGAAACCAGAGAAACATCAAGAAGAGGAGAACTCTCAAACAGATTACCAAAAGCCCCTTAGATGGTCTTTTTAAGAAACTGGCTTAATTCCTTCCGAAGGCTTTTTTTTCTCTTTTAAACATGATCCACTAAAATTGGAATTTTAAAAGGAATGTAGCAAGAGAGAATGGTTGGTCCCAGAGTGGTACAGGACCTCCTGCTTTCGCCACTTAAAGACTTTGACTCTCAGTGGTGAATGAAAACAGAGTCCTTTTAAATCACCTGTAAAAAATGTTTTAAGAAGTTCTTGTCCCATACCATTATCTTAGCAGGAATCCACCTCGACCTCTTCCTGGAGCTAAATCGGAGCTCCGAAAAACAGATTAGGGAAGATCGGTGGCAATCAGAGGGCAAGACTGAGCGAAGATGCAAGACTGATAAATCCAAACAAGAGCTGCTGGAGAAACAGTAAAAACCCGTAGTAGAACGGACACCAATGCTACTGGTTGTATTGGTCCGAAGAAATCTTAAAGTTTCTTCTTTTGAAAAACGGAGAAACCTATGTGACAGATTAGCTGAGGTGAGCTTGACTGGACAGCTGACCAAGGAGCAGAGAAAATAGCAATGACAGGGAAAGAAGTACCTACACCCACCGTTCTAGTAGAGGGGGCCCGTTATTCCCACAACTGGCATTCACAGCGGTAACAGATGTCTATCAACATCCGTCATGCACCGTCAAAAAGTTCCTCAGTCGGGAACTACAATTGTGTATCACATCTGGAAGGCATTACAGGCCATGTGGTAGAAGCTGCCTTTAAAATGAGAATGAAGGAACTATAAAAAGAGTGAACGGGCACCGTAAAAGAAATGCTTTCTGATCAAGGTTAAAAATGTTTTATACTCTTCATCGACATATTTGTAATCAAGACTCCTTTCGGACATTAAAAAAAAAATCAATGTTCTATACGACTGCAAAAAAAAAAAAAAAAAAAAAAGACAAGACCTCGCGCTACGTCAAAGAATTATCCAATAGAAAAAGATTGCTGAGATGAATGTCAAAAGGGGAAATTTATTTCAGGAGCCCGCAATCCCCAAAATGACAGTGGTTATTTCTTCTGAAATAAATAAATTTGCACTGCAGTTCGAAGCAACCGATCTCGTAACTCCCGATGATTGGAAAGAGATTGTAAAACATGGTAGTATCAGGTTAGTTCCAACTGGAATGTCAAGGTTTACATGATGTTAATTCGACCGAAAAGAGTTAGAAGGACGAAACGGTTCTCCTCACCAAAGAAAAGATCTGTTTTGGCCCAAGAAGGTGGGAATTTTGTGAATCAACATTGCAAATGACAAGGAAAGTAAACCTGCCAGACTCTGGTGTAAACTTGATTGTTCCAAAAAAAAAAAAAAAACAACACACACACACACACACACACAGAGGAAAAAAAAACACTTCAGGGCTGTACAGGAATTAAGATTTTAGAAGAACCACAAATCAAAAGGCAGCATCTCTAAACTAGGTTTTCTGAACTATTGTCACAAATCACTTGACAACACAAAACATGATGGCAGCTAGGACAGTGGTGACTTCAAAAAGAGAGACCATCTATTTAGGGTTTTTTTAAAAAAATAATAATAATAACTAGGTCAGCGTATAATCTTGGGGCCAAGAACCCTGCTTGTAAAAGAGATCCATCCACCTTGACGTGTTAAGTTCTTAAAAATAAATGTGCAATTGAAAGCAAAGCAGATATTCCCAGAATGGCAGCCCAAGAGACTCGAGATCGGGGGGGTTGGAGGGTTCACCATGGCCGAAGTCTTCGGATGGGCCACATTTCCTCCAGTCACACACAAAAAAAAGAGAGGGAAGGTTGTGTGTCCCTCAGATACGCACAGCCATGCCATGTGAAGGATTGCAAGGCAAGCCACCCACCGTCAGAGTTTTCACCGGTGGGTCTTTTACCTGCAAGGACGGTGTGTGACGTGTTATTTCAGCCGCCGGGGAGATTTTGAGACGCTTCTCTTAAGTCTCAGTAAGTGTCCCAAGTTCTAGATTTTGAGCACCGATTGAAAGATAATGTGACCAGAAAGGAACTTTCCACAAACAGAAAGAGATCACAACATCACAGATCCAAAACGGGATAAGCCCTGCCTCTCAGCTGACGTAAGCAGGAGAGATCCCCAAAGGTTGCAACAGGTTTAAAGCGGGTTTTTAGAATTAGGATAAGGTTTCTCTTCACCCAAAGGTTTGGTTTATAAATCTTACAGATCTAGCCAACTGTGTATGTTATGGAATATCCAGTTTAAGTTGTAAACTTTGTCTGGATTGTAACTCTCACCGTGTTGGTTGAAAATGATTGCAAATGTGTTAATTCCTGATCGCCTACCAATCGGTTGATTTTAAAATCCCCAAATGATTCTTATTCGGAAACATCATCGTTCAGGTTGGGTACTGTGAAACATGGTAAGGAGGGGGGAGAAAAATTAAAACAACAAACCAAAACAAAATTTCAGCAAAACCAAATCAAATTTAATTGGTCTTAAATGCAAAAGTAAAAACAAACAAAAACACAAAAAAGCAAAAGAAAATTAACAGAAAACAGAACTCAAAAGTTTCAAGGCAGCCTGAAGAAAACGTTGGGGATTAATTAAAACATTTAAATCTACCAAAAAAAAATTGTAATCTCAAACTTGCAAGTTTTAATGTACCTTTCTGCTGACCGTTTCAAATATATAAAGCTATTTGTCAAAACAAATTCAACTATTAAAATATGAAAAAAAAATTCCTAGTAATTATTAGAAGGGATGCAAAAAAAATTATGATGCTCAAATGTTTGTAAGATCTTCACAAGAGAATTCTAAGAACTCGGTTATTCCAACTAAAAATATGTGAGAGGAGATTAATGTTAAATCTTGCCACATTTGTTTTACCAGAAAGCAAATGCAGAAAAACATGCTAATTGGAACTAAGAATTCGGAGAAGGTGGCAATGTTGGGACTGGAGTTTCTTTTTTTCTTTTCCTTTCTTTTACTCTGAAATCACCCCAGAGTTTTCTCAAAACTCTTTGGTCCTTTTTATGGAATCTGGGCTTTTAAAGGGGGGGGGGAAACACACTATAAAAAAGGTGATTTTTTTTTTTCAGTTTCGGTTTTGCCTACAGCGGTTGAAGTTGTTACCCAGGGTTGGGATTTCATATTCTCCAGTCTTCCCTTAAGTCATTTTTCACCCATACATTAATTTTTCACTAGCAAATTTCTTGACAAAAGGAGAAGATGCTATTAACTAAGAGCATTGCTCAAAAGTACTAGGGTTAACAGGATTTTTGGCTGATGCCCTGCCTTAGCAAACTCTATTCAGTGAAATTAACAGCAGTCTCTTAAAGATGTTTCACTGGCACCAGGTGCAAATAGTTTCATCCATGGAAATGGGGGGGAGGGGGGGTGTTCAAAGGGGAGTTTGCGAACAGGACTACTTCGAAAGGAACTTTAAAAAAAAAAACAAAAAAACCCCAAGAATAGAACCATTATGGGACTTTTAAAAACCCAAAACATTTGAACATGTGGGTGGCATCCCAGAGTATAAAACCCCCCTTTTTTTTTCCTTCCAACTTTCCGTTTAGACTAACGACAAACAACTTTGTGAAAATTGGCGCCAAAAAAAAAAAGGAAATGAGTTGTACACTAACCAAAAAAAGAAAAAAAAGGAAAAAAAAAGGCTCAAACTTTTTTCGTCACTCGATTATCTATTCCATACAAAAAAAACAAAAGAAAAAGAAAGGAAAAAAAAGGGGGAAAAAAAGCCACGAGAGCGAAGTTATTTGTGGGACTTGTTGGTTTTGAAGGAAACCTGCAAGATTTTGTCCCCCAGCCGGTAGCCGTTAAGACTCGCTATGGCCATCGCGGCGTCTTCATAGTTTGTCATTGTCACAAAGCCAAAGCCTTTACACTTGTTGGTGTTGAAGTCACGGATGACTTTCACATTAGTCACCGCGCCAAAGGGGCCAAACATCTGCCAGAGGATTCCCTCATCGGCATCTTGGCCCAGGTTGTAGATGAAGATACACCAGCCTGAAGAGGAGTTTCCTGGGACATTTACACCAGAAAGCCCACTCATGTGATCTACACCCATGGGTGAGAACCTAGCAAATAAAAAGCACACAATAGTTCATGTAAACAAAACAAAACAACAAAACAAAACAAAAAAGAAGTCAGTTCAATCAAGCAAAAAACTCAAACAGGGCTCAAAGATTTTTTTTTTTAAAACCACCGGGAAGGTGGGGGGGGGTGGGGAATGCGGGGCGGGGAAACCCGGTGGGTCATCTGAACGGGGTCGTCCATGGAGAAGGGAGTGTGTCTCTCTCGTCTCCCTGCCGTGGGCAGGACCGATAAGTTAAAAGGCAGCAGGCGGGGCACCGTATTTGGGAGGGGGTGGAGGGTCAGGGGGAACCATTGCTGGGTCAGCCTTCCTAGGCTAGTTCACACTTCACCAGATGTGTGAAGGAACGCTGTTCCCGCCCCCTCTCCCATTTGCTGAAGAACCCGAAAATGAGGGGTGGGTGGGAAAGGGGAGCAGGAGAGGAAAGTAAGAGGCAGGCTGTGGTCAGAAAGCTGAGAGAGAGAGAGAGAGAGAGAGAGAAAATCAGCAGCAGTTGTGGGTTGAGTCACAACTTATACACTAAGGAAGAGGGAGCTCTTCCCAGCAAGGAGGGCCACTGCTGATTTCTTTTTTGGGGGGCGGGAGGGATTTCTAGCTAAGTTAGGCTCATTTAATATAAGTAATATGAAAGGACGCCACACAAAAAAAATCCCACAGCTCTTTCCAGGGTGGGTGACAGGACGCAGTGGGTTTCTTTCATCATCATCATCTTTTAATGACCCCGTTAATCCCTTACGGGGTGCAGTCTGGGCAACTGAATGGAGCTCAGTGTTTATTGGCCGGATGCCTTTCCTGTCGCCAATGTGGAGTTTTGTTCAGCAGATATATTCTCATTGTGCCCAGAGAGAGAAATAGCTGCCTCTACCTGGGATCGAACTCACAGCCTCCCGATTGTGAGGCGAGAGCTCCGCCTCTAGGCCACCGCACCACTTGTGGGTTTCTTTCATAATACAGGTATTAAATTTGCCTAGTGTCACTTCTTGTAACGAAGACCACAGCTGCAGAGATCGCTTCCCTCCGTTTCTAAATCAGGAGTGGCAAAATTAGGTAAGATGCTGCTTAATCCCAATTCCTAGCAAGTGGAAAACAAAACGAGTTATCCAAAAACAAAGAGAGAAAAGAAAAGAAAAAAACCAATGGAAGTTGGGATCCAACACCATCTAGAAGTCCCTCACTCCGCTTGGGAGACCGTCGGGGCCGCAACACCAGCCCTTCCTAGCACCTGGCAAAGTGGGCTCTACTCCACGGAGGTTTGTGCCATGTTAAATAAGGTTAGCCTCTCTCTGGTGATGTACATTTCTCTGCTGCTTGCCCACCAGCAAGGTTTAAAATCTCCTGAAAAAGAGTCTGTGAAGGCAGAGATGATCTACCAGGAATGTCTCCTGCACAGGGTCCACGTGAATTGAACAAAGACAGGATAAAACTGTCCCTTGCCTATGTCAAGCCAGGACTCTTCCTCCAGGGCCATAGCTGGAGACCAGGCCTCCTGCATTCAGATCCTCAGTGTCAGGAACACGGACAGGGCACACTGAAGAGTTGGCTTCTTTCGGGGGCCTTGGCTGGCAATGACAGTACTGAACCGGGTGACATTTGGGTTCAAAGTGCTCGGTGGGAGATGAGACAGGCAGGGAGGACTGGCAAGTGGAGAGAGATGCTGGCAGACCAGGCATGGGGGCCCCCCTTCCTTCCCACTCCCCACCCCTCGGAAATCCCGTTCTCCCACCCAATCCTAACCACCCAAGGAGGAGTCGTTTCCAGGATGCTGCGTGGGCCATCCATGATTCTCCCCACTGCCCCCAAAACCAGATTGTCATTTTTCCCTCCCGCTGATCTAGGAGAACGAAGCATCACACTGCTCTCTCCCCTGGCATCGGCTTACGGGCCTCGAGATGACTGCGATGGGGCAGAATCTCCAACTCAGAGACCTGGGAAGGTTTTGGGGGAGAGGGGGGGAAGGGGGAACCTTCTGTTCAGGTGGGAAGAGACTGCTTTTCTGACGGACAAAATAATGCCTGGTTGACGAAGCAGGAGGGCCAGGAGCTGAGTTGCTAGCCGCTACTAATCTGAAATGACACTCCATTTTTCCATGGGGAATCTACGGGCTGTCTTCTCTCTCCGCTTGGGAGAGTCAGCGTGTTTAATTGTCTGACCGAAATTGTCATTCGAGGGGCAACAGGGCCTACACAAGGTGACCATCTATGAAGAGCCTCTTTTGAAGTCAGTCCGTTTTCCACCACCACCACCACCACGTGGTGGTTCACTTCTCCTCTCTTTCACGTCCTATTTAGGGGTTAATCTTGGCTTTTTCGTTGACACCCACCGCAGCCAATTGTTCTTAGTGGAACAGGGGGAAAGAGGTGGCCATATCTCCCTAAGACTCGGGGTCCCAGGGAGCTAAGGATTCACACATACATTCTTTCCAGTTCAGCCAGCTCAGGGAGCTTTCAAGCTAGACACCCCCCCCCCCCCCAAAAAAAAAAAAAAAAAAGCTGATCCCCACACCTTCTGCTTGTGTTTCTCTATCTTGGCAACTTTAAGATGGGTGGACTCCAACTCCCAGAATTCTCCAGCTAGTATGTGGGAGTCCATTCATCTTAAGGTTGCAAGTGTGAAAAAACACTAAGCAAAAGAGACTAGCTGCAGGTGTCCAGGTCGTTCAGGATCCTTCCAACCACACTGTCCTTCCCTTTAAAAGCCACTTCACTTGGGGGCAGGGGTATTCTCACCTTACACGGAAGAAGCCGAGTACAGGCAGATAAAAGCACATTATTTATTTAACAAGTGACAAGAATTCTAAGACAAGAATTCTAAAAGAAACCCATCGGATGCCACACAACTTCAGGAGGCTGGCAACTTTTTAAAAAGACATGCAAGGTTTTTCACGGGAAGGAACTCTCTAGAAGAAATTTACAGTTAAGATGGCATGAAGATGAGTGAGATTTGAAAAGTAAGAAAAACAAAACAGAAGAAGCACATTAAGAGCGTGGAATAGGATATCCAAAATCAGAGAAGCAGTAAATTAAAAAGAGGGCCATTTTCAAGATTGGGATGGAGTTTAGAAGTGTATATATACACAGCCTAGGGAATTAAAAGTGTCGTTTATCCATATAAAATCATGAAAGAGGAATGGAAGAGGACATGAACTTTCAAGAAAGAGGGGATATACGAAACAAGCACCAGAGCTTTTGCTATGGAATTTGTAATGCCATGTTTCAAATACAATTTCTCAATAATGACTGTTATTATGTCCTTAAGGGACAAACTAACCACTAACTTCATTTTGCTTTAAAAACTACAAGCTACTAATTAAATTGGTGGCACTCTCGTTTCTGTTCTAATGCAAATTTTTTGAGAGCAATTGATTAAAATTCTAATTGCTACCGACTTGGTCATTATTCACAACAGGAGGAATCATTAATGAGATGGCACTTAACTAATCCTCAGTTTACTATTCTCATCCCACTGAGGAATTTAGGGAAATATTGCATTAGTGACTTTCTGATTTACCGGTTGAGGATTAGCAACAACAAAGTTGTTGGGGTTTGCGTTTTTAGCAGAGGGGTGCTAAAGGGAGTGCCAGTCCTATGCGGACCAAAGGCAGTGGCACCTAGAAATATAAGATCCCGAATTAGCTTAGTGACTTGCCCAGTTTGATTTGGCTGCTTTTCTCTCCTTCCCAGTCTTGCCAGTATGCAGCTTCTGCCAAAGGCAGAGTGAGAAGGGAAATTCTCCATTCCGTTTTTTTTAAAAAAAAAACTTTGTGAACCGCTTCAGTTCAACTTTCCGTTTTGATGCTGGGCTTTCCCTCTGCCGGAAACACCTGTCCAACTGCATGGACAGCCGACCGTCACTCAAGAGATCAAAGCATTTTTCCAGCTAGAGGACAATTCTGCATGAGTAGAGTAGGAAAAAGATGCTAGAAATCCTAAAAAAGATACTTTAGAAAGAGAACAAAAAAAAAAAAAAAAAAAGCCAGTAGCATGGCAGGTAGAGCTTGATATGCTCATCTCAACCTGGGTTATCCAGGAAAGAGCTAGCCACAATGTGGCTTATGAGGGGGAGCAGCCAGGACCATCTCTTCGTCCAGCCTTCTCCAGAAAAGACAGATGCAACATGAATTTAAACAGCTCATCAGTCAGAATGCGGGAGTTGTTTGCAAGATTGAAAACTATAATAAAACTTCTGAAACTAATCTGGAATTAATATGGGAAGCATATAGGGACAATCAATACCTTTAATACTTTTATGGGAATCTGACTTTACATTTGGAAAGAAAATCCTAAATATTATGGGAGTTCTCGCTCTAACCTGCTATCAAACTGGAGAGTTTAGGGATAAAATCATGGGCATTTGCAGGACAATTTTAAAAATACCTCTGCAAAACTGCATGTTGGGCGGGTGGAACAGGGGTATTAATTTTTATTTATTTATTTATTTCCGCTATAAAAAATGGATGATTTGAGAATGTACATGCTTTAACAAACTGGCATGCATGCTTCCAAACCCTGTATTTGTTTAATCCAGAACTGAGTCCAGAAGGGTGGATTTATACAGCAGGGGCATGCAAATACGATTCGCACCATCTCTCCATTCTATTTTTAAAATCAAAATAACTCTTGAAAGACTGCAAACCAGCCTGTTTTAAACATTTTGCCCCCTCTGTACATTTCTCTGCCATCTAGGAATCTTTCCTCTCTCTGGTGAGGAGGAAGTGGTGGTGGTGGTGGGGTGGGGTGGAAAATAGAAAGACTGGGCTGTAAGCCAAAAGTTCAAGGGAGGGAGGGAGGGAGGGACGAAGGAAGGAGATATAGGTTAGAAAGAAGGAAAGAGGGAAGACAGGAGGGAGGGAAGGAAGGAAGGAGAGGGAGGGCGGGACGAAGGAGAGATAGGTTAGAAAGAAAGAAGGAAGGAAGGAGAAAGAGGGAAAGGGAAGGGAGGGAGGAAACTGGGAAATATGTAAACAATTCTACGACACACTTGGTTTAAATCCTTCTGCTGATTTACAATTATTGTGTCTTGTCCAACAATGGCAAAGGAGGGAGGGAGAATTGTGTGCTTTTCAATAGCAATAGCTGAGCAGATTGTTTCTTTCACTTTCACACGCACACAAACATTTGTTGCACACACCTTTCGGGGCTCTTATTCGGACACTAATCCACAAAGGCAAATGTACAAATTTGAGACTCTTAAAAGACCACGACAGATCTTAATTCCCTTGCAAAGGCCACTGTCAAGTACAGCTATCAGAACCAGGGGGTTGATTGGTGGCTTTAACATGAATGACATCTGGGTCTATTTAATGGTTTTCAGTTTTGTGACTTACTGAACTCTTCCGTGGCTTTCACTAGTTTATAATTTGCATTTTTTTCCCCTAGTTCTATAAATCACTTGAAGCAATTATTTTTTAAGTCAGAAAAGCAGTGTAAGGAGAGTTTTTTCAGAAGAAAAAAAAGAAAAAAAAAAACAATAACGGGGAACCCCTTGGTATAATGGCTCTGGCTATTTTAGACTTGGGAGGGAAGAGAGAGGGTTTTAAGTGCTGGACTCACGCAATTTGAAAAACCAATTTTTGCAATGAATACCATGTCACCATTTTTTTTTTCCAGAAAGTTTTAAAATCTTGTATTTTTAACACACTGTTATGAAGCATCAGATCAGACAGACAAATTTTCAATCTTTATTAATAGGGGAAAGAGGATCTGAAGGGCTTTTTAATTCTCTATTTAAATGAAACTCTATGAGGAAAAAAAAAGAGAGAGAGAGAAAGTGAGAAGAGTAAAAAATAATCTGAGAGAACAGAAGATAAAAAGAAGAAAAATAATAATAATAATAATAAGAACAGATATGGACATCCACAATGATTACTGACATACTTGGGGAGGGGGGAGGGTACATATTCATTTGGGGTCAAAAACACTCCACTGCCATTAAGTATGAAAGAAAACTGTTTCAGAGCTTTCTAAAATTATACAGAATGTGCTTAAAAATCTAATGGAAGAAGTTGGAGGTGCAATTGGGACCGAGCTGATGGGTTCCACGTGAACTGTCAAGAAATATCGGGAGAAGAGTTGGTTAAAGTAAAAAAGCAGAAATCACTAAATACAAATTTACATAGACTGCTATTGCCGTCCCTTCACAAGGCTGTTCTCTGGTGGAGCCTAGAAGCTACGGTGGAATTAATCAACAGGATGCCCTGCTGTTTAAATTAACCCATTCGGATGATCGGGCTGGGTGAATGGAGGGAGGTGGGAGGGAAAACCGGCAGCATCCCCTCCCTCAAAAACGGGGCTTTTTGCAAATTGGCACACAAACTCATCACACAGAATTAGCCCTAATATTGTGGGATGGGGAATGTTTATTTAAGCCAGGGTTTTTTTTTTCTCCTTCCACTGACCTATCTATTGGAAGACTCGATGCTGTGTCTGAGAATGAACAGCAATGACTTAAAAAAAAAAAACAAAAAACAAGGAGCAGAAGAAGCAGAGAGAGAGAGAGAGAGAGAGAGAGGGAGGGAGGGAGGGAGAGAGGGAAGAATAGTACAGACCTCTGGATTATTTCGTTCTTCCTAACCTACCTGAATCTCTGGGCCTGGTGATGGACAGGCCCCCCAAACCGTCTAGCTGGGGAGTGGTAGAGCTGGGACAGGAGGGCCACGTTTTTGTTCTGGTTTGGGTTGGCGGCGAACTTCACCGTGATGGGTTCGGAGGAGCCTGGCGGCTTGTGGCCGTTGAAGTTTGAAATGGCTTCCTCGGCTTCCGATCTCTTGTCAAACCGGATGAAAGCAACCCCACGGGATAAGCCTTGAAGACAAAGGGAGGGGGGGGGGGAAAATAATATGAAGAATCGGTTTCCTGCCTGGGCCAGACTGCACAACTAGAAGCCACTAGGCGGTTTCCAAGGGAAGTGGGAAGCAATCCAGACGTCAGGAGACGCCACGAGGCCCCATGGACTTCAGAAATTGCCTGAAATGGTATAGAGTCTCTGGCCAGAGCAGGAGGTTGGACTAGACCACCTCCAAGGTCCCTTCCAACTCTATTGTTTTGTTGTTCTGATCTGTTCTGTTCTAGTCTATTCTATTCTACTCTACTCTACTCTACTCTATTCTATTATTCTATTCTATTCTATTCTCTTGTACTCTGTTCTATTCTTCTATCCTTTCCTATCCTTTCCTATTCTATTCCAATTCCACTTTATTCTACATTCCTATT
This sequence comes from Arizona elegans, assembly GCA_022577455.1. Taxonomy (NCBI): domain Eukaryota; kingdom Metazoa; phylum Chordata; class Lepidosauria; order Squamata; family Colubridae; genus Arizona; species Arizona elegans. The sequence continues at coordinate 17,276,838 of JAKOOJ010000018.1, forward strand.
CTATTCCATATTTCTATTCTATTCTATTCCATATTCATATTCTATTCCACATCCTATCCTATTCCTATTCCTATTCTAATATTAAGAAGGGCAAAGTTTCAGTCTCAGTAGAAGGCCCAACCTTGCTGAGTTGATAAGGATTTAAAAAGGCTCCCAAAATTGAAAGTTGATCTGCACTTTCTCAAGAAAAAGTGGAATCTTATTTTTTTTTTCCATCCTGAATTAAACTAGTAATTGAAAACCCTCTTTTGGGGATACCGGGAGATGGGTTCCAATCTATCATCACTTCCAGCGGCTAAGCCACCCTAATGACAGGTAGTGCTTGATTTACGAGCACAGTTGAGCCAAAAATTGCTGTTGCTAAGTGAAACAGCTACAGAGCCAGTTCAATCCTGACTGGCTCAAGGTTGACTCAGCCTTCCATCTTTCTGAATTCTGTAAAATGAGGACCCAGATGGTCGGGGGCAAGATGCAAATAACGCTAACTCCATAAACCACTTAGAGAGGGCTGCAAAACACTGTGGGGCAGCACGGAAGTCCAAATGCTATTGCATTTTTTATTTTACCACCTTTCTTTCCCACGGTTCTTAAGTGAATCACTTGCAGTGACTGAGTAACATGGTTGTTAAGTGAATCTGGCTTCCCCATGGACTTAGCTTGTCAGAAGGTTGCAAGAGGGGATCACGTGATCCCCCCCCCACTGCAGCCGTCATAAATACGAATCAGTTGAGGACCCAAATTGTTTAGGGGGGGGCAATATGCTGACTCTGTCAACCGTTTAGAGAGGGCTGTAAAAGCACTGTGAAGCGGTATGTAAGTCTAAAGTGCTTTTTTTAAAAAAAATTGATTTATATGCCACCCTTCTCCGGAGACTCAGGGCGACTTACAGTGCATTAAGCCATAGCCTTCATACTTTTGTACATTTATACAAAGTCATCTTATTGCCCCCACAAACTGGGTCCTCAATTTACCTACCTTAGAAAGGATGGAAGGCTGAGTCGACCTTGAGCCTGGCGAGATTCGATCTTACTTTAATTGCAGACAGCTGGTGTTAAATTACAGTGCTTAGTCTGTTGAGCTATCCAGGCTCCTTGCTATTTAAATTAGTGTTTCCCAACTTGGCCAATTTAAGAGGGGTGATTTTCAATCCGCCCTATCTGGGGAATTCTGGGAGTTGAAGCCTGCCCCTCTTAAAATGGCCAAGTTTGAGAAACACTCTTGTGGCAGGATCCCCACCCCTTGGGACACTTTCTGGAAGTAGATCAGCAGCCAGCCAAGTGGGTGGGAGACTGCACTTGCTTCTGGCTCACACACCTGTAGTCTGATCAACCAGCACGCGCGAGTTGATAATGCGTCCGAACCGTGAAAACATGTCTTCAACGTCCTTCTGCGTCATTGTCCGAGGCAGCCCACTTATGTATAAGTTTGCGTCTTTAATCACCTCAGAGCTTGGCCGAGCGTACGACACCTTCGAAAGAAAGAAAGGAAGAAAGAAAGGAAGGAAAGCACATGGTGAATTCATACAGCTGAAAATACCAGAAGAAATTTCTGGGATTTGGCAAACATACCTGGTCATGCCTGAAAAACATTGTTTCAGATCAATAAATGATCCAAGTAGTTTATCCAAGAGATTGGATAACCATTTGTCTGGAATGGTCTATGGTTTCCTGCCTAAGCAGAGGGTTGAACTTGAAGACCTCCAAGGTCCCTTCCAACTTTTCTTTTCTTTTCTCTTCTATTCCTATATTCTCTTCTCTTCTTCTTTCTCTCCTCTTCCCGTCCCTTCCCCTCCCCTCTTCCCATTCTCTATTCTATTCTATTCTATTCTATTCTATTCTATTCTATTCTATTCTATTTTATTCAATTCTATTCTATTCTATTCTATTCTAATTTCTAATTCTACTCTATTCCTCATGCCAATATTTTCTTCTCTTCTGCCTCAAAAGTGCTTTTTCAAAAGGCAACTGGACTGCTTTTTTTTTCCCTCGAGGAGGAAGAAGGGGGTTCGCTTCTCATCCAAGAAGCTTCATCAGTTCTTCACCATTGTCAGAACTAACTCCCTCCATCCCTCCCATCATCCAGTCAGAACGGATGAAGCTTCTTGGATAGGAAGTGAAACGTTTTCTTCCTCCTCTAGGAAAAAAAACCCCCCAGCATTTTGAAAAAAGCACATTTCAGACAAGTCTGACTTGGATAGACTGAGAATCTCCATAGCTGCCACTAGCCACGCAGAGAGATTGTGCTGTTTGTGCTTTTACTCGCTTCTGTTCCCAAAAGGTTTTGAATTTAATTTAATTTAATTTATCGCATTTCTATGCCGCCCAACTCCCAAGGGACTTTCATTTTGAAATTCATTCAAAAATGAATCCTCATTTTTCGCCAAAAGTCTGCCCTTTACGCTTTCCTCAGCAAATAAAATTGTTTTGCCAAACCCAAGAGCAGATCAAACATAACACAAACAGAAAAAGCAGCTATATCTTTCATACGCAAGTTACCTGGTGGAGCAAAATGCTTTGGCAGTTCTTAACAGCAGGACCCAGGGAGAAGTTGGCACCTGCTGGAATCACATACTATGCCAGCCTACTCCAGCCTGAGGCCTCCCACATAATGAGACGCTGACAACATTTCGTAACATTTTCAGCTCACAGGACGCTGCAGGAGAGGCGCTAAGCAGCGAAGCAAAAAACCAGCCCTCCGCAACGACAGCTTAACTCACAAACCTGCAACTCCATGAAGTATCCAAATGTTAAGAGTCCCCAGTTGGGCTTTCCAGAGCTGAAGAATGCCAGCTTTGAAGGGGACAAGGAGCTCATTCACAGGGGTGTGGCAGGAGGCCAGATGATTCCAGTGGCAAAGCCAGGCAGCTGGATTGCTCAGACCGGAGGCCGCCTCCTTCCTGATTCTCCGAAGGGAGGGTCTGCGCCATCCCCTGGGGAGCCACGAGGCAGAGGGCGAAGAGAGAGGGAGCCAAACCCAACTCGCAATTCTTACACTGACACCCAGGGGAGAACCCTGGGTACGTTATTATGCTTAGGGATAAAATATTCTTGTATTTTGTTTTTTATCACCCTTTGCCATGAAAGTTCTCAAGCAGCTCAGGGGCAGAGAGGGAGGGAGGGAACAAGGGATGGATGATGGATGGATAGATGGAAAAAGGGAGGGAGGGAGGGAGGGAAGGAAGGAAGATGGAGGGAGGGAGGAAAATGAAGAAAGAAAAAGATGGATGGATGGATGGATACAGGAAAGGAGGGAGGGAGGGATGGAAGGAAGGAAGGAAGATGGAGGGAGGAAAAGAGAAAAAGAAGGATGGATGGATACAGAAAAGGAGGGAGGGAGGGAGGAACAAGGGATGGATGGATGGATTGAAAAAGGAAGGGAGAAAGGGAGGGAGGGAGGAAGGGAGGGAGGAAGGAAGGCAGGCAGGCAGGCAGGCTTAATATATCTGAAATGTGTCAGCTACGGAAAGCTGGACAAAGCCATTACTAAGATGTCTTAACAAGTAGCTGGACTGCAACCCCTATTTAAAAAACAATAAAAACCTACCAAATGCCAACTACTATCTAAGGAAAGACATTTCCTCTTGCAGACATACAAATGTCTCACACAGGGAGATTGGCCTCCCCAGGGCAGATTTCACTAAAGAGCAAGGACAGGTAATGTCATCTCCATCCTCATCATTCCTCATCCTCATTTATCTGGTGGATGAAACTCTGGCCTTAATATATTTCTTCGCATCACCTCCAGGAGGGAAGAAACAGTCTTCCGGGAAACAGACGGGACAGGTCACCCTTACGGCCGTCCGCCACTCAGAAGAAAGAAGGGCAGCAATCACCAAGCCTAGGAGAAGTCTAGGGAGGAGGAACAAGGCTTGTAAGCCTAGCCATCATTCCAGACGTTTTTACCTTGATGGTTTTAGACTGGAGCCTCAGGCCGTTCAGTGTGTTTATTGCTCTTTCAGCATCTTTCGCAGTCACGTAATTCACAAAACCATAACCCAAGCTGTGTCCTGTAGAGAAAAAAAGTCTCTTTTAATTTCTTTTCAGAGAGGCAACAGGAGGGGCGGGGGGGGAAACCCCACCCTCCCAGCATTCATTGAAATGAAAATTCCACATTTTTAAAAGAAAATGGGTTTTTATAAAGGAAAATATAAATATGAAGCATAAACGGCTGCCGATAAAGGAGAATATTTGTAGCTCAGGCTTGAAACGAGGCCGTCCTTGGTGCTCCCTGGACTTGGTGGTTTCCTGGCAGACGTTTCATCACCCGACTAGGCAATGTCATCAGTGCTAGGGTTAGTAGAATTGATGATGTTACCTAGTTTGGATCGTGAACTGCCTGCAAAGAAAACTACCAAGCTCAGAGAGCACCAAGGAGCCATCATAAATGGCTACATTTTCACTCTGGAGACTGGGATGTACCCAAACCTGCTGATAAGCTTCTCCTTTGTAGAGTAAACGAATCTTGATATTTATTTCAAAAGCTTCTGCTTCTTCAGTGATCTCTATAATGGGGGGGGGAGGAGGGGGTTAAATCCACCAGTGGCCTAGGAATTGCGAAAGTGGGAAAAGGTTTTCCAAGGCCCATCAAAGCTTTAGTGGATAGATCACAGCAAATCAGGGTGGATAAAAATCAATGATTTTTTTTAAAAAAAAAACAGATTTTTTTTATTTGATAAAAAAAATGATTTTTATCAAATTTATTTTAATAAAATGCTTTTGGGAGTAAAGATCTACCTAAAGATAGTTTTCTATTTAAGATACATTCATAATTTAGTTTATTCAGGATGAAATGGAGCTTAGTTATGTAGCATGAGGCTGTAGACTCTGCAATATTGGGACTGTCGGTGAGTCAACAGCAGGTCAGAGGGGGAGCCCCTGCGGGACAGAGATGACAGTTGATCTTTAAAAATTATGCTTTAAATCAAGTGGATTTAAATCAAGCCTTTTTACTAGTGATTTAAATCGTGATTTAAATCCACTTGATTTAAATCAAATCCACCCTGCCGCAAAATTTAAATTCTGCTTCAGAAAAGTCCTTTTACTTATAAGCATGGAGTTCTTTTGAAAGTTACTACAGAGTTTTAAAAGTGGGCTGCCACCCAGGGGCCCTCAGTGTGATTTAAGATACAAGGGACTGGCACCACCATTCTCTGGATCTTTAAAAAAAAAATCCCTCAGAAAGGTCAGATTCATTCTTCAACAACTGTGTCAGAAATCAGGAGGCATGACATGTCATACGGAATGCCTTAACTTTCAGCCACACAGACACATCAGGCTGACACCAGTGTAATAGGTAAGGGAGACATATAATTATCTGCCGAATTGTAATTTTGAATCAAGAGGAACAAATGTGCTTTTCCTTAGCAAAAAAAAAAAAAAAATTTGTTCTCCCGTCTCATTGACAAGCAAGATTTTAGATAGTCCTTGACTTAAAACAGTTTTTTCAGTGACCGTTCGAAGTTAACAGTGGCACTGAAAAAAAAATGACTTATGATCATTTTTCACACTTGTGACCGTTCAGCATGCCCATGGTCATATGATCAAAATTCAAAAGCTTGGCAATTGACCCGTATTTACGACAGTTGCAGTGTCCCACGATCCCATTTTGCAACTTCAAGCAAAGTAAACGAGGAAACCAGAATCCCTGAACCATCAGGTTACTAGCTTAACAACGGCAGTTGATTCGCTTAACAACGCAGGCAAGGAAAGTCGTGAGACAGGGCAACATTTACTTAACTGTCTCACTTAGCGACAGAAACGGCTCGACCGTCGTCGTGAGTTGAGGGCTCGGCTGTATTGAAAGAGAGATATTTTACCTGCCACTTTGTCGCGAATAAGCTTGGCGGATTCGACCTCCCCTATGCTGCTGAAGAGGCTCCGTAACTCATCCTGGGTCATGTTCTGAGGAAGGTAGTTCACGATTAAATTTGTCCTTCCGATATCATCCCTGCAGTCGTCGGCCATGTGATCCTCATAACCATTAGACATCTTCACGAGAGATGAAACCTGTCGAAAGGCAAGCGCATTGCTCGGTTCGGCCTTTTTATGCTTCAGAGAAAGGCAAAATGACATCGAAACTAAAGCTCTCTAAAACTGCCTATCCTGCAGGTGCATTTATAATGGCAGTTAGCACTAGCACTTAAGATTTAAGACTTATATACCACTTCACAGGGTTTTTACAGCCCTCTCTAAGCATTTTACAGAGGCAGCCTATTGCCCCTTCCTTCCTTCCTTCCTTCCTTTCATCCTTCCTTCCTTCCTTTCCTTGCACTCTCCCTCCCTCCCTCCCTCCCTCCCTCCGGAAGTTGAAGTCCACAGGTCTTATAGTTGCCAAGCTTGGACAAGCCCTGCTCTAGACAGTCAACAACAGATGCCCAAACACAGCTCTGTCCTCAATACAATGCCCAGCCTACAACTAGCTGGATCTGTGTGTGCCAGCCGCACAAGAGCCTGCTCAAAAGCAGATCCTTCCTTCTTCCTCCGGATACACTTGAATGACATCACAATTTAGCACAAATGTATGTCTACGGAGGACATTTTCAGTGAAACTGCTAGCGGACGCAAAGATTTTTGAACTAGACCACGGACTCTTCCTAGGGGGCCAGTCACTAAACTGCTATTTTCTATTTTCTCTTTCTCTTTCTCTCTCTCTCTCTCTCACACACACACACACAATTTTACCTCGGTGGGAGTCATACCCTGCCTTTTCCATTCCGCACACGTACACTACGGAACCAATGCTAATTGACATAAATTTTCCTAGGGACAAAAGCTTGTTTCATAGCCAGTGGTGAGAAAAAAGGAAGTAAAATTCACTGGGGGTGACAGTGGACAAAATACATGTCTAAGTTAAACAGAAAAGGCCTTTCAGCAAGGGAACTGTAGCACTCTTCACAGTTGAAATTTTTTTTAAGTCTGGTGTATTATTTCCACATAACAATTACACAGAAAATTCACTTTTAATAACACTGCCTATTACACAAGAGCCTGACCGGTAAAGGCATTAATGTGCAGTTTTATTAAGAATAATCCAATAAAAAAAGGGAAAGCAATGTTTAAGAATGCTGTCTATCAGTTACAGAAACTCAGGTTTTGAACAAAGAAATTATTCCTGTTTACCCCTATTCTATTCAGCCACTATACCCTATTTACTTGAAAAAAAAATATATGTTTCAATTATGATTTTTTTAAAATATTTCTGTCTTTAGAAGACTCAAGAATGGACCTACTGGCAAAACAAAAACTATTTTTAAAAAATCACAATGCTAAACTGTCTAACCTTTGGTATCTTCTTTCAAAAAAACATGTCAATCTAAAATACAATATAATAAGGAAGGTCACATTTTTAGCTTAATTAACCCTTTTTTTAAGAAGAAAAAAAATATCAACAGAAGGGGCCCCAACATTCTGAAAACCCACTGGGTTGAATGACACCATGCACCAATTTATGTATTTATGTTTTACACTCCCAAGTACATGCTTGGTTTGTCAGCATATACTACCAAGGGTAACTAGGAAAAGATAATCAGCAGAGAGATAGAAATAATCAACTTATTCTTATTCAGTATCCTTCAGTGTCCCCCCATCCCAAGCTAAATAACATATTCCTCTAGGTCTCCAAAGCAACCGAAGACAGGACAAGAAGCAAAGGATGGAAACTGACCAAGGAGAGAAGCAACCTAGAATTAAGGAGAAATTTCCTGACAGTTACAACAATTAATCAGTGGGACAATTTGCCTCCAGAAGTGGTGGGTGCTCCAACACTGGAAGTTTTTAAGAAGAGTTTGTGTGAAATGGTACTATGGGATCTTCTGCTTGAGCAGGGGGTTGGACTAAAAGATCTTTAAGGTCCCTTCCAACTCTGTTATTCTGTTCTGTTCTAAGTTATTCTCCAAAGCACCTGGGCAGAATAAGATATAACAGGTGGAAAGTTATTTCTCAAACATGCTGGCTGGGGAATTCTGAGAGTTGAAGTCCACATTTCATCTTGCTAAACACCAAGGGTGGATAAAAATCAACGATTTTTTTAAAAAAAATCAAAAAAATCATATTTTTTTTATTTAAATCGGATTTTTTTTATTTAAATCAATTTTTTTGAATTTTATCGATTTTTTTTTAATAAAAAACTTGGGGTAAAAATCTATCGTAAGATAGTTTTCTATTTAAGATACATAAATAATTTATTCAGCATGAAATGGAGCTTAGTTATGTAGCAGGAGGCGGTATATTCTGCAACACTGGGACTATCTGTGAGTCAACAATGGGTCAAAGGAGTAGCAGAGATGACAGTTGCTCTTTAAAAATTATGATTTAAATCGAGTTGATTTTAAATTAAGTCTTTTTACTAGTGATTTAAATCGTGATTTAAATCATGATTTAAATCAACTCAATTTAAATCAAATCCACCCTGCTAAACACTGATCGAACTTGCCAACTAAATGCCTCCCAAATACAGCCCTTTGTAGCTTTTAGGAACAGTTACATCAACTACTGCCAACCTATGTACTTCCTTCCCAAATGTTCTTCAGAAATGACTTGCTCACCATGTGGGTTGTTTTCAGATTATTTATTTTGTAGTTGTTTTGCAGAAATTACCCAGGCAAGTGACTGATGTATCGAGAACACGGATGCAAGAAAGATAATCAAACATCTTTTGGGCTCCAAAATCAATGGAGTCTTTTCTGCAGGGATTGGGGGTAGGGGTTAAGGGAACAGTGTAGCACCTCTCATGCATTCCACATACTCTTTCCATCCTGCACCCACCTTGCTCCTTACCCTACCTACCGGCAGCAGCCACTTACCTTCCTGCTGATCTTGGACTTGTAACTTCCTACCTGCTTCCCCACTGACCTTCTCACTGCAAGCTTCCCATAAGCAAAGGAAATGGGGAAGCCAGCAGGAATTTGAGGAAGGTGTGGAAGAAGGTATGACAGGGTGACAGCGAGGGAGAGTGGGAGGAAGAATTTCCAATGTTCCCTGGCAGATTCCTACAAGGAAATTCACTGGGGAAGCCAGCAGGAAGTCAAAATGCAGAGGGAGCCCCCGCTCCCTCTGCATTTTTGCCCATCCAGGGTCATTCTGTTTCTCTTTTTATTTATTTAAGGAAATATCTCTGAAATGATGACTCAACGTGGCACAGGTTGTCTAGTATCTATTCCAAGTCTTCATTGATTTTCTACCAATTACAATACCGTTGATAGCTGATTATAGGGCAGATACTAATAATCAATTCTACGACTGGTTACTATGCCTGTTGTCTGCATATAATTTAAGATCTATACAAAGCTAACTTTTGTTTTAATGAGCCATTTGGGAGCCCATCTGTACTTCCATTAACTCCTAGTGTACATCATTTGCATAAATTTGCCATACAAATTGTCCAGTCAGAAGTTAAATTGAGCACACCTAACAGAAGTGAAATCAAGCTCAATTTCTTCTTCTTTCTAGTGTATTCCCTTAAGTGTAGGGTCTGCTCTTCGGATCATTGAGCGTCACTTTGCACAGTCAGCTGCATCTCCAGGGCGCAGGCCCGTGGCTTGCATATCTTTGTTGATGGTGTCTTCCCATCTGTGTTTGGGACACCCGTGAAGTCACCGGCCATTGACTTCTAGTTTATACGCAGTCTTGGTTGGTGGTGCTCTCCGAACATGCCCATATCAACGGAGCCAGCCATCTCTCATCTTTTCTGTAATTGGTGCCACAGCAAAATGCTGTCGAATGGTGTCATTTGTGATGTGGTCACAAGTGCGATGCCCAATATTTGATGGAGCATTAGCATTTTCATGGCATGGAGAGAGCTTTCGGTCCCCGTTGTTGCTGCCCAGCATTCAGTGCCATGCAGTGCAACAGGGTGGATGGTTGTCTTGTAAATCTTAGATTTAACACAGGTTGGCATTTGTCTGTCACATAACCCACCAGTGAGTTCTCGCCAATTTTAGGTTTTCTCCATTGATTTGAAGTGTTCCAGGGGTGGTGACAGTTTCTCAGTTTTCTTGATGTTGAGGCGGAGTCCAAAATGGTTGAGAGGATCATTCCATGTGCAGTTCACCTCTGGTGGTGGAAGGTCAAGCTCCATTTATTTGTATGTATATGTATATAGTTTTTTTTCTGTCGAACCACCTGGTCTACCCCAATATGGGAGGGAGCATTCTGCTTCCCTTTCGCCTCTCAGCTCCAATCCAGGAGCCAATCAGAGCTAAATAGCTTGAAATAGATCTATACTAGTCTCCCTTTATTTCTTTTGACCAACAAAAATTTATATATATATACACATACACGTACATATATATATATATATGTATGTATGTATGTATGTATGTATGTATGTATATACATACATACATATATATGTAGGTCTTTGGTTATTCGGGTTTTCTCCCACATAAACTTGGAAGTGTCTTGGCGACGTTTCAACGAAGTCTCATTCGTCATCTTCAGGCTGGTGTTTTCAGCTTCGTGCTTCTAGGAGCAATGTGTGATTGCAGCTGTTTCTTCCTTTTAACTGCCAGTGGGGGTGTGAACTGATTGGGTGGGAGCTTGGTTGTGTTCTGATTGGGTGGAGGTGTGTTGATTGGGTGGGGGTTTGGCTGTGCTCTGATTGGATGGGGGGTTGGCTGTGCTTTGATTGGATGGGGGTGTGTTCTGTTTGGGTGGGGGCTTGGTTGTGCTCAGGTTAGTCTGAGTTGCAGGGGTATTTCAGCTGGTGAGCTGCGTTGCTGTTGTTTGGCTTCGTGATTGTGGTCGTGCCACATCTTCATGGTGGGTGTCAGTTTGCTTCAGGTATGGATTGGAAGGGTTTAAAGTGGCTAATGATGCAGCTGTGGTCTGGCTTCTGGTTTGTGGTCGTGCCTCATCATCGGTGTGGGTTTGAGTTTGCTTTTTGCGTGGAAGTATGGTGGTGTCATCCTGTGTGGTTTTCGTGAGTGTGGGTCTGGTGTCATTCGTGTTAGGGACTCGTTTGTCAATAAGGGCCGGTTTCCAAATGGCTGGTAGGCGGGAGGTATCATCTCGTTTATTCATGCTGTGTGGGCGTTTTTCTATCTCGATGGCTTCTCTGATTATTCTATTGTTAAAGTGTTCAGTTTTGGCGATTGGTCTTTTTAAAGTCAATTTCATGTCCTGTGGCTTTAAGGTGTTGGACCAGGGAAGAAGTTGGTTCTTCTTTTCTGACTGAGTTGTTGTGTTCTTCAATGCGTGCACTTATTCTTCCGTTGGTTTGTCTGATGTATGTGGTGGGGCAGGCGGTGCGTGGGATTTCATATACTCCTTGATTTTCTAACTCAATTTTGTCTTTGGGGTTTCTTAGGATGGTGGATATTTTTCGGTTTGTGCAGAATGCTGTCTTGATGTTGTATTTGTGGAGGATCTTGCTGATTCTGTCTGTGGTGCCTTTTATGTATGGGAGGAAGGCTTTGCCATTTTCTTGTTCTCTGTCTTGGATTTTAGTGGGGGTTTCTTTTTGGATTAGGTTCAATCAAAACACAGCCAAGCTCCCACCCAATCAGTTCACACCCCCACTAGCAGTTAAAATGAAGAAACAGCTGCGATCACACATTGCTCCTAGAAGTACGAAGTCGAAAACATCAGCCTGAAGATGACGAATGAGACGTCGTCAAAACGTCGCCAAGACACTTCCAAGTTTACGCGGGAGAAAACCCGAATAATGAAAGACCTACATACAAACACCTGCAAAAACCTCAGAAAACATATACACACACACACATATTTCAGAATATATATAACATAAATAATATACATATAATCTGAAATCTGTGAGGTCTCGTCAAATAAGGTTTTATTGTTTTCCAAACATCCTGCACACTACCAATGAGAATTCTGCCAAAGATTGTATTCGTTCTTGCTACCTTTTCCTTTCTACATAGGACAAATGGAATTCTTCCAATCCTCAAGCACAGATGTAATCTTCCTATATGCATTTAGTTGGACAACCAATCCATAAACAAAGCAAACCCATGTTTTATAATTTCTTCAGTTACACCATCTATACTTGCAGCCCTATTGTTTTTCAACATTCTCACAGCCTTTTTACTTCTTTATATCACTTTTTCTTGCACATTTTTATAGTATTTGCTTCAATGCTACTCTTAGCATTTGTGTACAAATCTCTAAAATATTATTTCCCTTTAGATTATTCCAAAATCATTTTATTACACCTATTTTTAAAATCAATTCACCCTGAATTTAAACTGAAATTTAGTTATTTCCATATAGAATTGATACTTTCCCTGCCTATAATTGTTTTAGTTTATTCATTCACGTATTAAATTTCCATATCTGACTATCTCACTGCTGCAACTCTGGGAGGCTTACAAAGTTAAAACAAGCAATACAAAGAGAAAAAAACCCTGCAAAAAACATTAAAACTATTAAACATTAAAAGAAAATATGCAGGGAAGTACCATTCCATTCCTAAAAATATAACTATAGGTAATCCTCAAGTTACCACAATTGAACTAAGTAAGAAATTTGTTAAGTGAGTTTTGCCCCATTTTACAACTTTACTTGCTGCATTTGTTAAGTGAATTAAGTGGTTGTTAAGTGAATTTGGTTTCCTCACTGACTTTACTTGTCAGGTCATGTCTCCATGTTTCCATGTCTCTCTTTTTTTTTACGGGTTTTCCTTTGACAATACCAAAATCCATCCCACTCCACCATACTCTTCACCATCTTTATATCCTCTGTTAATTGCCTCAGTCTGTCGTCATAAATAATCAATCCAATCATTATTTTCAATTAATATAAATTCATTTGCCATGCTTTATATGAATAAACTTGCTTAAAATCACACATTTGACTTTTTTTTCTAAACTGATACTCATCGGTGACGGTTCTCCTTTATTCAGGTGCATTATGTATCAACTTTTAATCATCATTTTCCCACATCTACTCCAAATCACTATTTTCATATACAACTGTTAGCAAAATAAAATGAGTCCAAAAATAGACTTCTGCTGCCCATAAGGACTTTGGCTAATCAAGGCTTTCACTCTTATTACTTATGCTGTATAGAAATGATGTGGAGTATTTTACCCGCATACTACTACGCAGGTAGCACTAGTCGGTGCTACTAAGGGCAGTGCAAGTCAGCATTAGCACTCTAGTTAATATGCCATAACTGAAGTGCCTTAATGCTATTCTGTGCAACCTCAGATCTGTACCCTAGAGGCTATTGTGAAAGCTAATATACCCTCACTTACTTCCCATCAACCAGTTATATGCAGTATACTGACATACATTCATGATGCTTCAATGACTTTCCCTCCTTCTAATTAAAGTAGAATCATAGAGCTGGAAGGGACCTCGGAGGACTTCTAGTCCAACCCCTTGCCCAAGGCAGGAGTCCTTATTCCATCTTGGACAAACGATTGTCCAAAAAATTGCACAGCATGGGATACTTTTTTATTATTAAATCTCATATTTGATGCAACTATTTTTTTTTCTTAAATACATTCTAATCCCAATTGTACATGTATCAATAAGTTTTGTTGCATTCAAGACAGACAAAGTGCTTATCACATTATTTTCTTTACCTTCCCTTTCATGAGAAAAAGGCTGGCCTAATATTGATCTGTCGTGGAAAGAACAAAGATTCTAACTACTTCTTACTAGATGTGACCAGTAAAAGTTGGATCTTCTGCTACCCTTGTATTTTTATTGTGAGGTACCAGGTCTTTAATTCAAACTGTAGTGATTCTAAACAAAGCATGGAAATAGTAGCACTATAAAAACAGCTCACAGAGAAAGTTCCCATGCTAACTCACCAAACTTTGGGCTATTTTATGGAGAAAAGCACCATAGTGTGTTTTTCTTTTCTTTCTCTATAATAGGGAAATAATAAGTGCCAGTCTTCCAACTCCCAAGCCAAAAAGGCTCAGAGGCCACTGCAATGATTAGAGATCCAGGTTGAAAGTTCTATTCAGCTATGCAGACATTTGATTAACTTCAAACTGACCACAAAGCCCAACTAACTTTGCCTAGAATGCTGATTCAGTTAATAATTCTGAATGAGGACCTGAGGACACAGATAAAACATTTAAGTGCTAAAAGGATGCAGATTACCAGTTGTCTGCAAGGTGTATAAATCCTTCCATTCCCCACTATCCTAGCAGAGCTGAAGAAGCTTTTTGGAGAAGCAAAATGCCTTCAAAAGGAAAAACAAGAAAATCCAGTTGCCTCATGAAAAAGCATCTTTGGGACAACCAGGACCTGAATGGCTAAGAATTTGTACAGACTCCTAAATGAGGACCATAAATACTTATAGAGTATCAACATTTTAGATCACTGTATGTGCCATTAGGCCAGTGTTCACTCTTAATTATCACAAACACTGGCTCCTCCAGGATACACTATTTAGTTTTACCTTTCTGACAGAAGTGTTATATACAAGTAATCCTCGACTTATGACCACAATTGAGCCCAAACTTTCTACTGTTAAGTGAGACATATGTTAAGTGAGTTTTACCCCATTCTATGACCTTTCTTGCCAGTTTTTATTGCTGTGAGCCGCCCTGAGTCCTTTCCGGAGAGAAGGCGGCATATAAGCTTGCTTAATTAATTAATTAAATAATTAATTAATTGTTGTTAAGTGAATCACTGCAGATAGTAACTTGGTTGTTAAGTGAATCTGGCTTCTCCATTGACTTTGTCAGAATGTCGCAAAAGGGGATCACATGAGCCCTGAGACGCGGCAATGGTCGTAAGTATGAACCAGTTGCCAAGCATCTGAATTTTGATCATATGATCATGGAGATACTGCATCAGTCATTAAGAATGAAAAACGGTCGTAAGTCATTTTTTTCAGCATCATTGTAACTTTGAACGTTCACTAAATGGACTGTTATAAGTCGAGGACTACCTGTATTAACAGCAATAGTAGGTTATGTAAAATGTTAAATCATATAGTGGCAGAAAGGAACTACTAACATCTGAGTCAGTCTCCTATAAACAAGTTTGTAAACAATCTTTCAGTTTTTTGAGGATTAGAGAAAGGTATCCCTGAAATAAAGTTGGTTTGCCACAGATTCTTTAATTCACAAGGTTTTCATTTAGCCCTTCTTAAAAAAAACCTAGTAAATGACTAGCATCCACTATGAGATTTAATATTTTACGTAACCTATGGACTGCAAGCTATGTCCTTACTCTTCTTATAGTCTTATAATATTAGAGAATATTTCTAGCTAGGGTTAAAATGTGGGGTCTTTGGCGCTCACTGAGGTGACTCGTTGGTGGCAGATATTTCTTCCATATACTAATGATGTTATCTAGCGAGGTAATGAAAAGTCTGCAAGAAAACAGAATAGAATAACAGAATCACAGAGTTGGAAGGGACTTTGGAGGTCTTCTAGTCCAATCTCCTGCTCAGGCAGGAAAAACTATAGCATTTCAGACAAAAATGGTTGTCCAATCTCCTGTTAAAAACTTCCAGTGTTAGAGCATTCAAAACTTCTGGTGGCAAGCTGTTCCACTGATTAATTATTCTGTCAGGAAATTTCTTAGTTCCAGGTTGCTTCTCTCCTTGGTTTCCATCCGTTGCTTCTTGTCCTGTCCACAGGTGCTTTGGAGAATAAATTGACCCCTCCTCTTTGCTATAACCCCTTAGCTATTGTACCGCTATTAACATGTTACCACCACCCCTTCTTTTCATTAAACTAGAAATACCCAATTCCTGCAACTGTTCATCATGTTTTATCCTCCAGTCCCCTCAATCATCTTTGTTGCTCTTCTCTGCACTCTTTCTAGAGTCTCAAAATCTTTTTTATAGTGTGCTGACCAGAACTGGGTGCAATATTCCAGGTGTGAGTAACAGAATCACAGAGTTGGAAGGCACCTTGGAGGTCCTCTAGTCCAACCCTCTGCTCAGGCAGGAAACCCTACACCACTTCAGACAAACGGTTGTCCAGTCTCTTCTTCAAAGCCTCCAGTGATGGGAGCGCCCACAACTTCGGATGGCAAGCTGTTCCACTGGTTAATTTGTTCTCACTGTCAGGAAATTTCTCCTTAGTTCTAGGTTGCTTCTCTCCTTGATTAATTTCCATCCTTTGCTTCTTCTCCTGCCTTCGGGTGCTTTGGAGAATAGGTTGACCCCCCTCTTCTTTGAGGCAGCCCCTCAGCTATTGGAAGGGGTGCTATCATGTCATTTCCCCCCAACCCGCGCCAGTCCTTCTTTTCATTAAGCAAAATCACAGTGTTAGAAAAGGGACCTTGCAGGTCCTCTAGTCCAGGGGTGGGCAATTGTGGCTCTTTTACAACCTGTGGACTTCAACTTGAAAAGCACCCGGAGGCTCCAACTGGTCTAGAATGCGGCCGCGCGGGTGGTTATGGGCGCAACTCGTTGTGCCCACGTGACACCCCTCTTGCGCGAGTTGCACTGGCTCCCAGTGGTCTTCCGGGTGCGATTCAAGGTGTTGGTTACCACTTTAAAGCGGTCCATGGCATTGGACCTAAACTGTCTTCGGCCATCAGTAGCCTCCCACCGGCCAGTCCGCTCCCACAAAGAGGGTCTCCTCAGGGTGCCATCGGCCAAGTTATGTCGGCTTCTCTGTGGGAACCCCAGCCCTGTGGAATGAACTGCCCCGAGAAATGCGTAACATCCCCAATCATTTCGCTGTGCGCTCAAAACCTTGTTGTTCCGCCAGGCCGGGCTATCAATTTAAAGATTTTAATTGGTTTTAAAAGTGGGATTTTAAATTTGGCGGTTTTAAAATTGGGCCAATTATTTAATAATTTTAATAATTTTTTAAATTTTGTCTGTCCTTGTGCTTTTAATCAGGCTGTACGCCGGGAGAAGGGAGGTATAGAAATAAAATTAATAATAATTAAATAATAATTAAATAAACTCCCAGAATTCCTGAGACAGCCAAGCTGTTGAAGTCCACACAGGCTGTAAAAGAGCCACAACCGCCCACCCCTCCTCTAGTCCAACCCGCCGCTCAAAAACCGTTCCGTTTCAGGGGAAAACGATTGCCCCCCTTCTCTTCAAAACCACCCCTAGCTCAGAGAGCCCCGCGCCTCATCAACTACCGTCAGGTAGGCCATTTTGCCTGGAAATCTGGCTTTTCCACCCTCAACCGAAGGCAGAGGGAAAGGGAAACGCTAAAGCGTTTCTACATGGGGGATTTTTAACAAAAAAACAAAAAACGGGTCAAAACGTCGGGGGGGGGAAGGGGGCGATCCGAGGAAGGGCCTCCCTGCAGGGCCTTCCGGGCGAAAAGAGGCCTATACGCTCGCCCCTCCCTCCCTCCCTCCCTTCCTCCGCAACAATGGCGCCGCGGCCTCCATGCCCGGCGTGAGGAAAATGGCCGGCTCGGCCTACCTTCTTTTTCAAAACTGAGGCCTCGTCGAGGAAAACGCGTCTCTGGAATCCGCCCGGGAAAAAAAAAAGGAGGAGGAGCTAAGAGGAGGTCGCGCGCGCCGGGCAATTCTAAGACCGGTCCGGGGATTATGACGCAATTCCCGCGCCCTGTGACGTCACGGCACGCCCCGCCTACGTAAGGGCCCTGCGCCGCGGCCTTCCCTCCCTCGGTTGCGCAGCCGCAGCACCCAGGCCACGCCCCCTTCGCGTCAGAAGAGCTCCGCCAGGCCGCAAAGCAGCCCTTCCCTACAGCCGACACCTCCTCCTCCCCCCCCCTTCTCCCCCCCCCACGCCCAACCGACTCGGCCGCGCTCACCTGACGACGGCTGCGGCGAGGCGCCGAAGAGAGGAAGATGGCGGCGGCGGCGGCGGGGAGAAGGGGAGGGGAGGGACGAAGAGGAGGAAGAAACGGCGGCAGCGAAGCGACGGAGAAGGAAGAAGAAGGGGGAGGGGAGAAAAAAAAGCTGGCGGGGGTCCCTCCGGCCGCGCGACGAGTCGCTCCCTCAATCAGCGGCGGCAGCAGGAGGAGGAGGCGGGTGGCGTTGCTGGCCACGCCCACTCCCCGCGCCCGCCGCTCATTGGCCGCGGAGCGGGTGACGGGCGGCGTCCATTGGGCCGAAGCTGCGCCGTTCAAAAGCCGCTGTCTCGCGCGAGCGCCCCCAAGCAAAGGGTGGGGGGGAGGCGTAGAAAAGAGGAGGGCGCCTGCGGAAAGGGGAGGGGGCGGCAGCTGGAGAGCTGCGCCTGCGCAGTTGCGCCCGCTTGGGCTCTGGTTTCCCACGTTATTTTCTGGCCCGACTTGGAACTGGGTGGGTGGGCTAGAAATTCACGCGTGGGGCGGATCCCCATATTGCAAAGGCAAAAGGTCCAACCCCCCCCCCAAGCAGAAGACCCTATCCCTTTTTCAAACAAGTGGCTGGCCAGTCTCTTCTTAAAATCCTCCAGGGATGGAGCACCCACAACCTCTAGTGGCAAGCAGTTCCACTGGTGAATGGCCCTCGCTGTTAGGAAGTTTCTCCTTCCTTCCAAGTGGCTTCTCTCCTTGAATGAAAGTCTGTAGCGATTCTCCCTCATCCAGGTCCCTGGTTGTCCCAAAAGTGGGGTTTTTTTCCTTTCTTTTTCTGGAGGCAACTGGACTTCCTTGTTTTTTTCCTTTTGAAGACATTTCGCTTCTCATCCGAGAAGCTTCTTCAGCTCTGACTGGATGGTGGGGAAGGGAAGGATTGATACTCCTTGCAGACAGCCGGTCATTTGCATCCTTTTTGGAGTTTCCATCCGTTATTTCTTGTCCTGCCTTCAGGGGCTTTGGAGAATAGGTCAACCCCCTCTTCTTTGTGGCAGCCCCTCAAATATTGGAAGGCTGCTATCATGTGCACCCTAGTCGTCTTTTTCTCTAGACTGGCCATACCCAATTCCTGCAACTGTTCTTTCTTTCTTTTATTAGATTTATATACCACTCTACTCCCGAAGGACTCAGGGCGGTGAACAGGCACAAAAATAAAATATATAAATACAAAAATTTAAAAGCAAAAATAAAACCAGATTAAACAATTTAGCCCGAGACAAATTTAAAACATCCCAATGTTTTAGTCCCTAGGCTCTTAATCATCTTAGTTTCTCTTCTTTGCACTTTTTCTAAAAAATCTTAATCTCTTTTTTTTTGTTTGCTTGGCTGGCTGGGGAATTCTGGGAGTTGAAGTCCCCATGCCTTAAAAGTTGCCAAGTTTGAGAAATATTGCTACAGGCCCTTGCTGCCTCTGCGGCTGTTTCTTCATCTCCCTCCTTTCCCCAGTATTGCCATCAATAATTCCTCTTCTCTCTCGCTTTCTCTCTCATGCTCTTTCATCCCCACATCCTCCTCTTCAATCTTTCCTCTGCTCTGGACGTTTCTCCCATCCTAGCCAGCCCCTCGGTTGCATGCAAAAATCTCCACCATCTCACACACACAAATTGACAGTCAGATTGCTTCCTTGGACAAACGTTCATTCTTTGCAGCACACCTGATACCTTCCATCTCCATTGCTGCCACTCCTTTTATAAAGTTGATTCTATAGCTGCACAACTCAAATCAAGCGATTAAGCGGCTTACAGTTCTAACATTACGGAACAATTAATTTAATTTAATTTTTAAATTTATATACCGCCCTTCTCCTGAAGGACTCAGGGCGGTGAACAGCCATAGATAAAAAACAGAATACGAAATTTAAAAACAATTTAAAAATATATTAAGCAATTTGTCCAACAGTTAAAATCCCCCGTTTAAAATTTAAAATTAAAATTAAAATTACACCATTGGAGAGTTAGGCCAGCCCGGCTTGATGAAATAAAAAAGTTTTGAGGGCCTGACAGAAAGTACGTAGATCTGGAAGCGTCCGTATCTCCAGGGGGAGCTCGTTCCAGAGGGCAGGTGCTCCTACAGAGAAAGCTCTCCCCCTGGGGGCCGCCAGTCGATATTGTTTGGCCGACAGCACCCGGAGGAGCCCCTCTCTGTGGGAGCGTACTGGCCGGTGGGAGGCTCTCGGTGGCAGAAGGCGGTCGTGTAAGTATCCAGGTCCTAAGCCATGGAGCGCTCTAAAAGTGGTTACCAACACCTTGAATCGCACCCGGAGGACCACCGGGAGCCAGTGCAGCTCACGCAGGAGAGGTGTTACATGGGAGCGCCAAGATGCTCCCATAATCACCTGCGCAGTCGCATTCTGGACCAGTTGGAGCCTCCGGGTGCTCTTCAAGAGGAGCCCCATGTAGAGAGCATTACAGGCGGGAAGTGACGAGCATGAGTGACCGTGCGCAAGGAGTCCCGATCCAGAAAGGGACGCAACTGGCGAATCAGGCGAACCTGATAGAAAGCCCCCCTGGCCACGGCCGTCACATGTTCTAAAGACAGCCATGCATTCAGGAGGACACCCAAGTTGCGAGCCCTCTCCGTGGGGGCAGCGACTCGCCCCCAATAGTCAGAGATGGCACCAACTGACTATATCGGGACACCGTGAGCTACAGCCACTCGGTCTTGGATGGGTTGAGTTTGAGCCTGTTTCTCCCCATCCAGATCCGCATGGCCTCCAGACACCAGGACATCACGTCAAGGGCATCATTGGGGTGGTCCGGGGTGGAGATGTACAGCTGAGTGTCATCAGTGTAGTGATGGTACTTCACCCCGAAACCACGGATGATCTCATCCCGCGGCTTCACATAAATGTTGAACAGAAGGGGCGAGAGGCCGACCCCTGTGGCACCCCACATACAAGGCGCCTCGAGGTCGACCTCTGTCCCTCCGCCAACACCGACTGCAACCGGTCAGAGAGGCTTAACGCATTGTAAGCCGCCCTGAGTCTCCGGAGAAGGGCGGCATATAAATCAAATTAAAAAAAGAAAAAAGAAAGAGAACCACCGTAGCACGGTGCCCCTCACCCCTAACCCCTCCAACCGGCGCAGCATGATACCATGGTTGATGGTATCAAAAGCCGCTGAGAGATCTAATAAGACCAGGACAGAGGAACAACCCCTGTCCCGAGCCCTCCAGAGATCATCCACCAACGCAACCAATGCCGTTTCCGTGCTATGCCTAGGTCTGAATGAAAATAATAAAAATAAAAATAAATACATTCAGAAAAGAATTGGTGCATCTTCACGTTTCTCTGTCCTTCTCTTTTTCCTGTTTTTAGAAAGGATCTTACCATTGTGAAAAACAACGCACACGAAATCATATGCAGCACGGGTTGTCCTCCACTTTCAAAGGCTCACTTAGTGACTGGTCAAAGTTACAGCGGCACTGAAAAAAGTGACAGATGACCATATTTCACACTGACCGTTGCAGCATCCCCAGGGTCACATTGGGATGCTTGTCAAGTGTCTCACATTTATGACAGTCGCAGTGTCACGGGGTCATGTGTTCCCCTTTTGCAACCTTCTGAAAAGCAGTGGGGAAACCAGAGTCCCTTAACAACCATGCAACTAAATTAACAAATGTAGTGATTCACTTAACAGATGTGGTGAGAAAAGTCATAAAACGGGGCTCGATTGTAGTCGTAAGTTGAGGACTACCTGTCCTTGCTTTTCACCATTTCTGCATTGTTCTCTATTTCTCTGATCAAAGCACAAATTAAACTTGGTTGTTGACAAGCTTCTACTTGCATTTTTTTTACCTGCTTTTGAACCGCTAGGTTGGCAGAAGCTGGGACAAGTCAAAGGAGCTCACTCATTACGCGGCACTAGGGATTCGAACCACTGAACTGCCAACTTTTCGATCGACAAGCTCAGCGTCTTAGCCACTGAGCTAAGCCACCAGATAGATGATAGATAAATAATAATGATGGATGGATGGATGGATGGATGGATGGATGGATGGATAGGAAGGGATGTAGATGATAGGTAGGTAGGTAGGTAGGTAGGTAGATAGATAGATAGATAGATAGATAGATAGATAGATAGATAATGATGGATGGATGGATAGGAAGGGATGTAGATGATAGATATGGATGGATGGGTGGATGGATAGCTAGGTAAGTGGATGATATGTAGGTAGATAGATGAAAGAGATAATGATGGATGGATGGATAGGAAGGGATGTAGATGATAGATATGGATGAATGGATGGATAGCTAGGTAAGTGGATGATAGGTAGGTAGATAAGGATGGATGGATGGATAGGAAGGGATGTAGATGATAGATATGGATGGATGGATAGCTAGGTAAGTGGATGATAGGTAGGTAGGTAGATAGATAATGGATAGGAAGGGATGTAGATGATAGATATGGATGGATGGATGGATGGATGGATAGCTAAGTAAGTGGATGATAGGTAGATAGATGAAAGATAGATAATAATGATGGATGGATGGATGGATAGGAAGGGATGTAGGTGATAGATATGGATGGATGGATGGATGGATGGATGGATGGATGGATAGGTAAGTGGATGGTAGATAGGTAGGTAGATAATGATGGATGGATGGATAGGAAGGGATGTAGATGATAGATATGGATGGATGGGTGGATGGATAGCTAGGTAAGTGGATGATAGGTAGGTAGATAGATGATAGATAATAATGATGGATGGATGGATGGATAGGAAGGGATGTAGATGATAGATATGGATGGATGGATGGATGGATGGATGGATAGCTAGGTAAGTGGATGATAGGTAGGTAGATGATAGATAGATAATAATGATGGATGGATGGATGGATGGATGGATGGATAGGAAGGGATGTAGATGATAGATATGGGTGGGTGGATGGATGGATAGCTAGGTAAGTGGATGATAGATGATAGGTAAAGGTAAAAGTTCCCCTCGCACATACGTGCTAGTCGTTCTTGACTCTAGGGGGCGCTGCTCATCTCCGTTTCAAAGCTGAAGAGCCAGCAGTGTCTGAAATCGTCTCATGTGGTCATGTGGTCGGCATGACTCAACGCCAAAGGCGTTGAGTCAAGAGCCTTGATAGTACAGTGGTCTACGCACCTTGTTATTAACACAGCTGCCTGCAATTTACTGCTGGTTCGAATCTCTCCAAGGCTCAAGGTTGACTCAGCCTTCCATCCTTTCTAAGGTAGGTGAAATGAGGACCCAGTTTGTGGGGGCAATAAGCTGACTTTGCATAAATATACAAAAGTATGAAGGCTATTGCTTAACGCATTGTAAGCCGCCCTGAGTCTCCGGAGAAGGGCGGCATATAAATCAAATTTAAAAAAAAAAAAAAAAGGCGCACAGAACGCTGTTCCCTTCCCACCAAAGGTGTTCCCTGTTTTTTCTATTTGCATGGCCTAGATATTAATATATCGACTCCTTATTTTATTTGCATGAATCCGACATATCTTAAAATGAAATTTGTAACTTAATATGTAACTTCATGAATTTCTTAAACCTTACAAAATACATAACATAATACATAAGTGGTTCTCCACTAGGACTCCCAAGATCCCTCTCACAGTTACTGCTATTGAGCCAGGCACCACCTATATTATAACTGCTCATTTGGGGGGTTTTTTTGGCCTAAATGTAGAACCTTCCTTTTCTCCTTATTGAATTTCATTTAGTAGGGCCCAACGTTCAAGTCTGTCAAAATCCTTCTGTATCTTAAATCCTGCCTGGGCAGGGGGTTGGACTAGAAGACCTCCAAGGTCCCTTCCAACTCTGTTATTCTATTTCTATTCTAGCTATTTTCAGAAGTGTTGGCTTATTCCTGCCAGTTTGATGTCATCTGTCAAATGTATTGAGTGTCGAGATCCTGCCCAACTTGGCTGATTTTCCCAAAGCAAAAAGCATGATGCTCAGATGTTTTGGGGATGGGAGACCACCAGGAAATCTCAAGCGGGGAACAAAGATCCCAGGAGAAAGAAAGGGAGAGCCGCCCGCTTCCACACTGCCAACCAGAAAACTCCATGGTGCCACAAGCAAAAGCTACTAGGAATAAAATAAATAATAATAAGCCATCTTAAAATGGCTGCCTGTTGTTTTTTTTTTAAAAAAAAAGGGGGGGTAAACTGAACCAACGGTGGATCCGGAAGTGCTCTCCGTGCTTGCGCCTCTTGATTGTGAGTCTATGGAGAGGAGCGGCGAGGCGGGCATAGGCGGGGCCTGTTGCTGGGGGAAGCGTCTGAGTCTGCCGGCCGGCCGGCGCATTACGTCATCCCGGCATGCTCTGCGCGGCTCCGACTTTCCACCCCCCCCCACCTCATGTTGTCTCCTCTCTCCCTCTTTCTGAGGTAAATCCAAGATGGCGGCCAGCAACTACTACAAGCTGAAGGCCGCGGCCGTCGTTGGGCCCCAGCGCGGGTTTTTTAGAAGGGGGATTTTTGGAGGGATCGGGTGTGAGGCGGCCCTCCCCACGTACGCCGGCTGGCCCTCTCGGCCGTCTTGTACAACAGCCTTGCTAGGTAGGCCGCTGTTCTTTTTCTTGTTTTGTTTTTTTTTTGTAATGGCGGTTACACGCCTGAGTGGTTGGGCCGGCTTTTTCTTTTTCTTTTTTCTTTTTTTACCTCTGCCGGGATAGGGAGGTTTTCGCATTATATTTATTGTGTGTGTGTGTGTATACACACACACACATATAGGGGTATATGTAAAAATAAAATAAATAAATAAAATAAATTGCTTAGCGCATTGTAAGCCGCCCTGAGTCTCCGGAGAAGGGCGGCATATAAATCAAATTAATATACATATACATACATGCATACATACATATATATATAAACATTGATAGGACGAGGTATGGCTCCTGTCATCCTCCAGCCGTGGATAATGGGGCTTGGAGTCGTCTTCGTCCCCCCCCCCACAGAGGAGAAGGAAGGAGTCCTGATTGGGGGGGGGGAATTCTTGGAGGGTTGTGTTTTTTTGGGGGGGGGGGGTTGTTGGGTGGAGCTCATTCCAGAGGTTTTTTTTTTTCTACAACAGCCCGACCAGGTTGGCCAGGGCTGGAAGAAAGCACCTCTGCTGGTGCCCTGCCTGCTCTGGGCCTCCCTCACGAGACTGGCCGTGGGGTGGAGGGGGGGTGCTAAAGGGTCCTTCTGGAAACCACCATCATCCCCTCCAGTAGAAGAGACTGGAGGGATGAAGAGACCTGGAAAAATGGAAAGTTAGCACTTTCGAGAAATATTTTTTTTAAAAAAGGCAGAATATTCTATTTCCCCAAAGGAGAAACGTTTGTGCCCTTGGAAAGCAGCCCCCAAGTCTTTCTTAATAGCCCCCAGCAGGACTGGGCCAGCCTGCCTGTTTATTATTTATTTATTACATGTATTTATATGCCGCCATTCTCCCGAAGGACTCAGGGCGGCGAACACAAGTTAAGAAACAAGTACAATAAAATCATAATTTAATCCAAATAATTAATTAGTAGTAAATAAATCTATCTACAACAGGAATCTCCAACCTTGGCCACTTTAAACTTGGGGGACTTCAACTCCCAGAATTTGCTGGCTGGGGAATTCTGGGAGTTGAAGTCCCCCAAGTTTAAAGTGGCCAAGGTTGGAGACCCTTCCCTGATATACAAGAACAAAAGACCTTCAGCCTCAGGGTAATGGGATTAGGCAGGATGGATAAAAACCGATGTTTTGTTTTGTTTTTAATCAGATTTTTTAAAAAAATTAAATCAGATTTTTTTTTATTTGATTTTTTTATCAAATTCATTTCAATGAAATGCTTTCTGGAGTGAAAAAATCTATCTAAAGATAGTTTTCTATTTAAGATGCATTGATCTATTCATTTGCTTAGCGTATGGTGAATAGATGGACGTAACGTAAAGGTTCCCCTCACACATACGTGCCAGTTGTTCCTGACTCTAGGGGGCGGTGCTCCTCTCCATTTCAAAGCCGGAGAGCCAGCGTTGTCCGAAGACGTCTCCATGGTCATGTGGCCGGCATGACTCAACGCCAAAGGCGCACGGAACGCTGTTACCTTCCCAGTTACCAAAGGGGGTCCCTATTTTTCTACTTGCATTTTTTTTTACGTGCTTTCAAACTGCTAGGTTGGCAGAAGCTGGGACAAGGAACAGGAGCTCACCCCGTTACGTGGCTCCAGGGATTCGAACCGCTGAACTGCCGACCTTTCGATCCACAAGCTCAGTGTCTTAGCCACTGAGCCAATGTTAATGTCCAGTCCACCCAGCCATTCAAGGACAGGGTGGTCCACGCTGAAAAAAAAATCAGTCACCGGGCCGGTGCAAGTGCTTGATGGACATTCAAACACAATGTGATGGACATTTTGTCGAGGAGCACCACAGTCACGCTGAGGACAATGACAACTGTCAGGTCCTTGGTGCTCTCTGAGCTTGTTTGTTTTCTTGCAGATGTTTCCTGACCCAACTAGGGAACATCATCAGTGCTAGAATGGGGGAGGAGAACAAGGAGAAAGGGTGGAGGAGGAGAACTGTGGGGTCCTTGGTGCTTTCTGAGCTTGGTGGTTTTCTTGCAGACATTTCATGACCCAACTAAGGAACATCATCAGGGTTGGAATGGTGTGGGGTTTGCTCTGTTCATATACAGTGATTGCCCTGCCAGTGCCAAGGTTCCCTTGGTAGTTTGGGTATCGCATGATTGTTTGTCTGACTGAAAGTCCTGGAGGTT
The DNA here is from genome assembly GCA_022577455.1 of Arizona elegans. Lineage (NCBI taxonomy): Eukaryota > Metazoa > Chordata > Lepidosauria > Squamata > Colubridae > Arizona > Arizona elegans. Next base: position 17,303,259 of record JAKOOJ010000018.1, read on the forward strand.
TTTTAGATTTTAAAAGGGCTTTTCCTGTTTAGGATCCAGCGAAATTCAGGTGAGGAAGAGCCTAAAATCATCAGAAGAGGTCAAAGAGATGCAAGCAATGGGGGCGTCTGAGGCCGAAGAGCTTCCGCTTGGCAGTTCTAGAAAGAGTTTTGGAGACCTGCGTGATGTGCAGCCAATGGGCCACAATTACGTGGAAGAGGTGAGTCTGGGAATTGGAGATGATCTTTTGCCATGAGGGCGATTTTTTTATTGATTTGCTGATTAAATTTATACGCCTCCTGTCTCACAATTCAAAGCCACTCGGGGCCCCATCAGCTGAAATTCCTAGCTCCTATCAAGTCAATCCCCTGTTTTCTGTGACAGCTCCTCAAACACAACAATATTGTGTCTTCACCACCACCACCATCCGATCCTTCTCTTCGATAGGCTAAACCAAGGGTCCTCAAACTGGCCCCCAGGCTGGATACAGTCCACCGAAGCAATTTATCCGGCCTGCACGTCATTCCGAGCCGGGACACACGCTGAGCTGTGTGCCAGCTGTCTCTCAGATGTGCAACATGTACAGTGTCCTGCAGGCCCGCCGCCGTCTAATATCCACCTGCTGGCTTGTATGTATAATGAGTCCAGCAAGGTCTCCTGGAGAGCGCATGCATCGGCTGAGTCCTTTAGAGTGCCCTAGCTGGCTTAGCCTTTGCCAGAGAAGAGACAGAGACAGTTTTCCCCGTCAGTTGGAAAGGAAGAAGAACCAGGCAGCAGGCTGAAGAGCCATCTAAAGGGCTGCATAACAAATATTAATTAGGACATGATTCTCTCTTTTTTAGTTATGCTGGCTGGCTCATTTAGCACTGTGTTTAGGTTGCTATTGGAGATATGTGTATAAGGACACTGAGGATTGCTAAAGTGAACCTTTTACCAAGGCGTACTTTGATTTTTATTTTTAATCAGGATATGTGCCTTTATTATGTGCAAATTATCAATAAATATAATTAATACAATAATATACTACATATGCTCTCCTTGGCAATCTTCACATGTCTCCATATACATTATATACACACTTTATCTCCATTAGCAATCTAGTGACAGTAATAATAAATCTAATCTGGAATCTGGGGAGAATTAACTGATTCTTGCAGCTGCAATGACAAGTGTAAGCGATCGGCAGCCACTCCTACACTTGTACAAAGTATTGACAGGCTGAGAGACACTGGCACTGAATGCACAGATTTGTACACCCGAGGATTACCACTAGCTGTATTCAGGGGCGATCCTCCAATCCCAGCCAAAGACAGCCCCTGGGTGTGTGGATCTGTGCATTCACTGACAGCTCCTCTCAGCCTGTCATTACTTCTGTGCTAAAGTGATCCCTATTTTATGTAGCGCTGCTTTTATTGGTATCTTACTAATAGCAATTTTTAATCCCTAGGAAAGAATTATGTCCAGGAAAAGAAAAATTGATTCTGAGTGCAGGATCTTCAAAGAACAGTGGACTTACGATTACTTTTTCATGCAGTATAAGGAAAGAGCTGTTTGCCTGATATGCCATGATTTAGTGGCTGTGTTCAGGGAATACAATTTGCGTCAACACTACGAAACTCGACATAAAGAAAGATATGATTGTTTGGTCGGACAAGCAAGAAATTACAGAATATTAAAACTGAAAAATGGATTGATAAATCAGCAAAGTGCTTTTGTGAAGCAGGAGCAGCTAAATATTTCATCACTGCGAGCAAATTTTCAAGTTGCCAAGCTAATAGCGCGCACTGGCAGACGATTTGTAGAGGGAGAATTTGTTAAAGAATGCCTCCTTTCTGTTGCCAAAGAGATCTGTCCAGAGAAGGTGGATTTATTTAGTACAGTGAGTCTTTCAGAACCTACAATTACAGAAAGGATTGAAGAAATGGGAGGCAATTTGCATCAGCATTTGCAAAACTCCGCAAAAAAATTTTGCTATTTTTCGTTGGCACTCGACGAAAGCAATGATGTTTGTGATCCTGCACAACTTCTAATTTTCATTCGTGGGACAAATGATTATTTTGAAGTCACAGAGGAGCTTGCTGCACTGAAAAGCATCGAAGGAACAACAGCAGAAGAGAGTATCTTTGAAAAGGTTTGCCAAACTATGAATGATTTGGAGCTGGACTGGGCTAAACTAGCCAGTGTGACAACTAATGCTGGTCCTAGCATGGAGGGGTGTATGAAAGGAGTGGTTGCACGCATTAACAAAGAGATGGACAAACACAATCACTCGCATCCAATAGCCATACACTGCCTCATCCACCAAGAAGCACTGTGTTGTAAATCACTGAAGTGGGACTCTGTCATGAAAGTTGTGGTATCTTGTGTTAACTTCATTAGGGCACATGCACTAAACCACAGTCAGTTTCAGGAATTTCTATCTGAGCTAAATGTTGCCTATGAAGATATTTTTTACCACACAGAAGTCCCTTGGCTGAGTCAAGGGAGAGTTTTGAAACGTTTCTATGACTTACTTCCACAGGTTTCTGCTTTCCTAATTTCCAAAAACAAAGAGGTACCAGAGCTCAAAGATGAAGAATGGAAATGGCATCTTGCCTTTCTGACAGATGTGACAGAGTTACTCAACAATTTCAGTGAGCAGCTTCAAGGCAAGGGGAAGCTCATCTGTGATATGCTTTCACATGTGAAGACATTTGAAGTAAAATTGAATCTCCTCATTAAACAAGTGAAGGAGGAAAACTTTTGCCATCTCCCTACTGCTCAAAAGCTGTTAGCTGAAAAACCAACAGTTGCATTCCCAAACAAAAAATGTGTGGATTCACTGGAAATGTTACAAAGGGAGTTTCAAATGAGATTTAAAGAGCTTCGTGCACATGAACAGGACATACAGCTTTTCCGGAACCCATTTTCTGTTGACATTGAAATTGTGGATCCAATTTTCCAAATGGAACTGGCCGAACTACAAAATTGTGACTCTCTGAAAGACGCATTCAAGTCAAGCAGCCTTACTCATTTCTATGCGTCTCTCCCCTCTGAGACGTATCCTCATCTCAGGAACCATGCACTCAAAATGGTAACCATCTTTGGCAGTACCTATGTCTGTGAACAGATTTTTTCCCGAATGAAACGTCTGAAATCCCCAACCCGATCCAGACTGACTGATGAACACTTGCATCACTTGTTACGACTGGCAGTGACAAATATGGAACCGGACATCGACTATCTCATCAGCCAAAAGCAGGCCCACACTTTCCCCTGAAATACTAGTAGGTTTCTGTTGGTTAAAATTGTTCTTCGTTTTAAATATTATATTTCATGTTTGTTTTTTTTTGCAGTACAAATAAGATATGTGTAGTGTGCATTGGAATTCGTTCATTTTTTTTTTCAAACTATAGTCCAGCCCCCTCCCCCAACAGTCTGAGGGACCGTGAATTGTGGCCCGTTTGAAAAGTTTGAGGACCCACCTGGGCTAGGCATACCTAGTTTTATTTATTTGGAAAATTAATATTGCTGCCTACTTGCTCAAGGCGGCTTACAGGAAATAAAAACACAGTATAAATGAAATAAATAAAAATAATAACCCCCCATCCCCGCTCACTCACATTCATACCACCCATTTAATGGCCTCTATCCTGCTCTGGGTTTCCCAGACCCACTAGCAGAACCACATCTTCAGGGCCTTCCGAAGGAGTGTCAGAGGGGGGCCGGTCTAATTTACGAGGGGAAGATGTTCCAGAGGAAGGGAGCCACCATGGAAAAGGTAGTTGCTTCAACTCTTCATCATACAATTTAACCTCTAGCGCCCCGATCATCTTTCTTACTCTACAACAAAGCTTTAGCTTTCCATCCCATCTTAGGGTGCTCAGTGTGGTCCAGTCCTTTATACAATTCAACCGATAAAGAAAATGTGTAATATTAACATTCAAATTAAAAATAGTGTTATAAAAAATTAAAATCATAGAACCATGACAAGCATCAAAGGGGGGGGGGGGGGGAATCCTAAAATGGCCATTTAACATTGGATTAGCTCTACAAACAAACTGATTGCAATGCCCAGCTTTTGACAGGTTGGGATTGCAAGGCAAGGCTGTGGGCGGTAGGAGGGGGCAGTTTGCTTTCTTCATTCTCTTCCCCAGCTGTGTAGGATGAAAACTCTCCATAATCCCCAGCCAGCACAGTAGGTATTGTCATTCAAGAGCGTCAGGTTAGGGAGGCTGTTCAAGGAGATGGCAAGCAACCATCAAGGCAACGTATCAACAGCGTTCCTTTCTAGGGTTAGGCAGGGTCTGATCCCAGGTGAGTTTGGACTGGTGCTCTCATCTAAATCCACCTGTTCCGATTTTGATTTAAGAAAATGGGAGCAAAGGTATTAAGCCTGTTTTTCCCAAGATAATCCTCTTCAGCTGCTTCACCCTTTGGCCCCTGAAGTTCCCAGCAGATGTGGGTGAGCTAAAATAGACAAGGCTTTGCATAGGATGAGGACCCAGATTGTTGCGGGTGATATGCTGACTCTGCAGACTGCCTAGAGAGGGCTGTAAAGCACTGTGAAGCGGTATATAAGTCTAAGGGTTATTGCTATCTGTCTACCTACCTACCTTATCTATCTATCTTATTTATTTATTATTAATTTAATTTGTATACTGCCCTTCTCCCAGAAGGGACTCAGGGCGGTGAACAGCCAAAATTAAAAAATATACAAATACAAAAGTTAAGATAATTAAAAAGAATTAAATCACTAGCTTCCCAGTTTAAAACCCCCAAATCCATAAAATTTAAAATCCCAATTTAAAAAACCATTTAGGCTAGGCCGGCTTGATGGAATAAAAACGTCTTCAGGGCTTTACGGAAGGTCCGGAGGTCCGGGATCAATCGTATTCCAGGAGGCAGCTCATTCCACAGGGCGGGAGCCCCCACAGAGAAGGCTCTCCCCCTGGGGGCCGCCAGCCGACATTGCCTGACCAACGGCACCCTGAGGAGGCCCTCTCTGTGAGAGCGTATTGGCCGGTGGGAGGTTATCAGTAGCAGCAGGCGGTCTCGCAAATACCCTGGCCCTAAGCCATGGGGCGCTTTAAAGATGAGAACCAACACCTTAAAGCGCACCCGGAAGACCAGCGGGAGCTAATGCAGCTCGTACAGGAGAGGTGTTACGTGGGAGCGCCACGTCGCTCCCATAATCACCCGCGCAGCCATATTCTGCATCAGCTGGAGCTTCCGGGTGCTCCTTAGGGGGAGCCCCATGTAGAGAGCGTTGCAGTAGTCCAGGCGTGACGTGACCAAGGCATGAGTGACTGTGCACAAGGAGTCCCGATCCAGAAAGGGGCGCAACTGGCGTATCAGGCGAACCTGATAAAAAGCCCCCAGGTCCACGGCCGTCATATGCTCTTCTAAAGACAGCCGTGTGTCCAGGAGGACACCCAAGTTGCGAGCCTCCTCTGTGGGGGTCAGTGACTCGCCCCCAATAGCCAGTGATGGCACCAGCTGGCTATACCGGGACGCCGGCATCCACAGCCACTCGGTCATGGAAGGGTTGAGCCGAAGCCTGTTCCTCCCCATCCAAACCCGCACGGCCTCCAGACACTGGGACATCACTTCGAGGGCATCATTGGGGTGGTCTGGGGTGGAGATGTACAGCTGAGTGTCATCAGCGTACAGATGGCATCGCACCCCAAAACCACGGATGATCTCACCCAGCGGCTTCACATAAATGTTGAACAGGAGCGGCGAGAGGAGCAACCCTTGCGGTACCCCGCAAGCAAGGCGCCTCGAGATCGACCTCTGCCCCCCTGCCAACACAGACTGCGACCAGTCAGAGAGATAGGAGGAGAACCACCGCAACACGGTGCCCCCCACTCCTAACCCCTCCAGCCGGCGCAACATGATACCATGGTCAATGGTATCAAAAGCCGCTGAGAGGTCTAACAGGACCAGAACAGAGGAACAAACCCTGTCCCGAGCCCTCCAGAGATCATCCACCAATACGACCAATGCCGTCTCCGTGCTGTACCCAGGCCTGAAGCTGGACTGGCACGGATCTAGATAGACGGTTTCATCCAGGTACTGTGGGAGCTGGCGCGCAACCACACTCTCCACAACCTTCGCAACAAAGCGAAGGTTGGAGACCGGACGGTAGTTTGCCAAAACGGCCGCGTCCAGAGAAGGCTTCTTGAGGAGAGGCCTCACCACTGCCTCTTTCAAGGCGGGAGGCGAGAAACCCTCAGTCAGAGAAGCATTTATAATCCTCTGGAGCCAGCCTCGTGTTATCTCCCGAGTGGCCAGTACCAGCCAGGAGGGGCACGGGTCCAATAAACAGGTGGTTGCGTTTAACCTCCTCAGAATCCTGTCCACGTCCTCAGGAGTCACAGGGTCGAACTCATCCCAGGTAACATTCTCAAGACCAGCCTCAGTCACCCCGCCAGGATCTACCCAGTCAGAGTCCAAGCCTTCCCGAATCTGAGCAATTTTATCGTGCAGATACTGTGCAAAATCCTCAGTCTGCCCTTGTAAGGGGTCTTCCCGCGCTCCCTGATGTAGGAGGGAGCGAGTCACCCTAAACAAGGCGGCTGGGCGGTTATCTGCCGATGCAATAAGAGCGGAAAAGTGGTTACGCTTTGCCGCTTTTATCGCCACTAGATAGGTCTTAATATGAGACCTAACTAGTGTTTGGTCGGATTCGGAGCGACTAGCCCTCCAACCGCTCTCTAGGCGACTTTTCCGGTGCTTCATCTCCCTCAGCTCCTCGGAAAACCAAGGGGCCGGGCAGGTTCGACATCGGGTCAGAGGCCGCAAAGGCACGACTCGGTCCAGAGCACCGGCGGCCGTCCTATCCCAGGCAGCCACCAGATCTTCAGCCTAGTCGTGAGCCAGAGTTTCAGGAACTGGCCCAAGCTCCCTCTGGAACCTATCATGGCATAGGACCCGGGTACCTTCGAGACTGTCTTCTGCCACGAACAGCCTCCCACCGACCAGTCCGCTCCCACAGAGAGGGTCTCCTCAGGGTGCCATCAGCCAAGTTTTGTCAGCTGGCGACACCCAGGGGGAGGGCCTTCTCTGTGGGAGCCCCAGTCCTGTGGAACGAACTGCCCCCAGAAATACGTAAGATCTCCGACCTCCGGGTGTTTTGCTGCGCACTGAAGACCCTGTTGTTCCGCCAGGCCGGGCTATCAACATAATTTTAAACTGGGGTATTTTAAATCTTTGAGGTTTTAAACCGGCCAAATCTATTTAATTATTTTAATTTTTAATCATTGTTGTGTCTTGTGTTTTTAAATTGGCTGTACACCGCCCTGAGTCCTTCGGGAGAAGGGCGGTATAGAAATAAAATTATTATTATTATTATTATTATTGAATGACCACTTGTTCAGGGATTGGAGTTACAGTGCCACTGGAAAAGGGAGGCTTGTGTGTTTTCTTGCAGACCTTTATCAGTGAACTGATGATGCTATTTAGTTGGGTAATAAAACATCTGCAAGTAAACAACCCAGTTCAGGTCATAAGGAAGGTTGTAAAATGGAGCAAAACTCAGTTAACGTCGATTAGTCACACAAATTTTGGGCTCAGTTGTGATTGTGAGTCAAGGGCTACCTATAATGTGACCAAGAGCAGAGAGTTGTCTGGTTCCTACTTGGCAGCAAATGGCTCTTTCAAGATCTGCCAACTTCCAGATTAAAAGAGAAAGTGAAACAACACAAACACCCATCTTGCCCGGAATTTCTTGCAAGACGTCAGCTGCTGAAACAATTTCCCAGGAGAGGGGATTTCCGAGTGACCAGCTCTGTGCCCAGTTTTAACTACTAGTAACTTTTAAGTAGTTTTCCTTCTTGTTTGTTTTTTTCCAATGCCATGTGATAGGAAGACCTTCCAGATCTTTGGTGGGAGATCCCATCATCCACCTCTTGGTACTGTGCATACTTTTCATTTTGGAGCTTCTGTGGTTCAAGGTTGTGCTCTAAACCAGGGGTCCCCCAACCCCCGAACCGGGCTATGCAAGCAAGCACCCCATCCGTGGGGTGCAGGCATCATGTGAAACCACGTCCCTTCCAGTCTGCGGAAAAACCTTACTCCATGGAACCGGTCCCTGTTGCCCAAAAGATTGGGGGCCACTGGTCTTAACTGTGTGCAGACCAAACCTCCCCCCCTCCCCCCCCAAAAAAGTCAGCAGCTCTTGGTGGCAATGGATGAATCTAGCCGTTTCTACTTTCCTCTTATTTTCCCAATTTTGAGTTTGGTCACGGGATTTAGGGAAAAAAAGTTAACACAGATCATCTAATGCATTTTCATGTGTATTTTTCCCAAAGATTTATGCACTTTTTTTGAGAATTAACTACAAATACGAATTTCAAAGGAAAGCTATGCGCTATTTGCCTACTAGTCCTAGAGCACAGTATGAAGTAAGGTACCTACCAAATTCTATTGGCAAATATCTATTTGTTCATTTATAGTTGCTTTATCCTCCTCTAGTGAACCCTCAGGGCAGCTTCAAGTTAATGTATTGGACCATAATATTTGCTGGTATTAACTTATGTGTATGTGTTTGTGCCTGCACGAATATCTCTCCGTCTTCTCCCTCCCTTTCTTCTTTCCTTCCTTCTTCCCTCCCTCCCTCTTTCCTTCCTCCCCAGAGTTATCCTGCTGTAAGATGGGTGGCCAATAAATTTTATAAATAAATAAATGGGATAGCGTATTTTTCGGAGTATAAGATGCACCTTTTTCCCCTTAAAAGTGGGTGAAAATTTAGGTGTATTTTATACATCAAATGTAGCCCCGCCCACCCACTGGCCCCCACCCTTTGGCCTCTGCCGCGCAGGAGTTACCTCCTTGCAAGCAACAGCAAGAAAAAAAAACAGCTCCTTTCAGCTTCAGTACAGCCTAATTAGCACAAGTTGATTAGATCAGCCTCCCAACTCAGCTGATTTGCTCTCAGCTGTTTTGCGCAGGGCTCTGCTGTTTGCTTGCAAGGAAGAAAATTGCTGGAGCAGATTTTTTTTTCCCTTGTGCTAATCAAGCTATGCTGAAAACGAAAATGAAAGTAAAGCAGGCTGTTTGTTGTTTGCTGCAACGAAGCAAAATTACTCAGAGGCAGAGAGAGATTTCTTTTTCTTCTTTTCCTCACCAAAAAAGGTAAGTGGGTCTTATACTCCAAAAAATACAGTAAACGATTAAAATATTTCAACACTCCTTTCTTCTCTCCTGCAGTTCTCAGCACTTGGGTAGATTCCTAGTTGAAGTGCCCCGTTCAGTAGTCGGAATCATGCAGGCTCTGCTCTTCCTGGATTCCCTGACAGTCTGTGGAATCCAAAGTTGGATTTTGAAGAAGCAGGCAAGACAGAGTATTGGCGCTTTTGAACTTCAGTGTTGCAGAAGACCATGGACAGCCAAGAAAACAATAGGTCAAATCAGGCCAGAATTCTTACTCAAGTCCACGATTACTTCAATTACTTTGCCAATGTTTTTTTTAAACAGTTTTATGTCTATATTTTCACATTACATACATAAGTGCTTAGTGAACAGCACTTTGTCTGGATCAATTTATTTTTATACAATATTTTCCCACTCCTAATTTCTACCTCTACTGTCCAACCATTTATAAAACAAGTCCCATGTTCAAAAATATTCTGTGTCTTCTTTTTCTTTTCTTTTTAATATATCTATTTCTGCACAATCTTAAAAAAATTTAATTACATCTGTGGATGTAAATGCGCAGCAGAGCTAAACTAGGGGCATCAGCTCGTGTGCCATCAGAGAGGGCACTGCATGCCACCTCTGGCACGCGTGCCATAGGCTCGCCATCATGGCTATAGTATATCCAAAGTTCTTTGCCCATACTACCTGTGTTTCCCCGAAAATAAGACCGTCTTTTTTTTTGCCAGCAAAAAAGACACCAGGTCTTATTTGGGGGGGGGGTGTCCACTGACTCTCCTCACTTGCGCATGTCGCCCCCAAGCTCCATTGACGCATTGTTTCCAGAGATATTTCCTTACCTAAAAAGAGAAACAAAATCACCAAAGGTAAGGGAAAAAAGCAGTGGGAACAACTTCCTTCTAGCTTCCTCATTAAGTTTCCTTGTGGGAATCTGGCAGGAAGCATCAGCAGGCAGGTAAGTGGCTGGAGAGAGAGAGCGAGGGGATTGCAAGACTGGCTGGGAAACTGTCACAGAACATTGGAAATAAAGCTCCTATGACCTTCAGCAGCCAGTAGCATTGAAGCAGCCACAACTTCCCCACATGTCATTCTCTGGAGTCATGGGTCGCATTTTGGGCGCATTCTGTAAATTAGCCCATCTGAGGTATCTTGGTTCAAAAATTGTCCCGTGATGCACCGTTTTCACACAGCTAAAGGTCATCACAAAAAGACTTTTGGATTGAATTGGACTTCCAGTCGGCTCCAGAATTCAATAGGGGGCTTCTGGTTAGGACCTTTGTGGCTCTTTGAGTGTTTAAGGTTGCCAACCCCTGGTATAGACTATTGGCCAGGCCGGTCCAGGTTTAGGATCTCAGTCAGCATCTCTGGATAGGGTCAGTCAGTCAGTCTGTGTGTATCTGCATGTGTTAATAAAACATTACAGGTTTTTGTTTTCTTATTTATTCTTATTTATTTATTTATTTATTTATTGGTTCGATTTCTATGCCGCCCTTCTCCGGAGACTCAGGGCGGCTTACAATGCGTTAAGCAATAGCCTTCATCCTTTTGTATATACCTGCTTAGTAGGGCTTTCGCGCGTGCCCCCCCCAAAGCGGTGTTCTTTTTTATACAAAGTCAGCTTATTGCCCCCACAATCCGGGTCCTCATTTTACCTACCTCGGAAGGATGGAAGGCTGAGTCAACCTTGCCACATATGCTATTGTCAATCCTCGTACATATGCTTGCGTTGTATCCCAGTTTTATAACTCAATGGACAATGAGTAGACTCTTTTTCTTACTATCTTGTTCCTCAACCATACCGGACAGAAAAGTGCCTTATTCTTCATGTCGCTGGCATCTTCACTTCAATTTTATCAATGGGAAAGAAATAGAGATTCTCAGGGCTTCCTCTCCACAACTCTCCCATTAGCTGGAGAAGGTACTTCTTCTTGTGCCATATCCACCATCGGATGTTGTCGATCATGCTGTCGATCTTATTTTTATCAACAGCCGGACGAAAAAGCTCTTGAGTTTTGTCCAAACCAGTCCCTTAGATTTTGAAGCCAGGATGTTCTTCATCTGCCTGGACCTCGTTTGCCTTCAATCTTTCCTTGGAAGATTAAGTGACAGTGTGGCGTGTTAAGTTTTCTGGGTGTCGCATCCCATGTCCAAAATATTCTAACTTTTCGCTTTTTTATGGTTTTGATGATTTCCCTTGGCTTTTCCCAGGTGGCTGATCACCTCCTCATTTCTGATTTTGTCAACCCAGCTTATAACAGCTGCCTGTAACAGCTGCATTTCACATGGAGAAGGTACTGAGCTTGGAAATAATTAGTCCTTTTTGTTCTTAAAAAAAAGCAGCATTCAACTCTTAAAGGATTCCACACTAAGTGTTTAGGTAATGAGTTCTTGAATCCAAATATGTGACCAGGGTTGAGATTGAAAAATTTTACCAACCAGTTCTCTGCCTGGTTGCTGGGTGGGCGTGTCCATGGGGGTGTGCCTACTCGGTCTCCTGTGCCATGGTGGGGGGGGGGTGTTTTCATCCTCCCCAGACTCCAGAGGCTTTCCTCGAGCCTCTGGGAGAGTGAAAACGGCCTCCCCTGGGCTCCGGAGGCCCTCCAGAGGCTGGAAATGGGTCTGTTTCCAGACTTCTGGTACTTCGGTAGGCCTGTTTTTCACCCTCCCCAGGCTCCAGAAGCTTTCCTTGAGCGTCCAGGAGGGTGAAAACAGCTTTCCCTGGGCTCCAGAAGCCCTCCGGAGGCCGGAAATGGGCCCGTTTCTGAACTTGCAGAACTTCCGAGAGGCCTGTTTTTGGCCCTCCCAGAGCCCCCGTCCATCCAAGATGGGCTGTGTGGAGAGTCCTTGCAACTACCGGTTCAGTGAACCAGATGTAAAATTACCATCCGGTTCGCCTGAACTGGTCCAAACCGGCTGAATCCAACCTCTGGATGTGACCGAGTAAAAGAAGGCATTTGTAGGCCTTTCTAAAATAAAATTGAGCCATTTTACCAAAAACGTTTTATCAGGTTTGAATCTCCAGGAATTCCACTTCAGGTGGATTTAGCTCTTTATACCTTTTTTTCCCCTTCTTTTAATGCTTCACTACTTTTTCCACCCGATCCGAAAGGAAATCCGGCTCTGACTGTTCTTTGGAAGAAGAGATGCTGAAGAAGCTGAAATACTTTGGCCACCAGATGAGAAGAGAGGATTCTCTGGGACTGAAGTGGTGTAGCGTTTCCTGCCTATGTAGCGGGTTGGTCTAGAAGACCTCGAAGGTCCCTTCCAACTTTGTTAAATTATTATTAAAAAGACCCCGAGGTTGGGAAAGATGGTGACGGCAGAAGACGAGACGATTAGATAATGTAATCGACACAACGAACGTGAATTTGGGCAAAATCAGGGAGATAGTGAAGGATATGGGGACCTGACGTGCTATGCTCAGTGGGGGTCATGGAACAGTCAAGACACGACTTAGCAACTGAACGATCTTTTCTGTGTGGAATATAAAAAAATAGAATAACAGAATCGGAAGGGACCTTCGAGGTCTTCTAGTCCAGCTCCTTGCTCAAGCAGAAGGCCCTATCGCAGAGGTGTCAAACTCAATTTCATTGAGGGCTGCATCAGGGCTGTGATTGACCGTGGGGGTGTGGCTGGGTGGGCATGGCCAACTTGATGCCACTCACTGGGCGTTGCCGACTGGGTGGGCGTGGCCATCTTGACGCCACTCCCCAAACTGCCGGCACGTGTCCTCTTCGCACTGAGTAGACCAGGCTGAAGCCACTCTGGCCTGATGTTTCCTCTTCGCATTGGATAGACTGGGCCGAAGCCACACAGGCTGGCCCTTTACATTTTCCAGGGTGGCCCTATGGGCCACATCCAGCCTACGGGCCTTGTGTTTGACACCCCTGCCCTATAGCATTTCAGACAAGCGTCTATCCAGTCTCTTCTTAAAAACCTCCAGTGTTGGAGCGCCTACAACTTCTGGTGGCAAGCTGTTCCACTGGTTAACTGGTCAATTCTTCCATTGTTTTGAGGTTTCCTGCCTCATCTAGTATCTCTTTATATTTTACAGTTTTGCCCAGTTCCAAAACATTGGGGTATATTATTGCCTCCATCGTGGATAGCCATCTGGGAATTTTAGTATATTGTTTTTGTCTTATTTCTCCCCTTGTTGACATTTAACGTGTCCCTTATTTTATGTTTGTGGAAATAAGTTCTTGTTCTTTTCCCTTTTTCCCAAAGATAAGCATGCCAACCCTTCTGGAGGTCATGCCCTTCCAATGTCAGGATTCTTTTGTTTCCCAGAATTGCCCACTTTTTTAACCATACTAAGTTTGCTTTGTGATAAATTTCCCAAATTGGAAGTCCAAAACCCCGCCTCCTTGATGAGTTTCCATCCGTCGCTTCTTCTCCTGCCTTCTGGTGTTTTGAAAAATAAGTTGACCAACACTCTTCTTTGGGGCTGCCCTTCAAATATTGGAGTCCTGCTCTCCTGCCACCCCCTAGTCCTTCTTTTCATTAAACTATTGCTTAACGCATTGTAAGCCGCCCTGAATCTCTGGAGAAGGGCGACATATAAATTAAAGCAAACAAAAAAACAAAACAAAACCCTAGATTCATCAAATCTGCTAGGTTTACACATGGTTCTGATGTAGTTCACCATGGTTCATGGAGTAATCTGGGTTGAGTTGCCTTCAGCTGAGCTAAACCGAGGCCACGTTTGGGCTCAGAGCCACGTGTGACATGCAGACGACGAGCTTGTGCAGAGCAAGAGCAGAGAAACATCTATTCCTTTCAAATAAGGTAAAGGTTCCCCTCGCACATATGTGCTAGTCCTTCCCAACTCTAGGGGGCAGTGCTCATCTCAGTTTCAAAGCTGAAGAGCCAGCGCTGTCCAAAGACGTCTCCGTGGTCATGTGACCGACATGACTAAGGCCAAAGGCGCACGGAACAGTTACCAAAGGTGGTGCCTATTTTTCTACTTGCATTTTTTTCACGTGCTTTCGAACTGCTAGGTTGGCAGAAGCTGGGACAAGTAACGGAAGCTCACCCCGTTATGTGGCACTAGGGGTTCAAACCGCTGACCTCCCAACCTTTCAATTGACAAGCTCAGTGTCATAGTCACTGAGCCACCACATCCCTACTCCTTTCAAATGCACCTTTGCAAATTCTCCCCTGCCCATTTCAGTTCACCACGCGGCTAGGAAGAGGAGAAGTCAGAAACTGACTCGGATATAATCCCGCCCATGTGATTCAAAACGAAAGCACGGAGAGGAGAGCAAGGACCTTCCGTGCCCCACCTCAAGCCTCAGCCTTTTTTAGAAGAACCGGAGACCTCTCCTTGACACACTTGTAGCCACCCCGCCAGGGTGGTGGACGACAGCTCAGATACTTAATGCCTCCCTATTTTTGCCACGGCTAATCTCTCTGGATCTTCTGTTTCCAGCAGGCTAAGCTGGTTGAACACATTTAAACTACGCTGTAGGATTTGAGAAGGAAGGCCGCGGAGTGGGACCGGAACACGGGAGGAGCTGAACGGTGTTTTGACCTCTCCACCAACAGGCTGCATCGCGTCGCGTCTCCCATCGAAAGAGCAGTGAACCAGAAACAAGAGCTGCGCATTTGTGCATAAAATAACTTTCGAATGAACACAGAGTCTCCCTTGGCAAAGATTTGTCCATCGTCCAGAAGAGAAAAGGAGGGAGGATTTCCCCAAATGCAAGTATTGGTGTGCCCAGCAGAAGGCAAGTTACTACAAGCAGCCGGATGTGGGTAGGGACAAACTGGATTTTAACACATCAAGATAGTTTCCAAATTCAAAATTGCATCACCTCCTCTACAACTGGAGTTACCTCATAGTTTGTTCTTCGTTGGTCATTTAGATTTCTGAGACCAACCATGATTCTGTGTGATTCATGACCAGAGTATGTTAAACCAATGGATTTACCACCATAAACTGAGCCCACATCATTCAATCCAGTTAGACTCGCAAAGTCTCGGGCCCTTGGGGAAAAGATCAGATCAAGGCACATTTCAAAGATCAGAGTGAAGCATCCCATTGTACATCTCCACCCCGGACCACCGCAACAATGCCCTTGAAGTGATGTCCCAGTGCCTGGAGGCCGTGCGGATCTGGATGGGGAGAAACAGGCGCAGGCTCAACCCATCCAAGACTGAGTGGCTGTGGTTTCCGACGTCCCAATATAGTCAGTTGGTGCCATCACTGATTATTGGGGGCGGATCGCTGGCCCCCACGGAGAGGGCTCGCAACTTGGGCGTCCTCCTGGATTCACGGCTGTCTTTAGAAGAGCACTTGACGGCTGTGACTGGGAGGATTTTTCATCAGGTTCGCCTCATCCGCCAGTTGCGTCCCTTTCTGGATCGGGACTCCTTATGCACGGTCACTCATGCCCTCGTCACCTCCCGCCTGGACTATTGTAACGCTCTCTACATGGGGCTCCCCTTGAGGAGCACCCAGAGCCTCCAACTGGTGCAGAGTGCGGCCACACAGGTGGTTATGGGAGCGACATGGCGTTCCCATGTAACACCTCTCCTGCGCGAGCTGCACTGGCTCCCGGTGGTCTTCCGTGTGCGCTTCAAGGTCTTGGTTACCACCTTTAGAGGGCTCCATGGCTTAGGACCTGGTTACCTACAGGACTGCCTGCTGCCACCAATAGCCTCCCACCGGCCGGTACGCTCTCATAGAGAGGGGCTCCTCCGGGTGCCATCAGCCGAACAATGTCGACTGGCGGCCCCCAGGGGGAGAGCCTTCTCTGTGGGGGCATCTACAACCTGGAACAAGCTCCCCCCGGAGATACACCTTCCGCCGCGCCCTCAAGACCTTTTTATTCCATCAGGCTGGCCTGGCCTGTTTCCCTTTTTTCCCTTTTTAAAACGTAAATTTTAATTTGTTTTTAATTTATTGGGGTGTTTTAAATCTGTCTTTGGACAAATTGTTTAATTTTATTCAGTTTTAAATTTTGTATTTATGTTTTTTATCACCACCCTGAGTCCTTCGGGAGTAGGGCGGTATACAAATCAAATAAAACTAAACTAAAACAAACTAAACTTGTTCTCTGAGCTTGATGGTTTTCTTGCAGATGTTTCATGACCCAACAAGAGAGCATCATCCGTACTAGAAGGGAGGAGGAATTGTGGAGTGGAGAGATGAGGAGGAGGAGGAGGAGGAGGAGGAAAATGACTGTAGGGCAGTCAGTGAGAGGTTATAAATCACTTTTTTCAGTGGCGTTGTAACCCTGAAGAGTTGCCAAATAGTTGTAAGCTGATGTTGTGACCGAGGCCCAAGAAGTGATTACCAAACACAATTCAGTCCTGAACAAACTTATTTTATTAAAACAGCTGAGAATTAATTCATTCTCAGCTTTGTCGAAAACAAATTCTTCATAACCAGCCCTACCACCAACCTTTGAGGTCTTTGGCAACCTGCCAAAGGCTTTTCTTGGCAAAAACCCCACAAAATTCAAGAGACACTGACAAGAAGCACTGGAATCAACATTGCTTTTCTACAAAGAACCCAATGGCCCGTTGATGCTCTTTTAAGCCAATCATCTTCTGGCCTTACTCCCAAGTCGTCCTTTTTGCTTTAGCTGCTCTTGCCTTCTGGCAGCTCTTCGCATGCGTGCACTAGGAACAGGCTCCTCCTTTGTCTTTTATTAGATTTATATACCGCCCTACTCCCAAAGGACTCAGGGCGGTGAACAGGCACAAAATAAAATACATAAATACAAAAGTTAAAAGATATAATTAAAACCAGATTAAATAATTTAGCCCAAGACAATTAAAAATCCCAAAATTTAAAACAAATTAAAATTTCGATGTAAAAGAATTTTTAAAACAGGGGAGAAAATTAGGCCAGGCCGGCTTGCTGGAATAGGAGAATCTTAAGAGCACAGCGGAAAGTGCGTAGATCCAGGATCCTCCATATCTCTGGGGGGAGCTCGTTCCAGATAGTGGGTGCTCCCACAGAGAAGGCCCTCCCCCTGGGGGCTGCCAGTCGACATTGTTTAGCTGACGGCACCCGGAAGAGCCCCTCTCTATGAGAGCGTACCGGCCGGTGGGAGACTGCTTGTGGTAGTAGGTGGTCCTGTAAATAACCAGGTCCTAAGCCTGTTCCTCTGCCTCTCTGCTGTCTGCCTCTGGAGGCTCTAGCGTCCGCGCATCGCTCCCAGATGGCCCTGGCCCCATCTCTGCCTCCGACGCAGAGCCCTCATCCGGGCCTTTCCCTGACACCAACACTGGCCCATTGTCCTCCCCAGCCTCCTTACTGTCTGACTTCTGCCAGCTCCACAGGCTGCTGGAGGACGACAACAGCTGAGGATTATTCCTACACTTGGACTACACTTGGAATGTTGCATCCAGTTCTGGTCACCACGATACAAAAAAAGATGTTAAGATTCACAAAAATGATTAGGGGCCTGGAGGCTAAAACATACGAAGAACAGTTTCAGGAAACAGGTATGTCTAGTCTTCTAATTGAGAGAAGGACCAGGTCAGGGGTGAAATGCTACCAGTTCATACCTGTTCGGCCGAACTGGTAGCAGCAGTGGCGGGTGGTTTGGAGAACCAGTAGCGGCGGCAGCATGAGGCTCCACACACCTGCCCAGATGTCGTTACTTCCTGGTTTTAACGAGGAAGTAAGCTGTTTTTTACCCTCTTTACATGCGCAGAAGGGTTTGCGCATTCAGAGGGTCCAAGCATGCAAGCGACACACACACGCAGAGCAAGCACTTCCGAACCAGTAGGGAAGGTAAGTAGGTTTCATCCCTAGATCAGGGGTGATATTATAGCAGTGTTACAACATTTGAGGGGCTCCTACAAGATAAGGGGGTGTACAACCTTATCTCCAAGGCAGAACAAGAAATAACAGATGGAAATAAATCAAGGAGAGAAGCAAGCTGGAATTAAGGAGAAACTTCCTGACAGTGAGAACAATCAACCAATGGAACGGCTTCCCTCCAGAAATTGTAGATGCTCCATCACTGGAGGCTTTTAAGAAGAGACTGGATAGCCATTTATGGAGAGGGAGAAGGGGAGGGGAGGGGAGGGGAGAAGAGGAGAGGAGAGGATGAGACCTTGGAGGTCTTCTAGTCCAACCCTCTGATCAAGCCTATACCATTTCAGACAAACAGTTGTCCAGTATTTTCTTGAAAAATACTATTTCAAGCTTTTTAGCTTTCATCAGCTAGCCATACCCTTACTCGGATTCGAACTTGGGCTTCCTGCATGTTAGGCAGTTGAATTAACCTTCTGAGCCACAAGTTCTCGTCCCTTCATCAGCTTGAGCCAGGGGAAAGATTAAGTGTTTTTCTGTCGAGACACCTGGTCTACCCCAACATGTGGGAGGGGGCATTCTGCTCCCTTTCGCCTTTCAGCTCCAATCCATCTATCTATCTATCTATCTATCTATCTGTTCTTGTTTTATATACGTATTATCTACATATATAAAATGAGATCAAACTATCTTCCCTTCTAGAACTGGTGATGTTACCTAGTTGGGTCAAGAAATGTCTCCAAGGACCCCCCACCCACCCCTGTCCGTTCAACCCTGAGCTACAAAATCATCTCCCTTTTGCAGACGGCTGTCTAGACTGCAGCCCTTCCTCCTGTCTCCCAGGGCCCTTCCGATAGACCTCTTTATTTTGTGACTCATTGGGGGCATTGGGGAGGGGGAACCACACACACACACACATACACACAGACACACACACAGAGTGCCAATTCTGCCTTTAATCAGCAAGAAAGGCCGGCTCAGGGTTGATCGCATAACTGCCCACCCCCACTAGGTCCTGGCTTTGCTTTGGGCCCCTCCCTTCCCTCCCCCCCCAATCCCTTGCCTGTACACACACACACACACACACACACACACACACAGAGTGGCCCAGTAAGCCGAGACAGTGTCTCTTAAGTGTTCTCAGCCTGGGTGTCTAATAGGTTTAGCCGAGTTTAAAACTGTCATTTGAGCGAATTAAAGCAGGTTGATACCTCCTTGGCTCTCCTTTAGCCAATTTGCCTTCAATTAGGGTAATTGGGAAGCCCACAGAGGAAGGCAGCATTAATATTTTAAAGTGATGAAGCGATTACGGGACCCACCCCGGCTTGGCTTGGGAGGAAATCAATGGTGGGGCCTCCACGCCTCCTGGGCAATTCACCATCTTTTGTCCTCTAATCCTTCCACACCTCCATCACCTTCCGTCAGCTTTACGCCAGCGCCCTGCTGGGCAGAGGAGGGGACTGGCTGCGGGCAGTGGAAAAGACTTAAACCCTCACCTTGCCAAGCAGGCCAAGGACGACGGATGGCCTGAGTGTGCGTGCCCGGGAGTCCGGTGCATGCCCCACCAGCTGCTGGATTTTAGGTCCAGAATCCTGAGCGCCCGGAGCTCCAATCCAGCGTCCTCTTCCTTCTTATTTGGTCTCAGGGTTAAGTGGGGTGGGGAGGTCTGCAGCTTGCACTCAGGTCCACCGCTAGGGGTTGGCATGGCATGGCATGACACGGCCGGGCACTCGTCCAGGCCTGTGTTGGTGTTGGGTCAGGGGCCTGCTGGCCATCTCCCAGACGGCGTGGCTGGAGGTGCACTTTGCCCAAAATGGAACTGATAAAGGCGAGTCTTTGCAGCTCAGGGTTGAACGATGGGATTCTTAGAAGGCCTCGTGCGGATATTTCATGACCCAACTAGGTAACATCATCCGGGCTAGAAGGTGGTGGAGGTTGCAGAGAGGAGGAGACGAGAGAGGAGGAGGTGATCCTTGGTGCCCTCTGAGCTTGGTGGTTTTCTTGCAGATATTTCATGACCCAACTAGGTAACATCATCAATGCTAGCAAGGAGCCCCTCAAAAACGGAACCACTTTATGAAGCGGTTGCCGCAAAGGGAGGAACGTAGTTTGTGGTTGGAAGAGGAGAGCCCGGTTAATTTGGGGAGGCTGGAGAGGGAAGACCTCTTCTCTACCCACCAATTTTATTCCAATAAAAATGTTACTCCAATAAAAATTCGTGGGTCAGAAATGCTTCCCTCCGCCCACACCACACCCAGACTCTTCCTGACTTTTTCGGATCGTTTTTGTCGTCCTCTGATTTGCAAAAAAATATATAATTCTTTCTTCTACGTTGCAAGATAGGAGATTAAAGATGGAAGATTCCATTCTCCACTGAGAACGGGGTTTCTGTGTCTGTTATCCTACTACGCTTTCCAGATGTTTCTTGTTAAAGAGCTACAGGTAGAATTCATTTAGCGAGTGTTCGAAGTTACCATGGCACTGGAAAAAAGGGGGGGCCTTAGGACCAGTCCTCCCATTTATGACCGTTGCAGCCTCCTCATGATCACGTGATCAAAGCTCTACTTTGGCAATTCACATGTCAGGTTTTGATGTCATCTCAAATAAATTGCACTCCCAAACAATTAATCTTTGCTGAAATATTCCATTTATTGAGTACGACAGATCTGGCCCCGACTTCGTTGTAGCCGATACTAACCCTCTGACCCCCAAACCCTCCCCTTTCCATTCCCCAATTCTCATCTTCTCATTGTCCATCTTCCAAGTCAGTCTCCCCAGCTTCTGATCTCACCCCACAGGAATGTTCTCCCCTCCCCTCCCATCTCCTAGGGGATATTATCTACAGAGAAAATAAGTAGGTGAAAAGTCAAGCCTCGTCTTTTTATGGCAGCATCAGAATGCTGACATCACACATATTCACAAACAGTTGCGGTAACCCAAGATCACCATTTATAATCTTCCTGGCTGGCAACGTTAATGGGAAAGTTGGCTTCACCTAACAACCACATCAGTGGTGCATTGCTACCGGTTCGCCCCGGTTCAGGCGAAGTGGTAGCGGCGGGAGGCTCTGCTCACCCGCCTGGACATCTCTGCATATGTGCAGAACCAGTAGCGACGGGATTTGAATCCGACTACTGGACCACGTCATTCGCATAACAACTGCAGTGATACAACCATAACAACTGCGGCAGAAAGAAATTTGTCAAAATTGACCGCAATCCTCAGTGAGCCATGGAAATTCGGCTCCCAAATTGTTGTTTGTAAAAGGCAGTCGATGTTACGCCTTTTCCAAACTGTCTCGTGGTTACCACTTTCTGTTTAACCAGGTTTGTTTTCCGTGTACGTGGAACAATCTTGGTTTCACTGCAAAGCGTGAGAAGGCTTGCCTCTGGATCATAGGTGACTTTTAAACTTGTCTGTAGGCAGTCCTCAACCACTATTCATTTACTCTGACACCGAAATGTAATTTTATCACATTTTGTCTATCTCTTACATTATTGTATTTTATTCTATTTTCATCTTAGACTGTATTTTACCGTCTAATAATTCTATTTTCATCTTAGACTGTATTTTACCGTCTAATAATAAAATACATTATTGTATTTTATTCTATTTTCATCTTAGACTGTATTTTACCATCTAATAATTCTATTTTCATCTTAGACTGTATTTTACCGACAAATAATAAAATACATTATTGTATTTTATTCTATTTTCATCTTAGACTGTATTTTACCGTCTAATAATTCTATTTTCATCTTAAACTGTATTTTAGTTTAATAATAAAATACATTATTGTATTTTATTTTATTTTCATCTTAGACTGTATTATACAGTCTAATAATTCTATTTTCATCTTATACTGTATTTTACCGTCTAATAATAAAATACATTATTGTATTTTACTCTATTTTCATCTCTGTATTTTATTCCAATTTCACTTTAAATGATTCACTTAACAACCTGGGCGTGGAAGGTCGCAAAATGAGGCAAAGCTCACTTAACCACTGTCTCGCTCAGCAGCAAAAATTTAAATCGTATTTTAGTCCAATTCCATTTTAAATTGCTTTTATCAAATTTCAGTCATCATTTGTTTCTGGCACTCTGCCCTTTGATATGGCCCAAGGGCTAATCAATCAATCAATCAATCAATCAATCATCATAACTATTTATTTACTGACCGTTCAAAGTTATGACAGTACTGAAAAAAGGCGACTCACGACCGTTTTTCACACTTAATGACCGTTGCAGCATCCCCGTGCCACGTGATCGAAATTCAGACGCATGGCGATGGGCTCCTATTTATGACAGCACGCAATCCCATTTTTGTGACCTTCTGACCAGGGAAGCCAAATTCCCTGAACCACCGTGTGATTTAACAACTGCAACGATTCACTTAACAACCTGGGCGTGGAAGGTCGCAAAATGAGGCAAAGCTCACTTAACCACTGTCTCGCTCAGCAGCAGAAATTTGGGTCGTAAGTGATGGCCTACCTGTATTTTAACAAAAGCAACGTTCGTCCTCCGAGGAAGGGAGGAGAGATGTTACGGACTGAATAATTTCTCTCCGTCTTAAGCCAGACGTGAGGAAAGGGACCCGGAATGGGAAAAAGAATTCAAAGAGAGAATTAAGAAATCCCTTCGGATTAAACGCATCTGTTTAAAATAACTTTAGTTTTTTTTTCTCGTCCTTATGGCCACCGCCAGGCATTTTCCTTGCAGCCTTTAATGTCTTCAGAAGTCCACATCAAAGGGAGGGAAGACTTTGAACCATTGGGGGGGTGGGCTCTTGGGTTGGCTGCCCCCCCTGAATTCCAGGGGCTTTTAATAATTGTATTTTATTTTTATTTGATCAGAGAAGAGCTTTAACAAAGTGGGGTGGAGAAAAAACGAGGACAGGGAAGGGCAGGTGCTCAAAAGCAACACAGGAGATTCCCATCCATCTTTCTTACAGGTGGCTCCCACTTAACCACCAGTGAAGAGGTCAAAAACCTCCGGCCCTTGTAAAATGTTTGTGTCATCAGAGCACAGCCAAACCCCCAACCAATCAGAACACACCTCCACCCAATCAGTTCACGCCCCCACTAGCAGTTAAAAGGAAGAAACAGCTGTGATCACACACATTGCTCCTAGAAGCACGAAGCCGAGAACACCGGCCTGAAGATGACGAATGAGACTTTGTCGAAACGTTGCCAAGACACTTCCAATTTTACGCGGGAGAAAACCCGAATAACCAAAGACCTACATACAAACACCTGCGAAAACCTCAGAAAACATATACATACATACACACACACACACACACACACACACACTCACAATGTGTACACATGACTGCATTTCCAACACTTCTAACCAGCTCTCACAGTTACGACTGGCCGCAGGGCCTTGGGGTCACTGACAAAAAGAACGCCCATTTGGGACAATGGATTTGGACTTATGACAACATGAGAAGAATAGAATAGAATAGAATAGAATAGAATAGAATAGAATAGAATAGAATAGAATAGAATAGAATAGAATAGAATAGAATAGAATAGAATAGAATAGAATAGAATAGAACAGAACAGCAATAGCAATAGCAATAGCAATAGCAATAGCACTTAGACTTATATACCGCTTCACAGTGCCTTACAGCCCCCTCTAAGCAGTTTACAGAGTCAGCCTCTTGTCCCCACAACCATCTGGGTCCTCATTTTACCCACCTCGGAAGGATGGAAGGCTGAGTCAACCTTGAGCCTGGTGAGAATCGATCTGCCAAATTGCAGTCAGCAGAAGTAGCCTGCAGTACGGGACTCTAACCACTGCGCTACCACGGCTCTTGTGTTAAGTTGGGTGAATGAGGACGCAGCAAGCCAGGCCGTGAGTGACAACAGCTCTGTTTATTAGGGTGAGAACCCAGCGACTGACCTAGGGAAACAGCTCCCTTTATGTACCTTGCAGCTGTGGTGGTCAGCCAATCAGCTGAGGGTCAGTTAATTCAAACTGCCCGCCAAACAAACCTATTTACATAACAGGGTAGGGTAGGGTAAAGTAGAGGAGAGGAGAGGAGAGGAGAATAGAGTAGAGTAGAGTAGAGTAGAGTAGAGTAGAGTAGAGTAGAACAGAATAAGGAGTAGAGAAGAATAGAATAGAGTAGAGTAGAGTAGAATAGAATAGAATAGAATAGAATAGAATAGAATAGAATAGAATGGAATGGAATGGAATGGAGTGGAGTGGAGTGGAGTGGAGTGGAGTGGAGTGGAGTGGAGTGGAGTGGAGTGGAGTGAATAGAGTAGAGTAGAGTAGAGTAGAGTAGAGTAGAATAGAATAAGGAGTAGAGAAGAATAGAGTAGAGTAGAATAGAATAGAGTAGAGTAGAATAGAATAAAGAGTAGAGAAGAATAGAATAGAGTAGAATAGAGTAGAATAGAATAGAATAAGGAGTAGAGAAGAATAGAATAGAGTAGAGTAGAGTGGAGTGGAGTGGAGTGGAGTGGAGTGAATAGAATAGAGTAGAGTAGAGTGGAGTGGAGTGGAGTGAGTAGAATAGAGTAGAGTAGAGTAGAGTAGAATAGAATAGAATAGAATAGAATAAGGAGTAGAGAAGAATAGAGTAGAATAGAATAGAATAGAATAGAATAGAATAGAATAGAATAAAGAGTAGAGAAGAATAGAATAGAGTAGAATAGAGTAGAATAGAATAGAATAAGGAGTAGAGAAGAGTAGAGTAGAATAGAATAGAATAGAATAGAATAGAATAGAATAGAATAGAATAAAGAGTAGAGAAGAATAGAATAGAGTAGAATAGAGTAGAATAGAATAGAATAAGGAGTAGAGAAGAATAGAGTAGAATAGAATAGAATAGAATAGAATAGAATAGAATAGAATAGAATAGGGAGTAGAGAAGAATAGACTAGACTAGACTAGACTAGACTAGTTTAGAGTAGAGTAGAGTAGAGTAGAGTAGAGTAGAATAGAATAGAATAGAATAGAATAGAATAGAATAGAATAGAATAGAATAGAATAGAATAGAATAGAATAGGAGACAGGTGGAATAACAGAAGAACAGAGTTGGAAGGGACCTTGGAGGTCTTCTAGTCCAACCCCCTGCCCAGGCAGGAAACCCTACATCACTTCAGACAAATAGTTTTTGAACATCTTAAAAACTTCCAGTGATGGAGCATTCACAACTTCTGGAGGCAGGTTGTTCCACTGGTTAATTGTTCTTAACCGCCAGGAAATTTCTCCTTAGTCCCAGGTTGCTTCTCTCCTTGATTAGTTTCCACCCATTGCTTCTTGTCCTGCCCTCAGGTGCTTTGGAGAATAGCTTGACTCCTTCTTCTTTGGGGCAGCCCCTGAGATATCGGAAGGCTGCTATCATGTCTCCCCTGGTCCTTCTCTTCATTCAACTAGACCTACTCAATTCCTGCAACCGTTCTTCCTATGTTTTAGCCTCCAGTCCCCTCATCCTCTTTGTTGCTCTTCTCTGCACTCTTTCTAGAGTCTCCACATCTTTTTTTTACATCGTAGCGACCAAAGCTGGTTGCCGTATTGCACGTGTGGCCTTACCAAGGCCTTATAAAGCGGTATTAACTCTTCACGGAGTCAACCTGCAGGGTTTGTTCTTAGTCCAAAATTGCAAACATCTTGAGAGTTAAGTTGGGCAGATTTGTCTCTGGAATCTCAGCCGTTGCTCTGGGGACCTTGGAAAGGGGTGGGGGTGGGGGGGACAGCCGTGCCATTCTTGCAAGCGGCACCCCTCTCACCCACTTCCCACAACCCCAATGTGATCTTCAGAACCAGCTTGTCCAGTGGATTAAGGCGAAAGATGCCCCCTCCCCACTCAGATTCATGGCCTAGGATGGGATTCGAACCCAGCTCTCGTCAGGTCTCATGGGAGGGAGGGAGGGAGGGAGGGAGGGAGGAAAAGGGGAAGGGGAGGGGAGGGGAGGGAAGGAAGGAAAGAAGGAGGGAGGGAGGAGGGAGGGAAAAGGGGAAGGGAAATGGAGGGGAGGGAAGGAAGGAAAGAAGGAGGGAGGGAGGGAGGGAGGAGGGAAAAGGGGAAGGGAAAGGAAGGGGAGGGAAAGAAGGAAAGAAGGAGGGAGAGGAGGGAGGGAGAGAGGAAAGAAGGAAGGTTTCAAACTGAAGGCTGCTCCAGGGATATCCCCAAATCTCTTCATCCAATTGCATTGAAGAATTGATTTTGAAAAACCAGCCAATTTGCAAACAGCCAACTGGGCGCTTTCTCGGGGAACACGGGGGGGGGGGGGGAGGGGGGAGGAATGGGGGGGGATGGACCACGGGATGGATGAAGCTCAAAACCCCGCTGGGTCCCCTTCCGAGCGCGGAAAGCCCCTCCCCCTCCTGCCTGCTTGGGAATGGCCCCTGGGAGTTGCCTATCATTCTAGACTGCAGGCCTTCTCCCTCCCCCCCTCCCGCCTCCTGGCTCCCACTCCTCCTCCCTCCCTCCCACCCTCTCTCTCTCTCCCCTCCCTCATCCCTCTCTCTCTCTCCCTGCCTCCCCCTCTCTGCCTCCCTCCCTCTTTCTTCCCCTCTCCCTCCCTCTCTCTCTCTCCTCTCTCCCCCTCCCCCTCCCTCCCTGCCTCCCTCTCTCCCTCCCTCCTCTCTCTCCCTCTCTCTCCTCCCTCTCTCCCTCCCTCTCTCTCTCTCCCTCTCCCCCCACCCTGCCTCCCTCCTCCCCCCTCTCTCTCTCTCCTCTCTCCCCCTCCCCCCTCCCTCCCCTGCCTCCCTCTCTCTCCCTCCCTCTCCTCTCTCCCTCTCTCGCCCTCCCTCTCTCCCTCCCTCTCTCTCTCCCTCCCTCTCCCTCTCTCTCTCTGTCTCCCCTTGCCTCTGCCTCTCTCCCCTCTTTTCCCTCCCTCTCCCTCCCTCTCTCTCTCTCCCTCCCTCCCCCACCCTGCCTCCCTCCTCCGCCTCTCTCTCCCTGCCTCCCCCTCCCCTCCCTCTTTCCCTCCCTCTCTCCCTCTCTCCCTCCCTCCTTCCCCCCTCTCCCTCCCTCCCCTCTCCCCTCCCTCCCCCTCCCTGCCTCCCCTCTCTCTCCCTCCCCCTCCCTCCCTGGCTCCCACTCTCTCCCTCCCTCCCTCCCTCTCTCTCCTCTCCCTCCCTCTCCCATCTCTCTCTCTCCCTGCCTCCCCCCTCTCTGCCTCCCTCCCTCTTTCCTTCCCTCTCCCCTCCCTCTCTCTCTCCCTCTCTCCCCCTCCCCCTCCCTCCCTGCCTCCCTCTCCCTCTCTCCCTCCCTCTCTCTCTCCCTCTCTCTCTCCCTCTCTCCCTCCCTCTCTCTCTCTCCCTCCCCCACCCTGCCTCCCTCCTCCCCCTCTCTCTCTCTCCCTCTCTCCCCCTCCCCCTCCCTCCCTGCCTCCCTCTCTCTCCCTCCCTCTCTCTCTCCCTCTCTCCCTCCCTCTCTCCCTCCCTCTCTCTCTCCCTCCCTCTCCCTCTCTCTCTCTGTCTCCCTGCCTCTGCCTCTCTCCCTCTTTCCCTCCCTCTCCCTCCCTCTCTCTCTCCCTCCCTCCCCCCACCCTGCCTCCCTCCTCCGCCTCTCTCTCCCTGCCTCCCCCTCCCTCCCTCTTTCCCTCCCTCTCTCCCTCTCTCCCCTCCCTCCTTCCCCCCTCTCCCTCCCTCCCTCTCTCTCTCAGCCCTTCCCTGCCTCCCTCCCTCTCTCTCTCTCTCCCCCTCCTTCCCTCCCTCCCTCCCTCTGTCTCTCTATCCCCAGCTCACCTCACAGGGTTGTTGTGAAGAAAAGAGGAGGAGGCAAGTGAGCGGTGCCGCATCTCTTTTGCCGCCTCGAGTTATTTGCAAAAGTATCAAAAGTGGGACGCAAATAAATAAGTAAGTTTAAAAAAACCAAACCAACAAATAATGAAAGGAGATGCAGTTTGTCCTCGACTTACAACAGTGACCGTTACAAAGTTACAACAGCCCTGACAAAAGGGACTTGTGGCCAGTTTTCACACTTAACGACTGTTGCAGCATCCCCACGATCGCGCAATCAAAATTCAGACCCTTGGCCACTGACTCATATTTATGACTAGCAAACTCAACGGGGAAGCCAGTGTCACTTAACCGTTAAACCCTAGAGGTCTTCTAGTCCAACCCTCTGCTTGAGCCGGAGATCCAATACCAATTCAGAGAAGTGGCTGTCTAGGCTCTTTTTAAAAGCCTCCAGGGATGGGGCACCCACAACTTCTGGTGGCAAGCGGTTCCACTGGTTAATTGTCCTCACTGTCAGGAAGTTTCTCCTTAGTTCTAAGTTGCTTCTTTATTTTGATTAGTCTCCATCCGTTGCTTCTTATCTTCCCTTCTGCCGCTTTGGAAAATAAATTGTCCCCCTCTTCTTTGGGGCAGCCCCTCAAATACTGGAATCCTGCTATTATGTCCCCCTGGTCCTTCTTTTCTCTAGACTAGATATACGTAATTCCTGCATATTTTTCATATTTTAGCCTCCAGGCCTTTGATCCCCTTAGTTGCTCTTCTCTGCACTTTTTCCAAAGTCTCAACATCTTTTTTTGTAATGTGGTGTACATTTGTACATTTGTAATGTGGTGACCAAGACCCTTGGTAGTACAGTGGTCTAAAGCACCCTGTTATTAAGACCAGCTGCCTGCAATTACTGCAGGTTCGAATCTCGCCAGGCTCAAGGTCGACTCAGCCTTCCATCCTTTCTAAGGTAGGTAAATTGAGGACCCAGTTTGTGGGGGCAATAAGCTGACTTTGTATAAAATATACAAAAGGATGAAGACTATTGCTTAACGCACCGTAAGCCGCCCTGAGTCTCCGGAAAAGCGCGGCATATAAATCAATTTTAAAAAAAAAAAAACTGAATGCAGTTATTTCCTGGATGTCCTTACTAAAGGCTCTATAAAGCAGTATTACTATTGGGAATTAATGGGGGAATTAGAAGAAAAAAAAAGAATAGAGATTATTATAGAATAGAGGGAAGTGGTGGCTCAGGGGCTAAGACGCTGAGCTTGTCAATCAGAAAGGTCGGCAGTTCAGCGGTTCGAATCCCAAGCGCGGCGTAACGGGGTGAGCTCCCGTGACTTGTCCCACCTTCTGCCAACCTAGCAGTTCGAAAGCAGGTAAAAAATGCAAGTAGAAAAATAGGCACCACCTTTGATGGGGAAGGAACAGCGTTCCGTGTGCCTTTGGCGTTGAGTCATGCCGGCCACATGACCACGGAGACGTCTTCAGACAGCGCTGGCTCTTCGGCTTTGAAACGGAGAGGAGCAGCGCCCCCTACAGTTGGGAACGACTGGCACAGATGTGTGAGGGGAACCTTTGCCTTTATAACCTCATGCAATCTTGGGAGTGATTTTAATTTTTTAAAAAAAGAGAGACTTTCTACAAGATTTATTTCACTTTGAGGCCTCTCAACAGCCAATTCCCACTTTGGATAAAAGACAGGACCGGATTCCATTTGCTTTGGCTGCTATATAAAGACCAAAAAACATGATTTATTTCTTCTTCTTTTTTTGAGATTGCAAAAACTGCAGAGGGGGCTATTAAAGGAGATCTCTTTGCTTCGAGCCCAGATTCTTTTGGGGAACGGGACTGTAGAGGGTCAGTCAGGTATAGGGTTTCCTCCCTGAGCAGGGGGTTGGACTAGAAGACCTCCAAGGTCCCTTCCAACTCTGCTATTCTACTCTACTCTACTCTACTCTACTCTACTCTACTCTACTCTACTCTACTCTACTCTACTCTACTTCTACTCTACTCTACTTTTACTCTACTTCTACTCTACTCTATTTTTACTCTACTCTACTTCTACTCTACTCTACTCTACTCTACTTCTACTCTACTCTACTCTATTCTACTCATACTCTACTCTACTCTACTCATATTCCATTCCATTCCATTCCATTCCATTCTCTGTTCTGTTCTGTTCTGTTCCATTCCGTTCTGTTCTGTTCTGTTCTGTTATTCCTTGGCCTGGGGTCTTTGGGGTAGCTGTTCCAGGCCTGCCACTCACCCCAACCTGCCAACTGTGTTCCCATCAGTTTGCATTCCACCACAAAGGCCGCCATCCCTGCCCCGGGTGGAAACACCCCCCCCCCCCAATTCTCCAGCTGTACAGCTTTGCCAAGCCAGCCCCCCCAGCGAGGGGGGTCCACACACAGACCCCCCTCCTTCCCCTCGCCTCTCCCCGCTCCTGTCCAAAGACAAAGGCCATTGTTCCAGCTTGACCCCCCCCCCTCCCCAATTCCTTCTGTTTCTAATTCTTCTTTCTTCTGTAATGAGGGGATTACAAGGGAAGACTCTTTTGTGCAGGAGACAGTTGAGGGGGAGGTTTGTGGGGGGGAGAGGACAGGAGCAGCCCCAACCCAGCCCGGACCTTCTGCTGGCTGCTGAACCCAGGGGTGGGTGTAGGGAGAGGCTCATTTAGTGCAATTACTTTGCCCGGCGCAGTGGCTGTCAATCACTCTTAAAAAAGATGGGGGGGGAAGGCCGCCAATTAATCAGCCCGTCTTAATCCCAGGACTCCTTGTCGAGCTGCGAGTCTCTGCGGACAGCTGCGAGACCCGAAGCAGCCTCGGGGGCGTCCAGCCAGCCGGGAGACCCGCAGAGACTCCCACCCCCCAAAAAAAAACCCCAACCAAAGAGAAAGAAAAGTCCACCTGTCCAGGACTCCAACCAGGTAACACCATGGCTTGCCTTTCTTAGCTTGGGGAGGGTTGGATTTGCAAAGGATGGTCTTTTGGGAAAGAAACCCCCCTCCCGCCCCACTTCCCTTCCCTGATTCCCACGAGGGGACCAGGATGCCTAAATGCGTGGAAAAGTTGGTTGCTCTCCAGCAAGGAGACCTGTTGTGAACTCAGGTGGAGCTACAAGATCAGGTGCTTGAAAAGGGGCAGGTGGTTTTAACCTGGAGACTAAAAACAGTGCAAAGAAGGGTTGGATGAAGAATTGGGTATGGCCAATCTAGAGAAAGGGAGGGCTGGGAGGTGTTGGGGGTGGGGGGACATCTGATACCAGCCTTCCAGTATTTGAGGAGGCTGCCCCAAAGAAGAGGGGATCAACCTATTCTCCAAAGCCCCTGAAGGCAGGACGAGAAGCAACGGATGGAAACGAATCAAAGAGAGAAGCAACCTGCAACCAAGGAGAAACTATCTAATAGTGAGGACAATTAATCCGTGGAACGACTTGCCTTCAGAAACTGTGCGTTGGAGGTTTTTAAGGAGAGATTGGGGAGCCATTTGTCTCAGACCCTACAAGGTCTCTTGCTTGAGCAGGGGGTTGGACTAGAAGACCTCCAAAGTCCCTTTCTGCTCTGTTCTATTCTAATAGAACAATATAATATTTACGAGACCGCCTTCTGCCACCGATAGCCTCCCATCGACCGGTACGCTCCCACAGAGAGGGGCTCCTCCGGGTGCCGTCGGCTAGGCAATGTCGGCTGACGACCCCCAGGGGGAGACCATTCTCTGTGGGGGCCCCTACCCTCTGGAATGGGCTGCCCCCGGAGATTCGTAGGATTCACGGCCTTCGTACCTTTCGTCGCGCCCTAAAAAAACATTATTATTCCAACAAGCAGGGCTGGCCTAAATAATAATAACATTGTACTATTTTAAATGGGTTGTTTTATTAGAGTTTTTTTGGCCAATTTATTTCATTGTTTTAAATTGCTTTTAATTTTTACATTGTCAGGGTTTTATTTTTGGCTGTACACCGCCCTGAGTCCTTCAGGAGAAGGGCGGTATAGAAATTCAATTAATTAATTAAATAAATAAATAAATAAATAAATAAATAAACAAACAAACAAACAAACAAACAAACAAACAAATAAATAAAAAATAGGGCGCAGAGGCCTCCTTGGTAGGATGGTCTCTTCCTGTCAACAGTTTTTTTTGGGGGGGGGTGTCTTTTCCTGCCGCCCCCTCACTTTCCAAAGGGGTCCAAGCACAGAGAAATTCAGGCCAGCTTCAGATGAATCCAAGGATCCCAAAACGCCGTTTCCGTCCGATTTTCTCCAAAAAGGAATCTCACCGCTTACAAGTCAAGGGATGGAGAAATCTGCTTTTTTTTTTTAATCCCCTGCTTTTTTTTCTTTGGGTTCTGCTTAAGCAGCCCAGCAGGTACGGGGGATGCTTATTTTATTTATTTATTTATTAATTTAGGTAACCTGCCTCCTCCCTTGGCACTCAGCCTGCGTCATTTTTTTTCATTTTTTTTTTCATTTATTTTTTTTAAATTTGATTTATATGCCGCCCTTCTCCGGAGACTCAGGGTGGCTTACAATGCGCTAAGCAATAGCCTTCATCCTTTTGTATATTTTTATACAAAGTCAGCTTATTGCCCCCACAAACTGGGTCCTCAGTTTACCTGCCTTAGAAAGGATGGAAGGCTGAGTCAACCTTGAGCCTTGGAGAGATTCGAACCAGCAGAAATTGCAGGCAGCTGTGTTAATAACAGGGTGCACTAAACCACTGTACTATCAAGGCTCTTTGGGGCCATTTGAACGTTTTAGTCCCGCGGATGCGACGAAAATATCTTCGCTCCGGATCGACCTGTTCTTGGGATACCTAGGAAGGTAGGGCTTGGAAAGGAATCGGCACCGGGGAGTGTGTTGCCTGCCAAATTTGGGCTAAAATTCAAAAGTGGAATGAGTGGCTTTTTAAAAAATGAGGCAGCGGCCGCTGAGAAAGAGGTAGGAGCTGTCCCCACTGAAGTCCAGAAGTGGGAAAACAAGAGATCAGATATAAATCAGTTGAGATCCGTAAGCACGGAACATCCAGCTTTGACTTAGAAGATGTTGTCGTATTGTTACTGTCGTTGTGGTTGTTATTAATCGGCAGCAACAACCACTGGGGTGTATTTTAAATGATTTCTGCCGTCCGCTTCCAATTTCGCTCGCATCGCGAGGGCCAAGAAGCTGTCCTTTAAATGGGGCTTTTGCAAAAAGACGGACAGATGCTGCCTTCGTTTTCTGCAGATTTAGACTGGGTTTTTTTTTTTTCTTCCCCTTTTCGCTTGGAAGCTTGCAGGATTAGTTTTTCCGTGAGAAAGAGGAAAAGGTCCTGGAGAAAGGAGGGCGAGACAGTTATTTGTTATTGTCACAGTTTGGAATTATGAATTTATTTATTTATTTATTTATTTATTTATTTATTTATTTATTCATTTATGTATGTATGTATGTATGTATGTATGTATGTATGTATGTATTTATTTATTTATTTATTTATTTTATTCCATTTGTATCCCGCCCTTCTCCAAGTGGACTCAGGGCGGTGCACAGCCAGAACTAAAACACATATCAATACAAAATTTAAAATTATGAAAAGAATTAAATAACTGTGGCCCCAAAATTTAAAACATTGAAAACTAAAACCCCTTTGACAATTTAAAAAGCTAAAAAAGTAAAAAAAAAATATATATATTAAATTCTGTTGGGACATTACAGGAGTGGCCAAAATTGTGGAAACCTTTTGGGGAAAGTGTATTTTTGAGGTTTGATGGCTAATAACACCGCTTCTTTTTTTGGGGGAGTTTCAAGATAATCCTATTCCACTGCTGGAATGGCCTGGGAATAGCCCAGACCTTCACCCAATGGAAAATCGATGGAGCTGACTAAAGAAACTTGTTAGTCAGAAGCGACCCAGCAATAAAACCCAGTTAATAGAAGCCATCATTCAATCTTGGTTTCACATGATAAGTGCTGCAGAACTAAAAGACTTGGTTCACTCCATGAAAAGACGTAAGGCCGTAATTCAGGCTAAAGATTACCCAACTAAGTATTAACTGACATGGGGATCATTTTTGTATATCTCGTTTTTTCTACGTGTTTCCCTTTTCTTCTTTATACTGTAACTGCTATTCTAATAGCAAATCCTTCCTAAGAGTTATTGCATTACATGCTTGATTAAATTATCTTTCCATTGATATATAATTTTATGGTACTCTCCCCCCTCCCCCCAAAAAAATGTGGTGTTATTAGCTAGTTTTAGAAAATACACTTTTCCCAAAAGGTTTCCACAATTTTGGCCACTACTGTAAATTTCCTAGAGGTGGATGTATGGAAATCAGTCCTACACATAAAGATGCTTTGATTTGCGTTCTTGGATTGAGAACGGGGCTCGGCTGGATGACCTCAACCGCCCAAGATTCATAGCCAGGGCAAGAAAATGTTTCAATAAATGGGATTATTTGTAGTTTGGGGTTGAAATGAGGGCTCCTTGGGCCCTCTGAGGTTGGCGGTTTTCCTGCAGATCTTTCTTTCTTTCTTTCTTTCTTTCTTTCTTTATTTATTTATTTATTTATTTATTTATTTATTTATTTATTATATCCTTAATTATCCCAAAGCTAAGTAACGTCATCTGTGCTGGTCAAGGAAATGTTTGTGGAAAATAGCAAGCAATTGTACTTTAATGGCATTTCTTGAGACGCCGCTGCTCATTTGCACCTTCATATAAGAAGTTTTTTACCGTTTCCTCCCAAAGGAAAAAATTGGGGTTAAGATCAGGGAGACGTGATCAAATGAGAATTAATGAGAGCCGATTCTTGGATGCATTTTTTTCCCCTCATCTCCATGTTGGAGATTGCAAAACCCTCGTTCAGTCTGCCTTGAATTTTATTCCGAAATCAAAGTTAACTCAGTAGAATCCACTCAGGCTGCGTTTTGAAGTCACCAAAGCTCAAATAGCTCCATCGTTTATAGAAAAGCAAAAACAGGAACCCCTCGCTCTCCCACCCACCCACCCCCTTCGCCCCCATTTCCTCCCTCCCCACAGGGATGCTCAGGCTTCTCTGAAAACGTGTCCGCAGTGTGGTTGCGTTAGAACATGTCTCCTAATTGCGTGTGTTTGTGTGTCTGGAGAGGTTTTATAAAAAAAGGCCAGGGGGCCTTGGGGGGCTATGAAATGAGGAGGGTCCTGCCAGTAGGAAGGAGAAGGAGATGGACACCTTGCACCCAAAACCTCTTGGAGAAAGTGTTGCATTTTTCTGAAATCAGTGTTTCCTGAAATCAATATTTTATGACATCAGTGTTTCCTGAAATCAGTTTTTCCTGAAATCAGTGTTTCCTGAAATCAATATTTTCTGACATCAGTGTTTTCTGAAATCAGTGTTTCCTGAAATCAGTATTTTCTGAATTCAGTGTTTCCCGAAATCAATATTTTCTAAAATCAGTGTTTCCTGAAATCAATATTTTCTGACATCAGTGTTTCCTGAAATCAGTGTTTCCTGACATCAGTGTTTTCTGAAATCAGTGTTTCCTGAAATCAATATTTTCTGAAATCAATATTTTCTGAAATCAGTATTTTCTGAATTCAGTGTTTCCTGAAATCAGTGTTTCCTGAAATCAATATTTTCTGACATCAGTGTTTTCTGAAATCAGTGTTTCCTGAAATCAGTGTTTCCTGAAATCAGTATTTCCTGAAACCAGTGTTTTCTGAAACCAGTGTTTTCTGAAATCAATATTTTCTGAAATCAGTGTTTCCTGAAATCAATATTTTCTGACATCAGTGTTTCCTGAAATCAGTATTTCCTGAAACCAGTGTTTCCTGAAATCAGTGTGGCTGCAAAAATGCCGCACTTACGAGATAAGGATGCAAAAAGTAGAGCAAATAAGACCCCTCCCAACCTGGGAAGCAGAAAGAGTGTTAGAAAGTGACTCAAGACAGTTGTGTCTTGATTTTGCTTGGTATACGAACGGCAGAGAGAGACCCCAGCCGGCTTTCAAGCTCAGCTCTTCCATTAGAGGCAGTTTGGTCTAGTGGTTAAGGCATCAGAGATTGTAGGTTCACATCCCACCTTAGGTACGAAAGCCGGCTGGGTGATTTTGGACCAATCACCAGGAGATGGTGAGTTCTAGTCCTACCATCCTCGTGAAAGCTGGCTGGGTGACTTTGGATCATTCACCAGGAGACTGTGAGTTCTAGTCCTGCCTTAGGTATGAAAGCCGACTATGTGATTTTTTGGGCCAATCACTAGGAGATGGTGAGTTCTAGTCCTAACATCTTCAGGAAAGCCAGCTGGATGACTTTGGGCCAAACATGAGGCGACTGTGACTTCTAGTCCTACCTTCTTTTTGAAGGTTGACTGGGTGACTTTGGGCCAATCACCCGGAGACTGTGAGTTCTAGTCCTGCCTTAGGCACGAAAGCTGACTGTGATTTTTGAGTCAATCACCAGGAGACGGTGAGTTCTAGTCCCGCCTTAGCCATGAAAACCAAATGGGTGACTTCGGGCCAGTCCCTCTCAGCCCTGCCCACCTCACAGGGTTGTTGTGGAGAAAAGAGGAGGACGAAAGTGTGTATATTTGTCTCCTCGAGTTATTTGCCAAATTCATAAAAGTGGGATACAAATTCATAAATTCCTCTAACAATAAAGTAGAACTCCAATAGTCCTTGCGTTGTCTGTTGCCTCACCTGGCCTACCACGTTTTTGCGTTTCACCAGGTCAGGGAAGAATTCAGGTGCCCCATTGCTCCAAGGTGGTTGGTCAGCAGGATGGCCCAGAAACATGGGTCAGAAGCCCCCAAGGTCAGGCTTGGTGGGCCAACGCTCCACCCGGCAGAAGATTACTGCTTGGTGCCCTTTTCCTTTCGGATTTACATTTCTCAGCATCTCTCAGGAGAAGTAACTTCTGTAGTAGTCTAAGAGAGAAGGAGGAGGCAGCAGAGGGCCCTGGGTACAAATCAGGGTTGGGTTCTACTTACCTTTACTACCAGTTTGCAGCGGGGCCGCGCGCACACTCTTCTGCGCATGTGCAGAAGCATTTTGATGACGTCAGGGGTCAGTGGGCGGGGCCTCCCGCCGGTTTTACTACCGGTTCTATCGAACCGGTGCGAACCGGGGGGCAACCCACCACCGGTTCAAATGCCAAAGGCTGCACCTCGGTTTCAAATTGATTTCTCAAGAGCCATTCCTTGTTAAATAGAGCAGTCTTTCCGTTGGCTGGCACAGATGAAGTAATGGATACACTCCTAAAGTTGTCCAGGTTGTGCATGTCACAGGAGGTGTGTGTCAACACAATCAGCGTGACAGTTGTGACCGTGTGGTTGGAGGCCCACTCTGGGCATAGCTAGTGCCCATGCTGGCATCGTTTGGATGACCCAGTGAAGAATTCGCCCCTTCCCAAGCTTTTGAACAGGGGTTTTTCGATGGTGCTTTAATTGAATTTTAATTTGCGGTAGTTTTAGTTTTTGAATGATGGCCTTGCAGTCGCTTAGTTGAGATGGCGCTTTTATTTCGAATTTTATTCACATTATGTTTCTTGTGCATTTCTTTTGAATGCAAAAGGGCAGCTTCGGCTGTCAGGTGGTTTTTTTAAAAAAAATTAATAAATGGTTTTTAAAAATATATTTAAAAAAAAAAAAAGTAGGCAGGGCTTCAAATGCATAATTTCAAACACCAGTTTTTTAGTCTTTCCTGCAAGAGAGAAAATTCAGAACCAGGAGTCTCGTAGTCTTTCCAGATCAATTCTAAGTAAATGTTTTATTTACTTCTTAATTTGACCTTGACGGACTCCAAAAAAGGCATTTTGCATCCGGAAAACCAAAAACTAAACTCC
The DNA here is from genome assembly GCA_022577455.1 of Arizona elegans. Classification (NCBI taxonomy): domain Eukaryota; kingdom Metazoa; phylum Chordata; class Lepidosauria; order Squamata; family Colubridae; genus Arizona; species Arizona elegans. The sequence continues at coordinate 17,340,651 of JAKOOJ010000018.1, forward strand.
AGATAAACCAGGAGTCTGCTTTAGGGATTGAGCAAGAAAGGGCCTCTGTCAAACAGTGCCATGGAGTTTCGTCATTCTGGCCGGCCATCCCTGCCCTGCCTTCAGCCAGGTGACTCCATTCCTTCCCTCTCTGCATGGTTTACAGTGCCCAAAACATAACTGAGTCCATTTGCCGCCTTTTGAGACGGGGAAGTAAAATCACATTTCTGTTGTTTGGCTGAGAATGCCGAAGGCAGGAAAGAGAAGAGGGGAGTTGGAAGTCTTGGCACATGGAGTGGGGGGGGGAGCTTCATGGCCGGTCCTGCTGGTGGAGTGGGGGGCTGATGCTTTTATTATTTATTTATTTATTTTATTTTATTTCTATACCGCCCTTCTCCTGAAGGACTCAGGGCGGTGTACAGCCTAGTTTTTTGTGTTTTTTTTTTTTTAATTTGATTTATATGCCGCCCTTCTCCGGAGACTCAGGGCGGCTTACAATGCGTTAAGCAATAGCCTTCATCCTTTTGTATATTTATACAAAGTCAGCTTATTGCCAACACAAACTGGGTCCTCATTTCACCTACCTTAGAAAGGATGGAAGGCTGAGTCAACCTTGAGCCTTGGCGAGATTCGAACCAGCAGAAATTGCAGGCAGCTGTGTTAATGACAGGGTGCACCAAACCACTGTACTATCAAGGCTTAAAAACACAAAGACAGACAAAATTTAAAAATGATTAAAATTATTAAATAATAGGCCCAATGTATAAAACCCCAAATTTAAAATCCCATTTAAAACCAATTAAAATCTTTACATTGATAGCCCAGCCTGGCGGAACAACATGGTTTTGAGGGCACAGCGAAATACCCGGAGGTCGGAGATCTTACGCATTTCTGGGGGCAGTTCATTCCACAGGGCTGGGGCTCCCACAGAGAAGGCCCTCCCCCTGGGTGTCGCCAGCCAACATAACTTGGCCGATGGCACCCTGAGGAGACCCTCTCTGTGGGAGCGGACTGGCCGGTGGGAGGCTACTGGTGGCAGAAGACGGTCTCGAAGGTATCCAGGTCCAATGCCATGGAACGCTTTAAAGGTGGTAACCAACACCTTGAATCGCTCCCAGAAGACCACTGGGAGCCAGTGCAGCTCGCGCAGGAGGGGTGTCACGTGGGCATGACGAGTTGCGCCCATAACCACCCGCACATTCTGGACCAGTTGGAGCCTCCGGGTGCTTTTCAAGGGGAGCCCCATGTAGAGAGCATTGCAGTAGTCCAGTCGGGAGGTGACAAGGGCCTGAGTGACTGTGCGCAAGGCGTCGCGGTCCAGAAAGGGCTGCAACTGGCGGATCAGGCGAACCTGATAAAAGGCCCCCCTGGCCACGGCCGTCATATGCTCTTCTAAAGACAGCAGGGCATCCAGGAGGACACCCAGATTGCGAGCCCTCTCTTTTAATCAGCAAGGCTGATGAGTTTCCCTCCTGATCTTTCAGCTCTCCACCAACATTGTGTGCCTGGTGCAATTGGTTTAGTCCAGTGAAAAGAAGGACTAGGGGTGACAGGATAGCAGTCTTCCAATATTTGAGGGGCTGCCCCAAAGAAGAGGGGGGTCAACCTATTCTCCAAAGCCCCTGAAGGCAGGACAAGAAGCAACAGATGGAAACTAATCAAGGAGCGAAGCAACCTGGAATTAAGGAGAAACTTCCTAACAGTGAGGACAATTAACCAATGGAACTGCTTGCCACCAGAAGTTGTGGGTGCTACATCACTGGAGGTTTTTAAGAGAAGACTGGACAACCATTTGTCCTGAATGGTATAGGATTTTCTGCCTGAGTAGGGGGTTGGACTAGAGGACCTCCAAGGTCCCTTCCAACTCTGTTATTCTAGCTTCTAGCCAGCTACAATTACCAATCTATATTATATATCTATACTTACATGGATATCTGGAAACAAAATCCTTTCTCACACTTATGGGGGGGGGCTCTGTGTCTTTCTCACACTCAGATCCTCTAGGCTGGGAACTTGTGAGGCTTGTTTCTCTCTCTGCTGCCTGTTGCTTCCTTTCCGTCATGTCCCATTGGGGAACTGACTGCTTCCTTGAGTTTTTTTCCTTGTTTTTTTATGTGCTGAAAAAAACTTTTTTTAAAAAAATTATCTTTGACTTCTGTTGCAAGTTTGACTTCTGAGCCTTTGGTTTCCTGATTTCATCTTTGCAGATTTGAGCTACCTTCTGCTCTTCTGCCTTCGTTAGTTCATTTTTTGTACCTGTCCTTTTTGTCTTTCAGTTTATCAGAGAGTTCTTTGTGCAACCATGCTGGTTTCTTCTTGGATTTCTTGTTTTTCTTTTTCAGTGGTATTGTGTTGGACTGGGCTTTTATCATATTTTTTTCAGAGTTTCCCAGGCTTCTTGAGTTGTTTTCTCCTTTAGGATTTTTATTTTGATCCATAATATTTTTCGAACTATATCTCAGGATTTTTGTATCAATATGTATATCTAGATATAGAGAGATAGATGATAGATAGAAAGATAGATGATAGATAGATAGATAGATAGATAGATAGATAGATAGATAGACAGACAGACAGATAGATGGTAGATACAGTAGATGATAGATATGACAGACAGACAGATAGAGATAGAAGACAGACAGACATAGACAGCTAGATAGACAGCTAGAAAATATATAGATAGAGATAAATAGATAGAGCAACACAGAGTTGCAGTTTGTCAACAGAAAAAAAGGCCCAGAAGCTTGTGAATGAGATTTCACAGAACCAGGGCTGCAGAACAACTTAGTTTAAGTAGGTAAAACCTGGCTAGAAAGAATATGCGCATAGAGATAAATGTAGACATTTTATATTTGTATGTATCCCTACGTAGGGGGTCAATCCCATCATATCTGAATGAACTGTAATCAATGGGCCCATTTCGGCATTCTGCATTTGGAATCCAAAAATAGGTAGTGCTCATCTTAGAACCACTCACTTAGTGACCATTTGAAGTTATCATGGATGCCTCCCCCCAAAAGCACTTGCAGCTCAGTTCCCAAGTTCTTTAAAGTGCCCAAATTAAAGTTCAGCAATGACCTTTTGCAAAGTCACTCGATCACCTGACCACAATTTATGGTGTGTCTGTCATAAACCAGGGTTCACTTCTGGGTTTTTTGGCAAATCGTTTCATTTAACAACTGCTGCAAAAAAAAAAAAAAAATCGTAAAATCGGGCCCAGTCACATGACGATCTGCTGTACAACCATCGTTTTATAGTCATAAGTCGAGGACTCTCTGTACTGACCATGCTTTATCCCACTGTTTCCCCAACTTAGCAACTTTCATGGCTGGCTGGGGGATTCTGGGAGTTGAAGTCCGCAGGTCTTAAAAGTTCCAGAGTTTGAGAAACACACCAAACAGTTGGAGCAGATCAGGAATGCAAAGCCTTGAGTGACCACCAGAGGGCAGCAAAAGCTGTTGCAAAGACTCTGTGCTGCCCTCCTAAGGCAATTGGAAATTTTACACTCAGGTTTTTTTTGGGGGGGGGTGGGACAACTCACACCTCAATGTTGAACCAGGAGGAAAAAACACCCTTAGTGATTTTGCAGATCAAAGCACTTCTCTGCCTCGCTCCTCCTCCCACCCTCCACCCCTTCCCTTTCTTTTCTCAGCAAAGAACTGATCACATTTCTCCCTGCACAAATTCCCAAGGGATTATGTATTTTCGGTGGCTGTTTTATTTAAAGATTTTGGCTAGATCCCTGCAGATTAAAAACAACAGGAAGAAGAAAGAGAACGCTTGCTAATCCAGGTCAGAGGCAGCCTAGGGGAGGGAGATGTCAGCGTTTCTGGATTAAAAAAAGACTTAGCAAAAGAGGAAAAAATACCCCACCCCAGAAATCCCAGGAAATGCTGGACGTCAACTCCCAGAATTCTTGGTTGCCTAGAGAATTCTGGGGCTTGGAGTCCTGCGCTTCTTGAGGCCCTTTGTTGAGAAAGAGCAGATCAAAAGCAGTTTCCCTCCCAGGATGCAGTCAAATAAGTCAAGATGATATAGATAACAGATACAATAGACAGACAGACAGACAGAGATGGATAGATAGATGACAGGTGGGTGGGTGGGTGGATGGATGGATAGATGGAGAGAGAGAGAAAGAGATACACAGACAGATGATAGATAGATAGATAGATAGATAGATAGATAGATAGATAGATAGATAGATACACAGACAGACAAATAGATAATAGAAAGATATATGATAGACAGACAGACAGATAAACACAGACAGACAGATGATAGACAGCTAATAGAAAGATAGATGATAGACAAATAGATAGCTAGATAGATGATAGATAGGTAAATAGATAGACAGACAGACAAACACAGACAGATGATAGACAGATAATAGAAAGATAGAGGATAGATAGATAGAAAGACAGATAGGTAGATATAGATAGATAAATAGATAGATAGACACACAGACAAACACAGACAGATGATAAAATAGATAGATAGATGATAGATAGATAGATAGATAGATAGATAGATAGATAGATAGATAGATGATAGATAGATAGATAGATGATAGATAGATAGATAGATAGATAGATAGATAGATACTGTAGATAGATAGTAGATAGACAGACAAACACAGACAGACAGATGATACATAATAGATAGATGATGAATGGATGGATGGATGGATGGATGGATGGATAGACAGACAGACAAATAGATAATAGAAAGATAGATGATAGACAGACAGACAAACACAGACAGACAGATGATAGACAGATAATAGAAAGATAGATAATAGATAGACAGATAGAGATGATAGATAAATAGACAGACAGACAGATAATAGATAGATAGATAGATAGATAGATAGACAGACAGACAAATAGATAATAGAGATAGATGATAGATAGATAGACAGATGGACAGACAAACACAGACAGACAGATGATAGACAGATAATAGAAAGATAGATGATCGATAGACGGACAGACAGATGGATAGATAGATATAGATAGATAAATAAATAGATAGACAGACAGACAAACAGACAGATGATAAAATAGATAGATGATAGATAGATAGATAGATAAATAGATAGATAGATAGACAAATAGATAGACAGACAAATAGATAATAGAGATAGATGATAGATAGACAGACAAACAAACACAGACAGACAGATGATAGACAGATAATAGAAAGATAGATGATAGATAGATAGACAGACAGACAGATATAGATAGATAGATAGATAGATAGATAGATAGATAAACAGAGAGACAGAGAAACACAGACAGATGATAAAATAGATAGATAGATAGATAGTAGATAGACAAGACACACAGACAGATGATACATAATAGATAGATGATGGATGGATGGATGGATGGATGGATAGATAGATAGATAGATAGATAGATAGATAGATAGATAGATAGATAGATAGATGATAGTAGACAGACAGACAGACAGACAGACAGACAGATGAAAGGTGGAGATTTGACCATACAATACCACAGTGACTTTATATTGACTTTTCTGACTCCTCCAGCAACCAAAGAACTTTTGGGAACCCAAAACAGCAGCATTGTATGCAAAGGCTGATAACATTCAGAGGTAGACGTTTAGAATAGAATAGAACAGAATAGAATAACCGAGTGGGAAGGGACCTTGGAGGTCTTCTAGTCCAACCCCCTGCTTAGGCAGGAAACCCTGCACCACTTCAGACAAAGGGTTGTCCAGTCTCTTCTTAAAAGCTTCCGGTGTTGGAGCATTCGCAACTTCTGGAGGCAAGCTGTTCCACTGATGAATTGTTCTCCCCGTCAGGAAATTCCTCCTTAGTTCTAAGATGACTAAACCTGGAGGCTCCGTTCAGCTTCTCCTGCCATGTGTGCATAAAAGCTGGACTGGAGTGCAGTCCGGTGTCCTCTTGCTAGCAAAATTAAGCACGGCAAACATCGTTCCACCTTGCCAACTTGAAGATGCACGGACGTCAACTCCCAGAATTCCCCAGCCATGCATGACTGGCAAAGGAATTCTGGGAGTTGAAGTCCAAGCGTCTTCCAGCTGCCCAGCTTGAGAAAACGTCGAATCCGGGAACTTTCTCCCAAAATGAAAAGAATGCCAATCTCCAGAACTAAATAAAAGCAGAAAAGAGATAACAAACCCCCGGCAGTTGTGGGTTGCTACCGGTTCGCCCTACATCGGGAGACTCCGCCCACCCACCAGGATGTCTCTACCAGGGGTGAGTTCTAAATTTTTTTACTACCGGTTCTGTGGGCGTGGCTTATTTTGTGGGTGTGGCTTGGAGGTCATGTGACTAGGTGGGTGTGGCTAGCTGGTCAGAGTCATTTCTGGAAGGTCCTCGCACTTACGACCAGTCCTCGCACTTAGGACCCAACTCATTTGTTTGCTTTTAACACTGATCAGCTGTAGGACGGCCCTTTGAAACCCCGCGGCAAGAGTTTAAATAGTTTTTTTCCCTCTAGTCATCAGCTGGGACTCAGGAGGCAGCAATAGATTGGGGGTGGGACCAAATAAAAGGTAAGAATAACGTGGGTGCGGGGGGGTCGGAGGGCAGGGGGGGAGAACCGGTTCAGTGACCACTACCGAACCGGACTGAACCAGGAGGAACCCACCAGTGGTCTCTACACATGCGCAGAAGCGAGCACGCACGCGCCCACGAGTGAACTGGCTAGCAATAGGATTTGAATCCTTCTACTGGCCCCCGGGGTCAAGTTGTGGCGAAACATTGCTGCAGAAATCTATTTATTTATTTCGTCAAGCATGTATTAGATAACAGATAAAAGTATAGACATAATTATGAATCACATGAGATGTGATGTGTAAACCCACCTTCTGTGAGAGTGGAAACAACTCACTGTTCCTGTTCTTAGCAGAAGCAAGAAATAGACTCCTCTTTATTTACCTCTTGTGAATTAATTCCATTCACCCACCCAAAAGTCCAGGCAAGAGTCCTGCAAGGAGTTAATGGCAGCAACAGACCTTATCAGTTCCTTGCGATAATTGCCAGGCCGTGAGCTCCCAGCCAAAAGGCTGCAAATTAAGTTCTGGCAAGCAGTCTCTGTGGCACGAAACACCATGACAATCACTCAGATTCGGGAAGGCCTGGACTCCGACTGGGTAGTCTCAGGGGGGATGACTGAGGCAGGTCTTGAGAATGTTATCTGGGATGAGTTTGATCCTGTCACTCCTGAAGACGTGGACAGGATTCTGGGTGGACTGGACGTGACCACATCTTTGCTGGACCTGTGTCCCTCCTGGTTAGTGCTGGTTTCCTGGGAGGTGACGCGAGGCTGGCTCCAGGGGATTATAAATATTTCATTGGGTGAGGGTGACTTACCTGCCGCCTTGAAAGAGGCGGTGGTGAGGTCTCTCCTCAAGAAGCCTTCCCTGGACCTGGCACTGTTGGCTAATCATCATCCGGTCTCCAACCTTCAGTTTTTGGTGAAGGTTGTTGAGAGTGTGGTAGCGCGACAATTCCCCCAGCACCTGGATGAAACGATGTATCTGGATCCATTCCAGTCGGGCTTCAGGCCTGGGTACAGCACGGAAACGGCATTGGTCGCGTTGGTGGATGATCTCTGGAGGGCTCGGGACAGGGGGTGCTCCTCTGTCCTAGTCCTATTAGACCTCTCAGCAGCTTTTGATACCATCGACCATGGTATCATGCTGCACCGGTTGGAAGAGTTGGGGGTGGGAGGCACTGTACTACGGTGGTTCTCCTCCTTTCTCTCTGGCCGGTTGCAGTCGGTGTTGGCGGGGGGGCAGAGGTCGACCCAAGGCCCCTCATATGTGGGGGTGCCACAAGGGTCAGTCCTCTCGCCTCTTTTGTTCAACATTTATGTGAAGCCGCTGGGCGAGATCATCCGTGGTTTCGGGGTGAAGTACCACCAGTACGCTGATGACACCCAGCTGTACATCTCCACCCCGGATCACCCCAATGATGCCCTTGAAGTGATGTCCCGGTGTCTGGAGGCCGTGCGGATCTGGATGGGGAGGAACAGGCTTAGGCTCAACCCATCCAAGACCGAGTGGCTGTGGTTTCCAACGTCCCGATATAGTCAGTTGACGCCATTGCTGACTATTGGGGGCGAATCGCTGACCCCCACGGAGAGGGCTCGCAACTTGGGTGTCCTCCTGGATTCACGGCTGTCTTTAGGAGAGCACTTGACGGCCATGACCGGGAAAGTTTTTCATCAGGTTTGACTGATTCGCCAGTTGTGTCCCTTTCTGGATCGGGACTCCTTACACACAGTCACTCATGCCCTTGTTACCTCCCGGCTGGACTATTGCAATGCTCTCTACATGGGGCTCCCCTTGAAGAGCACCCGGAGGCTCTAACTGGCACAGAGTGTGGCCGCGCAGGTGGTTATGGGAATGAAGGAGACACTTCCTAACACTTAAGGACGATTAACCAGCGGAACAGCTTGCCGCCGGAAGTTGTGAATGCTCCATCTCTGGAGGGGTTTTTTTTTCAAGAAAGGGGCTGGACTAGAAGACCTCCCAGGTCCCTTCCAGCTCAATCCTGATTCCTCCTCCCTGACCACCGCTTTCTCTCTTCCTTTCAGGCTCCAGAATGTTCCTCGGCAAACCAGAGGTGGAGCTGAGCGAGCTGCGGAGGAGCGTGGAGGAGGCCAGCGGCACCCCGGAACAACTGGACGAGGAGCTGTCCAAGAAGAAACACCGGCGTAATCGGACCACGTTCACCACCTACCAGCTCCACGAGCTGGAGAGGGCCTTTGAGAAAACCCACTACCCAGATGTCTACAGCCGGGAAGAGTTGGCCATGAAGGTCAACCTCCCAGAAGTTCGAGTTCAGGTAAGCAGAATCCAGTTGGCTTTGGGTGCAGTGGGGAAATCTAAAATTTGTTACTACCGGTTCTGTGGGCGTGGCTTGGTGGTGGTGGGGGTAATGTGACTGGGTGGGTGTGGCCAATTTTTTTTTTAACTTTTAAAACCATTTTTTCTACAACCTCTTCGGCGAAGAGGTTGTTAAAAAATGCTCTCAAAAGGCTCTGACGATCCAAGCTGAGTTGCCTGATCGTCAGAGAGACTTTTCAAAGCATTTTTTAAAACGATCAGGCAACTCAGTTGAGATCATCAGAGAGACTTTTAAAGCCTCTGCCGATCAGGCAACTCCGCTGCAACCTCTTCAGCGGAAGAAATGATTTAAAAAATGCTTTGAAAAGGCTCTGACGATCTCAACTGTGTTCCTAATCGGCAGAGTCTTTTCAAAGCATTTTTTTACATTTGCAGAAAAAATGCTTTGAAAAGTTAAAATAAAAAAACTGGTGACCCGCTCCCTGCTCCACCAGAAAGCGCGGGAGGACCCCTTGGAGGGTAGAGCCGAGGATTTTGTACAGTATCCGTATGACAAAATCGCTCAGATTCGGGAACACCTGGACTCTGACTGGGTAGATTCAGGGGGGAGGACAGAGGCAGGTCTTGTGAGTATTATCTGGGAAGAGTTTGATTCTGTGACGCCCGAAGACGTGGACAGGATACTGGGCAGACTGAGCGTAGCCACATGTTTACTGGACCCGTGTCCCTCCTGGTTGGTGCTGGCCTCTCGGGAGGTGACCCGAGGCTGGCTCCAGGGGATTATAAATGCTTCTTTGAGTGAGAGTATCTTCCCTGCCGCCTTGAAAGAGGCGGTGGTGAGGCCTCTCCTCAAGAAGCCTTCCCTGGACCCGGCAGTGTTGGCTAACTATCGTCCAGTCTCCAACCTTCGCTTCGTTGCGAAGATTGTTGAGAATGTGGTAGTGCGACAGCTCCCCCAGTACCTGGATGAATCGTCGTATCTGGATCCGTTCCAGTTGGGCTTCAGGCCTGGGTACAGCACGGAAACAGCATTAGTCGCATTGATTGATGATCTCTGGAGGGCTAGGGACAGGGGTTGTTCCTCTGTCCTAGTCCTATTAGACCTCTCAGCGGCTTTTGATACCATCGACCATGGTATCATGCTGCACCGGCTAGAGGAGTTATGGGTGGGGGGCACCGTCCTACGGTGGTTCTCCTCCTTTCTCTCTGACCGGTCGCAGTCCATGTTGACAGGGGGGCAGAGGTCGACCCCGAGGCCCCTTGTATGTGGGGTGCCACAAGGATCAGTCCTCTCGCCCCTTCTGTTCAACATTTATGTGAAGCCGCTGGGTGAGATCATCCGTGGTTTCAGGGTGAAGTACCATCAGTACGCTGACGACACCCACCCCGGACCACCCCAACAATGCCCTTGAAGTGATGTCCCAGTGCCTGGAGGCTGTATGGATCTGGATGGGGAGAAACAGACTCAGGCTCAACGCATCCAAGACCGAGTGGCTGTGGTTTCCGACATCCCGATATAGTCAGTTGGTGCCATCACTGACTATTGGGGGCGAGTCACTGCTCCCCACGGAGAGGGTTCACAACTTGGGTGTCCTCCTGGACTCACGGCTGTCTTTGGAAGAGCATATGACGGCCATGGCCAGGGGGACTTTTTATCAGGTCCGCCTGATTCGCCAGTTGCGTCCCTTTCTGGATCGGGACTCGTTAAATACGGTCACTCATGCTCTCGTTACTTCCCGCCTGGACTACTGCAATGCTCTCTACATGGGGCTCCCCTTGAGGAGCACCCGGAGGCTCCAGCTGGTCCAGAATGCAGCCGCACGGGTGGTTATGGGAGCGACGTGGCGCTCCCATGTGACCCCCCTCCTGCATGAGCTGCACTGGCTCCCGGTGGTCTTCCGGGTGCACTTCAAGGTTTTGGTTAACACCTTTAGAGCGCTCCATGGCATCGGACCGGGGTATTTACGAGACCGCCTTCTGCTACCAATAGCCTCTCACCGGCTGGTACGCTCCCATAGAGAGGGGTTTCTCAGGGTGCTGTCGGCCAAACAGTGTCGACTGGTGGCCCCCAGGGGGAGAGCCTTCTCTGTGGGGGCACCTACCATCTGGAACGAGCTCCCCCCCAGAGATACGGAGGATCCCGGACCTGCGCACGTTTCGTCGTGCTCTCAAAACTTTTTTATTTCAGCAAGCTGGCCTGGCCTAACTCTCCTCTTTTAAATTTTTAATTGGTGTGATTTTATAAATTGGGTGTTTTAATCTGTGTTTCGGCCAAAATATTTAATAATTTTAAGGGATTTTTTAATATTTGTATTATCTGTATTTTATCTTGGCTGTTCACCGCCCTGAGTCCTTCGGGAGTAGGGCGGTATAGAAATTTGATTAATAAATAAATAATAGATTAATAAATAAATACGAGCCAGTGTCCAAGCGCCTGAATCTTGATCACGGGGAAGCTGCAACGGTCGTAACTGTGAAAAAAGGGCCTCAAGTCGCTTTTTTTCCCCCACTGCCGTTGTCATGTCAAATGGCCACTAAATGGGTTGCAAGTAGCGGAACCAGACACCAGCTGGCCAGGGAATTCTGGGAGTTGATGTCCACGCATCCCAGACTTGTCCCTGTTGAGAAAAACTATCTTGGGGGAAAAATCAGGGGTGAAATGCTCCCAGTTTGGACCAGTTTGGAGAACCGGTAGCAATGGTGGCGCAACGATTCATCCATCCACCCGGACATCGTTACTTCCTGGTTTTTACTTCTGTGCACACGGCGCGTGCACTTCCAAACCGGTTGGAAGGTAAAGTAGATTTCACCCCTGGGAAAAAATGGATTCTCAAGTGACTCGTAGGCCATTTAAATTAGCCTCCCAAACCCAGGTGGAAAACTTCCGGTACCAATAAGGAAGAATATTGGTAGCTCGGGGCTGAAATGGGGAGTCCTTGGGTGCTCTCTCTAAGCCTGGTTCTCTCTAAACTAGGTGTCAGGTTTCAGTGTCGTCTCAAATAAATTGCATTTCCAAACAAATAGTCTTTGATGAAATCTTTCATTTATTAAGCACGACAATCTGTCCCCGACTTTGTCGTAGCCAGCACTGACTTCCTGACCCCAAAACTTCCCTTTTCGTTCCCCAATTCTCTGCGTCTCATTGGCCATCTTCCAAATCACTCTCCCCATATCTATTACTTCAGCTCCCAGGAATGTCCCCCCTCCCATCCCATCTCCTAGGGGATATTATCTTCGGGGAAAATAAGTAGGTGAAAAGTCAAGTGTCCTCTTGCCAGCTGACCCCTCTTCTCCTCCTTACGTCAGCACTGGAACGAATGTAGTTTGGAGTGCTGACATTAGGTTTGGGTAATGAAACATCTGCAAGAAAACGATCAGGTTCCTCTTGTTCCTCCTCTTCCTCCTCCTCCCCCCTCCCCCCGCAAATCCTCTGCAAACCCTCCTCCCTTCTAGTACCCTTCTAGGCTGTCTTTAGAAGAGCACATGACGGCCGAGGCCAGGGGGACTTTTTATCAGGCCCGCCTGATTCGCCAGTTGCGTCCCTTTCTGGATCGGGACTCATTAAATATGCTCTCGTTACTTCCCGCCTGGACTACTGCAATGCTCTCTACATGGGGCTCCCCTTGAGGAGCACTCGGAGGCTCCAGCTGGTCCAGAATGCGGCCGCGCAGGTGATTATGGGGGCGACGTGGCGCTACCATGTGACCCCCCTCCTGCATGAGCTGCACTGGCTCCCGGTGGTCTTCCGGGTGCGCTTCAAGGTCTTGGTTACCACCTTTAGAGCGCTCCATGGCATCGGACCGGGGTATTTACGAGACCGCCTTCTGCTACCAATAGCCTCCCACCGGCCAGTACGCTCCCATAGAGAGGGGCTTCTCAGAGTGCCGTCGGCCAAACAATGTCGACTGGTGGCCCCCAGGGGGAGAGCCTTCTCTGTGGGGGTACCTACCATCTGGAATGAGCTCCCCCCAGAGATACGGAAGATCCCGGACCTGCGCACGTTTCGCCGTGCTCTCAAAACTTTTTTATTTCAGCAGGCTGGCCTGGCCTAACTCTCCTCTTTTAAATTTTAAATTCGTGTGATTTTATAAATTGGGTGTTTTAATCTATGTTTCGGCCAAAATATTTAATAATTTTAAGGGATTTTTAATATTTGTATTATCTGTATTTTATCTTGGCTGTTCACCGCCCTGAGTCCTTCGGGAGTAGGGCAGTATAGAAATTTGATTAATAAATAATAATAAATAAATAAATAGCACTGATGATGTTCCCTAGTTGGGTCATGAAATGCCTACAAGAAAACCACCAAGCTCAGAGGCCACCAAGGACCCTGCAAATCTTCTCCTCCTCCTCCTTCTCCTTCTTCTCCTCCTCCTCCTCCCCCCGCAAATCCTCTGCAAAACCTCCTCCCTTCTAGCACTGATGATGTTCCCTAGTTGGGTCATGAAATGCCTGCAAGAAAACCACCGAGCTCAGAGGCCACCAAGGACCCCGCAAATCTTCTGGTTGGCCAGGCTCACGATGGGTAGCTTGCCTAGACAAGCCACGTTTCTCATTCCTCTGCTGCCACTCTTTTGCAGGTGTGGTTCCAGAATCGGCGCGCCAAATGGCGCCGTCAGGAGAAGATGGAAGCCACCGCCATGAAGCTTCACGACACCCCCGTGCTGTCCTTCAGCCGGCCCCCGATGGCAGCCAACATGGGGCCGATAGGCAACTCTCTCCCTTTAGACCCGTGGCTGACCTCTCCCATCTCCGGCGCCACCACGGTGCACAGCATCTCGGGATTGATGGGACCCAGCCAGGCCCTCCAGCCCACCTATCCAGGCCACTCCTTCCTCAATAACCCCCCATCCCTGCCCCAGAGCATGCAACCCATGGCGTACCAGTGTGCCACGACATTTGTGGACAAATATCCCTTGGAGGAACTTGACCAGCGGAATTCCAGCATCGCCGCGCTGCGCATGAAGGCGAAGGAGCACATTCAGACCATAGACAAAACCTGGCAGCCCATTTGATGGCGGGTCAGGCTGCCCTGCCATAGCGAAAACACCGACTAGGCTGAGCCGGGACTAAAGGACTCCCTTACGATCCCCAGTCAGGATGTCACGCTTAGTTTTGTCGCGCCATCGCGCCGGTGAGCAGCCGCGGGAAAAGGGAACGCTCTTCGGTTCCTTTTGATAGACCTCAGCTATAAAGTGGATTTACGCGCTTTCTTTCCCCCACCGGATTGGTGGCAGGAGTGGGATCTGCCGGAAAAGAATTCTACGCGGCATGTTTGTCCTTGCAAACTGCTGAAGTTATTCTTACAGGCAGGCGTAGAATTCGGCAGGGAATTTCTGCAGGCCTCGAAACTCTCTTCCAAACCAAAGGCAAATTCTGGAGGAACCTCAGGATTTATTTATTGGGGTTTTTTGTTCTTTTTCTACTGAATACGAGCTGGGAAGGTGGAAACTAAGCGAAATGGCACCATTTCAGAACAGGTGTTTTTAAGGGAGTGGAGCAGTTTTTTGCTCCGTCCACTGTTATATTTTGGGTTTTCTCTTGCAATTTTGTTCGATCTTAATTCAGCACCTACTATGGGTTAGTCCTTGGCTTACAACCGTTCGTTTAGTGACCATTCAAAGTTTCAATGGCACTGAATAAAAAAAATGACCTCCGAGCATTTTTCACACTTACAACCGATACAGCGTCCCCAAGGCCACATGGTCAAAATTCAGACCCTTGGCAAACTGTCTCCTATTTATGACGGTTGCAGTGCCCCGGGGCGGGGGGTGTCACGTGATCCCCTTTTGCGACCTCCTGATAAAGAAAGTCAGTGGGGGGAAGCCAGATTGACTTAACGACCGTGGTTCTAACTTAACAATTGCGGTGATTCACTTAGCAGCCGTGGCAAGAAAGGTCGTAACACGGGACGAGACTCACTTAACCAATGTCTCGTTTAACGACAGAAATGTCAGGCTCCGTTGTGGTCGTACGTCAAGGACTACCTGTCTAGGATGGGATTTCCAGGCTGGTCAGATTAAAAACCAGCAAGCAACACGGGGCGAAAAAACTGGACACTTCTCAGGGTTGTTGTCATTGTTGTTATTGTGGTGAGGAAACACCCCTAGTCAGAACGGCAAAAAGCAGTTTTTTTAAAAAAAAATAAAAATAAAATAGGCACACGTTTTCAATGTACCACCAAATTCAAGAGAAAGTATAACTATCCGTGTCGTTGTTAAAAAACAGCGGGTATCTTTTTGGGTCATTTGCCATTCATTCCCTGCTGGATCATCATGTTTGAACGACCCCATAATCCCATGCATCGGGGTGGAGTCCGGGCAACTGAATGGAGCTGAGTATTTCCTGGCCGGATGCCCTTCCTGTCGCCGATGCGGAGTTTTGTTCAGCAGATATATTCTCATCGTGCCCAGAGAGAGAAATATCTGCCTCTACCTAGGATCAAACTCACAGCCTCCTGATTGTGAGGTGAGAGGCTCCACCTCTAGGCCACTGCACCACTCATTCATTCCCTGATGGATCCCTGACCGAAAAGATCAGTGGGCTTGGCCAAAGCGATCCCTGCCTCAAAAGATCTGCCGGGATCCATAAGGCTGGAGAGTCAGAAAGGAAACCAGACCGAAAGAGGTCATTTGCCCCATGGGAGACACGGACGGTGGCAGGAGAGTTTGGGATCCTTGGGGAGGCATTCTTCCCAGCTGAGGGGTCATCCAGAGAGGCTTTGGGGCCCCCCTGCAGTGGGGTAGCCATTCCCCAAATTATCACTTTAATCCTCATCCTCTTTTAACAGCCCCATAATCCCTTGTAGAGTGGAGTTGGGGCAACTGAATGGTGCTGAGTGTTTACTGGCCGGATGCCTTTCCTGTCACCAGGGCGGAGTTTTGTTCAGCAGATAAATTCTTATTGTGCCCAGAGAGAGAAATATCTGCCTCTACCTAGGATCGAACTCACAGCCTCCTGATTGTGAGATGAGAGCTCCATCTCTAGGCCACCGCACCACTCAAAATTATCGCTTTAATAATTAGGGTGATATTTGGGCAGGGCTGGATCCCCCGAGAATGAAGCAAAAGTTTCCAGGCAGGTGTGTTTGATGATGTTTGCGGAGGGGCGTGTCCTAAACTGCTAAGCCCCACCCCTTTTTGCACCTGGGTGCATCCTCCAGGACCCCCCCTAAAAGCTGTGGGTGTGGCCAGAGTGCGAAGGGGAGGGGGGAAGGAGGGCTGGCCACGTTTGCTCCTAGAAGCCCCCCCCACAAAAAAAATCCTCACACTGGATCCATTTGGCTGTCATAAAGGTAGTCCTCAGATTACGACCGGTCGCTCAAGTGAGTCTTCGACGTTTCAACGGGACCAACCCCTCCCCCAAGTTACTTGTGAACACGGTTCTAAAACCTCCTTGGCTTCCCTCCTCCCCTTCCCTCTGCAGTCACGTGACCTCATTTTGGTCCTCCTTTTATGACTGATGGCGGCATCCCGTAGTCTGCTTTACGACTGCAGCAAAAAATAATAATTTTAAAATTGGATGGGAGATGCAATGGCTCGTTTTTCGGCCATCCCGGCTTATGATGTAATTGACGGGCTCGATTACAGTCGTAAGTCAAGGACTGCCCCACGGGCAAGCCCAAGCTGTCTGCTGAGCCCCAAAGCAGGAAGGGCTGGATGAAACCTCCGTCCTGGGGCAGCCCCCTCACCCGTCCAGCACCTCTGGGCATGTAGTTGCTACCAGGGGTGAAATGTAAAATTTTTTACTAGCGGTTCTGTGGGCGTGGCTTGGTGGGGGGAGTTTTAATGTGACTGGGTGGGCGTGGCCAACTTTTTTTTTTTTTTTTTAACTTTTCAAAGCATTTTTTTCTAATGCTTTGAAAAGCCTCTCTGCTGATCAGGCAACTCAGCTGGGATCGTCAGAGACTTTTCAAAGCATTTTGTTTAACCACCTCTTCGGCCAAAGAGGTTGCAGAAAAAAATGCTTTAAAAGTCTGATGATCCCAGCTGAGCCGCACGATCATCAGAGGCTTTTTTTTTTTTTTTTACTTTTAAAAGCATTTTTTCGTCGGAAGAGGTTGTAGAAAAAATGCTTTTAAAAGTTTTTTTTTTTAAAAAAAAAGCCTCTGATGATCGTGCAGCTCAGTGGGCATGGTGGGGGCTGGTGGTTGCAGGGATTTTTGCTACCGGTTCTCTGAACCACCCGCTGCCATCGCTACCGGATCGGGCGATCCGGTCCAAACCGGGAGCATTTCACCCTGGTTGCTACCCTGTGCAAAATTTTGCCCCTGGGTGCAATTTGGATCAATCTTTGGGGATCACAGGCCCAATTTTTTTTTCCCTTCTTTACCAAAACAACATACAGGTAGGCCTTACAACGTCTTCCCATGGAGGGAACCAAGTCTTTGAGTTCTGCAGCTGTTCTAATGTGAAAC
The DNA here is from genome assembly GCA_022577455.1 of Arizona elegans. Lineage (NCBI taxonomy): Eukaryota > Metazoa > Chordata > Lepidosauria > Squamata > Colubridae > Arizona > Arizona elegans. The sequence goes on from JAKOOJ010000018.1 coordinate 17,357,890, forward strand.
CAAGATTGAATGATGGCTTCTGTTAACTGGGTTTTATTGCTGACTAACCAGTTTCTTTAGTCAGCTCCATAGATTTTCAATGGGGTGAAGGTCTGGGCTCTTCCCAGGCCATTACGGCAGTGGAATAGGATTCTCTTGAAACTCCCAAAAAAGTGGTGTTATTAGCCATCAAACCTGAAAAATACACTTTTCCTAAAAGGTTTCCACAATTTTGGCCACTCCTGTATGTGTGTGTATTTATGTGTATATATGTATATTTATTAATTAATTTACAATATTATTATTACACCAACCTTATTTTTATTAGGAGCCAACACTATACTTTCCTTTCTTCAACCAGCTGCTCCCCTCTTTCTATTAGTATCTGGACTTAATCCTTATTTATCTCCAAGCTGCCGCCAGCCTGCGCCTCTTTGCCCCCTCCCTATGGCCGTCCTGCCAGGCAAGGGGGTCTCTAACTCACGGCCCCTCCTCTGACGCGGCCAGCCCTGCGAGGTAGGCTGGGCTACAGGGCATCTAGGCAGAATGCAAAGGCAGAAGAGCAGCCCCCCTCTGAGTTGGGGGTGGAGGGCTGCTTTCGCCATGGGAGAGCAAAGGGGGTGGGAATGGGGAGAGGAGGGGGTTCCCACGCATCCTACACCCACCCACTCAACTCCGGGTTGGGCTCATATGTGCCTGCTGATCCGATCTGGTCTGGGCGAGGGTCCGTGCAAGCCCAGGCTCCCCGTTCAGCCTGGATAGCTCTGCAGACTGAAGCACTGTAATTTAACACCAGCTGTCTGCAATTAAAATAAGATTGAATCTCGCCAGGCTCAAGGTTGTCTCAGCCTTCTGTCCTTTCTAAGGTAGGTAAATTGAGGACCCAGATTGTGGGGGCAATAAGCTGACTTTGTATAAAATATACAAAAGAATGAAGGCTATTGCTTAACGCATTGTAAGCCGCCCTGAGTCTCCGGAGAAGGGCGGCATATAAATCAAATTTAAAAATAAAAATAAAAATTCAGGCTCGACTCCAATGATGCCCTTGAAGTGATGCCCCGGTGCCTGGAGGCCGTACGGATCTGGATGGGGAGAAACAAGCTCAGACTCAACCCTTCCAAGACCGAGTGGCTGTGGTTTCCGGCGTCCCGTCATAGTCAGTTGGTTCCATTGCTGACTATTGGGGGTGAGAGAGGGCTCGCAAATTGGAATCACAGCTGTCTTTAGAAGACCATCTGACGGCTATGGCCAGGGGGGCTTTTTATCAGGTTTGCCTGATCCGCCAGTTGCATCCCTTTCTGGACCGGGATGCCTTGCGCACGTCGCTTTGTCATGCCCTCGTCGCTTCCCTGCAATGCTCTCTACATGGGGCTCCCCTTGAGGAGCACCCAGAGGCTCCAACTGGTGCAGAGTGCGGCCACACAGGTGGTTATGGGGGGCCACTCAATGCTCCCATGTAACACCTCTCTTGTGCAAGCTGCATTGGCTCCCGGTGGTCTTCTGGGTGCGATTCAAGGTGTTGGTCGCTACCTTTAAAGCGCTCCATGGCTTAGGACCTGGGTACTTATGAGACCGCCTTCTGCCTCCGATCGCCTCCCACCGAGCAGTACGCTCCCACAGAGAGGGTCTCCTCAGGGTGCCGTCGGTTAGACAGTGTCGACTGTCGGCCCCCAGGGGGAGACCCTTCTCTGTGGGGGCACCAGCCCTCTGGAACGAGCTGCCCCCGGAGGTTTGTCGGATTCCCGACCTTCGTACCTTTCGCTGCGCCCTTAATGTTTATGTTTGTTTATGTTTTATTAAATTTATATACCGCCCTGCTCCTGAAGGACTCAGGGCGGTGAACAGGCACAGAATAAAAGACATAAATACAAAAGTTAGAAACAATTTAAAACCAAATTAAATAATTTAGCCCAAGACAATTAAAAATCCCAATAATTAAAACACTATTATTCCATCAAGCAGGGCTGGCCTAAAATATTATTTTTAATGGGTTACTTTATGTTATTTTAGACTGTGGGCCAAACTATTTAATAATTTTAAATTGTTTTTAACTTTTATATCGTGGGTTTTTTTTATCCTGGCTGTACACCGCCCTGAGTCCTTCGGGAGAAGGGCGGTATAAAAAGAAAAAAGAAAGAAAGAAAGAAAGAAAAGAAAGAAAGAAAGAAAGAAAAAAGAAAAAAGAAAGAAAGAAAGAAAGAAAGAAAAGAAAGAAAGAAAGAAAGAAGAAAAGAAAAGAAAGAAAAAAAGAAAGAAAAAAGAAAAAGAAAAGAAAGGCCCCGCGCAGCCGGGAAGGGATGGGATTTGTAGTCCAACGCCTTCATAATCCCCACCCCCAGGGGTTCCTGCCTTGACCGGGGCAGGGCGGGGTGGGGTGGGGGCGCCTTCGGGGACCTCCTTTTCGAGGGTCGCCTCTTTGACACCCCCTTCCCCCCAACCAGCCAGAAAGTCCGATCTCCAAAGTTGAAGGGCCTGGTGGCTCAGCAGACTAAAGCATTGTTATTAAGACCAGCTGCCTGCAATTTCTGCAGGTTCGAATCTCGCCAGGCTCAAGGTTGACTCAGCCTTCCATCCTTTCTAAGGTAGGTAAATTGAGGACCCAGATTGTGGGGGCAATAAGCTGACTTTGTATAAAATATACAAAAGAATGAAGGCTATTGCTTAACGCATTGTAAGCCGCCCTGAGTCTCCGGAGAAGGGCGGCATATAAATCAAAGCAAATCAAATCAAAAAGTTCAAGAAAAAAAAGTTCTAAAAAGCTGAGGCGGGTCGGGGTGGGGGTGGGAGGTTGTGGGACCCCAACCGAGGACCCCATCCCCATCTCTTTGCTCCGTCTGCCGCCCCCCGCCCGGCTTTCCAAAGCAAAGCGGAGAAGCGGCACTAATGAAGTTTGATCGCGGCTGGCTGGGAGATGGGGGCGAGGGGCGAGCGACCCCGGCCGGGTGGGACCCTTAATGAGATCGCGGAAAGGAGCGGGACCCCGACCCTCCCTGCGCCGCCCCCTCCTCTGGGCAGTCTCCGGGGTGGAGCGGAGCGGTGGGCCGATTGGGAGCGAGACCCCCCCCCCCCGGGACCCTCGCCCGCCCGATCTGGACTGGCTTCTGCCTTCTGCTTTCGTGGTTGGAAAGAGCCCGTGCAGTTCCACGTTCCGTAGTCGTGCGAATGCGCGCGTGTGTCGGCGAGAGAGGGAGAGGGAGAGAGAGAAAGAGAAAGACAGAGGGAGACGGGGGGGGAGGAGAGAGAGAAAGAAAAAGAGGGAGAGGGAGAAAGAGAGACAGAGAAAGAGAGAAAGAAAGAGAGGGAGAGGGAAACACAGAGAGAGACAGAGGGGGGAGACACACACAGAGAGAAAGAGGGAGAAAGAGGGAGACAGAGAAAGAAAGACAGAGGGAGACAGAGGGGGGAGACACACAGAGATAGAGGGAGAGAAAGAAAAAGGGAGAGGGAGACAGAGAAAAAGAAAGAGGGAGAGGGAAACACAGAGAGAGACAGAGAGGGAGACAGAGAGAGAGAGAGGGAGAGAGAGAAAGAGGGAGACGGGGAGACAGAGTGAGAGAAAGAGAGAGGGAGAGAGAAAGAAAAAGGAAGAGGGAGACAGAGACAGAGAGAGAGAGAGAGAGAAAGAGAGAGAGAGAGGGAGAGGGAAACAGAGAGACAGAGGGGGGAGACAGAGAAAGAGAGGGAGACAGAGAGAGAAAGAGACAGGGAGAGACAAGAGAAAGAGCGGGAAAGAGAAAGAAAGAGAGGGAGACAATGAGAGAGAAAGAAAAAGACAGAGGGAGATAGAGAGACAGTGGGAGACAAAAGAGAGACACCCCACACACACACAAACGAGGGAGAGAGGAAACCAGGCTCAATTAAAAAGGAAATTGATTGGATTAAAATCCGCTTGGCTGGGACTTTAGCCAACAGGTGCTGTAGTTGTCTTGTCATCTACCATCCAAAGTGGTAAAATCGGTTTACCTGGGAAAGATTGCAGGTGACTGCATTGGACGGATAGAGACTCCGGCTTCAGAATTTCTCAGTTGGTTGTTAACTTTGATGGCATTTTTTTTTTTGTTGTTTTGGCAATAGGCAAACGTGAAAAAGGGTGTCTTTCCTGCCGCTTTGAAGGAGGCGGTGGTGAGGCCTCTCCTCAAGAAGCCTTCCCTGGACCCGGCAATGTTGGTAAATTATCGTCCGGTCTCCAACCTTCGTTTTGTGGCGAAGGTTGTTGAGAGTGTGGTTGCGCAACAGCTCCCCCAGCACCTGGATGAAACGACGTATCTGGATCCGTTCCAGTCGGGCTTCAGGCCCGGGTACAGCACGGAAACGGCATTGGTCGCGTTGGTTGATGATCTCTGGAGGGCTCGGGACAGAGGGTGCTCCTCTGTCCTGGTCCTGTTAGATCTCTCAGCGGCTTTTGATACCATCGACCATGGTATCATGCTGCACCGGTTGGAAGAGTTAGGGGTGGGAGGCACTGTGTTGCGGTGGTTCTCCTCCTTTCTCTCTGATCGGTCGCAGTCTGTGTTGACAGGGGGGCAGAGGTTGACCCCAAGGCCCCTTGTATGTGGGGTGCCACAGGGGTCAGTTCTCTCACCCCTTCTGTTCAACATTTATGTGAAGCCGCTGGGTGAGATCATCCGTGGTTTTGGGGTGAAGTATCAGTATGCTGATGATACTCAGCTATACATCTCCACCCCGGACCACCCCAATGATGCCCTTAAAGTGATGTCCCAGTGCCTGGAGGCCGTACGGATCTGGATGGGGAGGAACAGGCTCAGGCTCAACCCATCCAAGACCGAGTGGCTGTGGTTTCCGACATCCCGATATAGTCAGTTGACGCCATCACTGACTATTGGGGGCGAATCATTGGCCCCCACGGAGAGGGCTCGCAACTTGGGCGTCCTCCTGGACTCACGGCTGTCTTTAGAAGAGCATTTGACGGCCGTGACCGGGAGGATTTTTTATCAGGTTCGCCTGATTCGCCAGTTGCGTCCCTTTCTGGATCGGGACTCGTTACGCACGGTCAATCATGCCCTCGTCACCTCCCGCCTGGACTATTGTAATGCTCTCTACATGGGGCTCCCCTTGAGGAGCACCCGGAGGCTCCAACTGGCGCAGAGTGCGGCCGCGCGGGTGGTAATGGGAGCGACATGGCGCTCCCATGTAACACCTCTCCTGCGCGAGCTGCACTGGCTCCCGGTGGTCTTCCGGGTGCGCTTCAAGGTTTTGGTTACCACCTTTAAAGCGCTCCATGGCTTAGGACCTGGTTATCTACGGGACAGCCTACTACCACCAATAGCCTCCCACCGGCCAGTACGCTCTCATAGAGAGGGACTCCTCCGGGTGCCGTCAGCCAAACAGTGTCGACTGGCGGCCCCCAGGGGGAGAGCCTTCTCTGTGGGGGCACCTACTATCTGGAATGAGCTCCCCCCGGAGATACGGAGGATCCCGGATCTGCGCTCCTTCCGCCGTGCTGTGAAGACCTTTTTATTCCATCAAGCGGGCTTGGCCTAATCTCTTCCCTTTTTAAATATTTAAATTTTAATCTGTTTTTTAAATTATCGGGGTGTTTTAATTTGTCTGGGCCAAATAATTTAATTTTATTTTATTGGGTTTTTAAATTTTGTGTATCTATGTATTTTATTGTTGGCTGTTCACCGCCCTGAGTCCTTCGGGAGTAGGGCGGTATACAAATCAAATAAAACTGAAAACTGAAAACTAAAACTGAAAATGCCTCCTGCCCAAAATGCTGTCAAAAAAGGCATTGTTGAATTCCTCTTTTTGTTGAAAAGCCTCTCAGAGAGGCTTTTCAAAGCATTAGAAAAAATGCTTTGAAAAGAAAAAAAAAAGTTGGCCACGCCCACCCAGTCACATTACCCCACCACCACCAAGCGACGTCCACAGAACCGGTAGTAACAAATTCTACATTTCACCCCTGGTCACACGGTTATTCCACTGTTAACTTTGCTTCTTAAAAGTTTGCAAAAGGGGATCTATTGATGGCAGAACACTGCAACCATCATAAATGTTGAGTTAGTTGTCAAATGCCTGAATTTTGATCACGTGACCGTGGGGGATGTAACTTCGAACAGTCACTAAACAAACTGTTGTAAGTCAAGGACTACCTGCACTGTCTTATTTAGCAGTGGAAACTTGAGGCTCCAGTGCGGTCATTAAGTCGAGGACTACCTGTGTTGAGTTTTGCTGTTAGAATTTGCAGCAAATCTCTAGTTGACCACCAGATGGCACTGAAGAATTTTTTTTTTTTAAAAAAAAAATCCTGTTTGCCGCCACCCAGTGGTCATCTGGAGACTAACTGATAGCTTAATTTACTGTATTTTTCCGAGTATAAGATGTACCTCCCCCCCCAAAAAAGGGGGTGAAAATTTAGGTGCGTCTTATACACCGAATGTAGCCCCCCACCCACCCACTGGCCCCCACCCTTTGGCCTCTGCCTCGCAGCAGTTACCTCCTTGCAGCAAACAGCAAGAAAAAAAAACAGCTCCTTTCAGCTTCAGCACAACCTAATTAGCACAAGTTAATTAGATCAGCCTCCCGACTCTCAGCTGTTTTGCACAGGGCTCTGCTGCTTGCTGCAAGGAACAAAATTGCTGGAGCAGATTTTTTTTTTTTCCTGTGCTAATCAAGCTGTGCTGAAAACGAAAATGAAAGTAAAGCAGGCTGTTTGCTGCAAGGAGGCAAAATTGCTCAGAGGCAGAAGCAGAGGGAGATTTCTTCTTCTTTCTTTTCCTCACCAAAAAAGATAGGGGCTTCTTATAGTCCGGTGCGTCTTATACTCCGAAAAATACGGTCTATTGGATCTACAGTTTTGAGGGCAAGCAGTTGGAAGGGTTTATTACTTAGAAGATTGAAATCATCTGAGGGACCAAGGAAAAGGACACCGTTCTTGTAGAGCTTCCAGCTCAATTTTGGAGATCCTTTATTTTTGATCGTCAAAAGGCGCCACTCAGTCCTCTGCCTGCAGGGATCGTGGTAGGACTCCTGAAAAACAAAGAGAAGAAAATGAAAGAAGATCCTTTAGCTGGAAACGAGGGGGAAAAAAACCCTCTCCCATAACCGTGGAAGGCAGCTTCGTCATTGGCCAACAGTTTTCCTAGCCCAGAGACACCTAGTGTTTAATTTTATGTGGCTGCAGAAAACCTTAGAACAAACACTAGGTGATGTTAGGCACTGATTGTAGCACTGATGATGTAACCTAGTTGGGTAATGAAAGATATGCAAGAAAACCTCCAACCTCAAAGAGCAGCAAGGAATCCACAGAAAGAGAAACTTGGATAAGCGGGGATTAACACCAGACAAACAAGCAATATATTAATCAAGGAACTACCAAGGGAAAAACCACTCTTCCACCAACACAGACAGGGCAAGCCACTAGCTAGTATATCAACAGAGAGCAAACTCCACTCTCTGTCAGGTTTCGGTGTCGTCTTCAAATAAATTGCATTTCCAAACAAATAGTCTTTGATGAAATCTTTCATTTATTAAGCACCACAATCTGTCCCCGATTATGTCGTAGCCAACACTGACTTCCTGACCCCAAACATTCCCTTTCCGTTCCCCAATTCTCTGCGTCTCATTGGCCATCTTCCAAATCACTCTCCCCATATCTACTACTTAAGCTCCCAGGAATGTCCCCCCCTCCCATCTCATCTCCTAGGGGATATTATCTTCAGGGAAAATAAGTAGGTGAAAAGTCAAGCGTCCTCTTGCCAGCTGCCCCCTCTTCTCCTCATGTCAGCACTGGAACGAATGTAGTTTGGAGTGCTGACGCTCTCCCTATTAGCACTGATATTAATTAGCTGGGTAATGAAACATCTGCAACAAAATTTCCCGACGGTTAGAACAATTAATCAATGGAATAACTTGCCTCCAGAAGTTATAAATATGAATACGAAGTTGCGAATCGATTGAGGGGCGGGCCAAATAAAAGGTAGGAATAACGCGGGGGGGGGGGGTAGGACAACAAAGAGAACCGGTTCGGTGACGTCATATTGTCTCCGCTACCGGCTCGGCCGAACCAGACTGAACCAGGAGGAACCCACCACTGAGGCACAGGGTATTCCAGGATGTGTGTGTGTGTGTGTGTGTGTGGAGGGGGGCAGGGGTGAAATCCAAATTTTTTCCCTACCGGTTCTGTGAGCGTAGTTTGGTGGGCGTGGCAGGGGAAGGATACTGCAAAATCTCCATTCCCACCCCACTCTGGGACCAGCCAGAGGTGGCATTTGCCAGTTCTCCGAACTGCTCAAAGTTTCCGCTACCAGTTCTCCAGAACCTGTCAGAACGTGCTGGATTTTACCCCTGCAAGGGGGGGGGGGGTGAAGACTGACAAGCCCTGGCCTTTGTCTCCAGGTGTGCTCACCTGCTCAGAAAGAAAAGTCAAGGAAATGCCAATGGCAGCAGGAATCCGATTCAGAAAGTACAGCTAAGCGGCTTTTCATTGTGGGCCCTTGAGGAACGCCCGGAATCCAGCCACCGGACCTCTCCCTCCATGGAAGCCCCGTTGCCTTCCATTTTGCGAGCACGCCTGCAAGCTTTACCCAAGCCACTCCCCCCCCGATGGCTTGGCATCCCCCCCCTCAACAGGGGACTGGATCACCTTACCTTCCCGGGAGGCGGCGGAGGCGATGCTGGTAGCGCGGCCGGTGAGGTCGCTGAGGACACTGTCCACCGTCTGGTGGTGCTTCAAAAACCAGGGACGGATGACGCTGCGGTAAAGCACCTGCGAGCCGTTCCACGAAAAGGGCGCCATGCACCACAGCAGGAAGAGGCACTGGGGGAGGGGGACAGAGGAGGGGGGTCGGCGGGGTTAGGATCTGCTCGGGGTGTGGGTAGGGTCACTTAGGAACTCCCCCTGCCAGTGGTGGGGTTCTACTGGTTCTACCCAGTTCGGGCGAACTGGTAGTAGTGGTGGCCGGTGGCTCCGACCCCCCCCCCCCGCCTGGACGTCATCACGGACGCTCTCCACGCACACTCATATTTGAGAACCGGTAGCAAAGGTAAGTGTAACCCACTACTGCCCGTTGCGCACCCGATCCAGCCTGCGTTGAAGCGTGAAGCCAAACGCTGGCCAACATTGCCCCCAAGTGGCATCCTCAGATAGAATACCCCTGAACATGGAGTCTCTGCTGATCAATGCCCAGAGTGAATCTGGAGGGGGCCACCCCCTCGGCTCTTTCCCTCCCTCCCTTCCCATATACCTTGCCGGCATAGTAGAAGGGGAACCAGTAGAGGAAGGTATCGGAGAAGAACTCCACCACGCTGAAGGTGCCATAGACCACCCAATACGTCAGCCAGGTGGTATCGTCATCCTTCGCCGGGCTCTCGATGGCGCGGATGCTGAAACCGAAACGGGGAGAGAAGGTCAACCCTGCCCATCGGATGCTTGGGGGACAGGGGGAGGATCTGCACGCAGATGGACACCCGGGGAGACAGGAACCCCCGCCCTTCCGCATCCCAGACTTGCCAGAAACACCCAACTCCCAATGTTGGCACCATCTCCAAACTCTCCTGCCAACCAGGAGTTTTCCCCAAGACGGGATCCCGAAAGCTTCTGGGCACCAATCCAGATTGAAGACGCTGTTCACCCCCGCTGGAAACCCAGTGGCGGGTTGCCCCCGGTTCGGACCGGTTCGCAAGAACCGGTAGTAAAACCGGCGGGAGGCTCCGCTCATCGACCCCAACGTCATCAGGAAGCTTCTGCGCCTGCGCGCGGCCCCGTTGTGAACCGGTAGTAAAGGTAAATAGAACCCACCCCTGTGGAAACCCCTTTCCAATTAATCACATGGTTTGATTGACAGGTTGTCAACTCTGAAACTGGCCTGACTGAGACCATCTTTGGGGCTTCAATGTTGCCACAATGGTGCTGAAGGATACGGAGGAGGGAATAGAGATAGCTGGTGGGGAGAGGGGTGTTGTAGCCAAAACAAAATAATTTCCTCCTCTGGGAACCAAGGACATTCCCACAGGTGGCTGGAGAGAGGAGGAGTGAAGTTACCAAGCAACCAGACAGCACATTGATTGGACCATGTGATCAATTGTTTGGGAAAAGGAGGAAAACTTTTAATTAGGTGAAAAACGTGGGAACTTTTAGAGTCGGTTTTCACCAGTCCGTGCCAATATGATATACCCAACAAAACTGTTAAGGAATCTGCCCGCCTAAGAGTTCTCTTTGCTATGGATGTATTACTTGGAACCGTGACACAGGTAGTTCTCGACTTACAACAGCTCGCTTAGTGACCGTTCGAAGTTGCACTGGGGGAAAAAAAGTGTCTTAGGACCGTTTTTCACACTTACGACCTGCTGCAGCGTCCTGACGGCGACATGATTTACATTCGGATGCTTGACAACTGACTCACGCTTATGACGGATTGCAGGGTCCCCGTTTCGCAAGCAAAAGTCAAGGGGGAAGCCACTTAACAACCGTGATACCAACTTAACGACTGTGGCAAGAAAAGTGGTAAAAATGGGGGTGAAGCTCACTGAACTTTTTCGCTTAGCAATGGAAATGTAGAACTCCATTGTGGTCGTAAGTCGAGGACTGCCTGTAATTAATTCGTCCTTCAGTTTACCCCTCACCCCCCAGGCAGTGGTGAAATGTAAAATTAGTTACTACTGGTTCTGTGGGCGTGGCCTCATGGGGGGGAGGGGTAATGTGACTGGGTGGGCGTGGCCAATTTTTTTTTTTTTTACTTTTTACTTTTAAAAGCTTTTTTTTTTTTTGGCAAAAGAGGTTGTAGAAAAAAATGCTTTTAAAAGTAAAAAAATGAAGCCTCTTATGATCGCGCGGCTGAGCTGGGCATGGGAAGTGGGGAGCGCAGGGATTTTTAATACCGGTTCCCCAAACCACCCGCCGCCATTGCTACCGGATCGGGTGATCCGGTCCGAACCAGGAGCATTTCACCCCTGCCCCCCAGAGACGAAAGCCTTTTAAACCACGGTTAGCTGGCCTTGGTAGAGCCCCAAATGGGGAATGGGTTAGGGTTAGTGCTTTGATGGGGGGTGTTCCGACCCAGCTCCCCAAACATGACCAACCCTCTGAAGTTAACTCAAAGATTCTTTTATTAGGAACGCCAGCGGCCCCGGCATAAAGTTTCTTTCTCTCTGTCACCGCAGGCTTACAAATTTGTCCAGTAGGGAGATGAATAGTTGTCTGCCACATCTACTCATCTCCACCCCTGCCTTTTCTCCCCCCGTCCCAAGGACCAGCCCATAGATTTCCACTGTTCTCCTCTCCTCTGCCTTCTTTGCATCCGCCATGTCAGGCACTGGACCCAGCTATTCCTCCTCTTCCTCATCAGCCATCTCCAGACCTGGGGGCTGTTGACGCTCCATCAGAGGGCTGATGGACAGCCCAGGTTCCACCTCCGTCTCTCTCTCTCTCTCTCCCTCCCTCCCTCCCTCCCTCTCTCTCTCTCTCTCTCTGCCAGCTCCATTCCCTCTTCCCCCTCGGAGCTCCCAGGTTGCCCTGATGCTGATCCTGACTCCCACACCTCCTCCTCCTCCTCCTCCTCCTCCTCTTGAGTCGGCTGCTGGAGGGGCCGGTGGCCGACAGGCTACAACACGGGGACTCCCGAGCCAGCCAGGCCCACACCAGGCAGGCAGGCAGGCATGAAGCAGGGATGCCCTGCACACTGCGAGAGGCATGGCCCCTTCCTTGTGGGGGATGGACGGACGGACTTACGAGACGTAAGCTGGGTAGAGGAATCCGATGAGGTTGCAGATCAGGGAAGCCCCGTAGCCAAACATCAGGTAGACTCCCACGAAACCCAGGAAACCTGCATTGGGACGTAACCAAGAAACAGGGTTTAGCTTCCCACTCCCAACTTCGAGGAGCAGGTCAGGACGCATCAGCTGTGAAGCGCTGAGGCCCAATTAGGAGGTTTTTAATCCCAAACTATCACAGCGGGGGAAGGAGGCTGGCCGGGTTTAGCCCGGTTTTTCTGAGTTAGAAGCTGTTTGAAAGGTTGGGAGGGGGGGAGGGACATCGTAATTTTATTGCAGAAAAGACAAAACTGAGCAGAACGAAGAGAAGAAAGTTTTCTTTCTTGCTTTTCCTCCCTTCCCTTCTCCCCCATCTCCTTCCTTCCTTCCTATCTTCTCATTTCCCTTTTTTGCTTCCCTTCTCTTCCTTCTTCCCTCTTTCCTTCCTTCGTTTTCCATCCTCTCCCCCTCCCTTCCTTTCCATTTCCTTGCTTCTTCTCCCCTTCCTTTCCCTCTCTCCCTCTCTCCCCCCTCCTTACTTCCTTCCTCTCCTCCTCTCCATTACTTTCCTCTCCATTTCCTTGTTTCTTCTTCCTCTTCCTTCCTTCCTTTTCCTTGCTTCTTCTCCCTCCCTCCTTTCCTTCCTTTGTTCCTCTCCTCTTCCTTTCCTCTCCCTTTCCTTGCTTCTTCCCTTCCTTCCTCTCCTGTTCCCTTCCTCTCCATTTTCTTCTTTCCTTTCTTCCTCCCTCTCTCCCTCCTTTCCTTCCTTCCTCTCCCCTTTCTCTCCATTACCTTCCTCTCCATTTCCTTGCTTCTTCTTCCCCTTCCTCCTTCCCTTCTTTCGTTCCTTCCTCTCCCTTTCCTTTCCATTTCCTTGCTTCTTCTCCCCTTCCTTCCTCTCCCATTCCCTTCCTCTCCATTTCCTTCCTTCTTCCTCCCTCTCTCCTTCCTTTCCTTCCTTCTTCTCCCCTTCTTTTCCTCTCCCTTTCCTTGCTTCTTCTCTCCTTCCTTCCTCTCCCGTTCCCTTCCTCTCCATTTCCTTCCTTCCTTCCTTCCTTCCTTCTTCCTCCCTCTCTCCCTCCTTTCCTTCCTTCCTCTCCCCTTCCTCTCCTCTCCCTTTCCTTGCTTCTTCTCTCCTTCCTTCCTCTCCCGTTCCCTTCCTCTCCATTTCCTTCCTTCCTTCTTCCTTCCTCTCTCCCTCCTTTCCTTCCTTCCTCTCCCCTTCCTCTCCTCTCCCTTTCCTTGCTTCTTCTCTCCTTCCTTCCTCTCCCGTTCCCTTCCTCTCCATTTCCTTCCTTCCTTCCTTCTTCCTCCCTCTCTCCCTCCTTTCCTTCCTTCCTCTCCCCTTCCTCTCCTCTCCTTTTCCTTGCTTCTTCTCTCCTTCCTTCCTCTCCTGTTCCTTCCTCTCCATTTCCTTCTTGGCATCACACAGATTAAAACCCGATAAATACAATATACAATATAAAGGACCCAAATACTGGCCCAAAATAACAACAACACTAACAACATAACCCATGTGCAGGGTCTAAAACCGTTCCGTTCCGTTCCATTCAGTCTGGTAAATTTTTGTTTGGGCTCCGGCCAAAACCACTTTCAATCATTCTCCCACGACTTCTACTTCTAAAGAAGGCCGCTGTGGCTTTTTAACCGATTTGCTCCTAACCCTTTTCCTTTTTTTCTCAGAGGTGTCATGTTTTATTATGCCACTTACAAAACGCTTGGATGGATTTGTTTTAAGCCATTTTTATTTCAATGCAAACACCTGTTGAGAGCTAAGGGAGAAGAGGGAGGTCTGGAAAAGTTTTTTTTTTTTTTTAAGTAAATTAAATTAAAAGTTTTAAGGAAATGAAGCTGTGTTTCTTGGCCCATCCCTTCCTTTGTAGGTATGTGAAGACACCGGAGATATATATGCAAGACCCCGGAAGGAGCGTGCACGCAAGCAGATGTGGATGTGGCTGGAAAAAAATAAATAAGCCCTTTTGCAGCAGAATCTATGTTTGATCAGAATGTAAAGCTCTTTGCAGGCAGGGGATCTAGTGATCAGGATGGATAATGAGCTTAAGAAACTATTTGGAGAATGCTCTGTCTTGTGAGGGACGCACCGTCCAGCCGAGGAGATAGGGGAGGGATGTATACGGAGATTCTCAGCCATTCAGGTCCCAAAGGTGTTTTTTTTTCCCAAGGGCCAACTAGACTCTCTCTCTCTTTTGTTTTTTGTTTTTTTCCCTTGTTTTTTCCCCACTTCTTGTCCAAAATTCTTCAGTTCAGTTCTGGCATTCAACTTCACTTCAGAACGGAAGAAGCTCCTCGGGGAAAGAAGCGAAATGCCTTCAAGGAAAAACAAAGGGAGCCCAGTTGCCTCTTAAAATTTCAAGCACCTGAAGGGAGGGGGTGGAAAACTAGCTAGGGGTGGACTAAAGAAGTGAGTGCGAAAGACGACCAGCGCGCGAGGGATAGATTACATAGACAGACAGACAGACAGGATATATAGGTAGGTAGGTGGGTGAGTGGATGGATGGATGGATGATGATGATGATGGATGGATGGATGGACAGACAGATGGATAGGAAGGGATATAGATGATGGATGGATGGATGGATGGATCGCTAGGTAGGTAGGTAGGTAGGTGATAGATAGATTAGAATTAATTAGAATTAGAATTAGAATTAGAATTAGAATTAGAATTAGAATTAGAATTAGAATTAGAATTAATTTATTTATTGGCCAAGTGTGATTGGACAAAGAATTTGTCTTTGGTGCATATGCTCTCGGTGTACATAAAAAGACAAGATACATTTGTCAAAGAATCATATGGTACAACACTTAATGATAGTCATAGGGTACAAATAAGCAATCGAATCATACTAGGAAACAATCAATATACATCGTAAGGATACAGCAACAAGGTAACAGTCATACAGTCATAGGTGGGAGGAGATGGGGGATAGGAAGGATGAGAATATTAATAGTAATAGTAATGTAGACTTAGTGAATAGTTTGGCAGCGTTGAGGGAATGGTAGATAGATAGATAGATAGATAATGATGGATGGATGGATGGATGGATGGATAGGAAAGGATGTAGATGATAGACAGACACACAGACAGATATGGATGGATGGATAGGTAGGTAGTTAGGTAGGTAAGTAGATGATAGATAGATAGATAGATAGATAGATAGATAGATAGATAGATAGATGATGGATGGATGGATGGATAGGAAAGGATGCAGATGATAGACAGACACACAGATATGGATGGATGGATAGGTAGGTAGTTAGGTAGGTAAGTAGATGATAGATAGATAGATGATGGATGGATGGGTGGATGGATAGGAAAGGATGTAGATGATAGACAGACACAGACAGATATGGATGGATGGATAGGTAGGTAGTTAGGTAGGTAAGTAGATGATAGATAGATAGATAGATATAGATATGGATGGATGGATAGGAAAGGATGTAGATGATAGACAGACACACAGACAGATATGGATGCATGGATAGGTAGGTAGTTAGGTAGGTAAGTAGATGATAGATAGATGATGGATGGATGGGTGGATGGATAGGAAAGGATGTAGATGATAGACAGGCACAGAGAGATATGGATGGATGGATAGGTACGTAGTTAGGTAGGTAAGTAGATGATAGATAGATAGATAGATAGATAGAATGATAGATAGGTGATGGATGGATGGATGGATGGATGGATGGATAGGAAAGGATGCAGATGATAGACAGACACACAGACAGATATGGATGGATGGATAGATAGGTAGTTAGGTAGGTAGGTAAGTAGATGATAGATAGATAGATAGATAGATAGATAGATAGATAGATAGATAGATAGATAAGGATGGATGGATGGATGGATGCCTGGGAAACAGGGGCCCTCCTCAGTCAACCGAGTGCTGATTTACAACCAATTTACAACTGATTGATTTACAATCAGAGCACAATGGTCCAAGGAAACAATAAATAACGACTTAATCATCCACAAACCCTAATTAACAATCACACAGAATCAGGCCATCCCGAACACAGAGAGAAGTTCCTTGGGGACGGGTGGGCTCCGGCATAAGCCTGAAAGCTTGGAAGAATAAACGTCTGGTCCCAGCAACCAATTCAGATCGGATGCTGCAGATCGGACACACGCGTATAACTCTTGCCTTCATTCAGAACAGATAAAACCAGGGGTGAAATCCAGTAGGTTCTAGACAGGTTCTGGAGAACCGGTAGCGGAAATTTTGAGCAGTTCGGAGAACCAGCAAATGCCACCTCTGGCTGGCCCCAGAGCGGGGTGGGAATGGAGATTTTGCAATATCCTTCCCCTGCCATGCCCACCAAGCTACGCCCACAGAACCGGTAGGGAAAAAATTTGGATTTCACCACTGGGTAAAACACACACACACCAGAGGTGGGTCTCAGCAGGTTCTGACCAGTTCTGGCGAACCGGTAGCGGAAATTTTGAGTGGTTCGGAGAACCGGTAGTAAAAATTCTGGCCCCGCCCCCATCTATTCTCGGTCTCCCGAGTCCCAGCTGATAGGGAGGAAATGGGGATTTTGCAGTAAACCTTCCCCTGCAGTGGGGAGGGAATGGAGATTTTACAGTATCCTTCCCCTGCCACGCCCACCAAGCCACGCCCACCACGCCTTGCCACGCCCACCAAGCCACACCCACAGAACCGGTAGTAAAAAATTTCAAAACCCCACCACTGACACCCCCTCCACACACACAGCCCTTTGGCAAACTCATCTAACAATATTCCACAAAGGGCTGATGGAAGAGAGTTGTGTAGGTGTGGTGAAAGCACGCGTGGGTGTGTGTAGAGTGGACAAAAGCGGCCTCTCTGTTCTTCTTCCCCCTTTCGTTGGCTCGGGCCTCCTTTCGCTGCAAAATCTCTTTTTTTTTTTTTGCAATCGAAGAGCTACAAGGCAACCGATAACGATCGGATGACTAATTAAGATCACCTTATTCTCTTTTGACCTGCGCAGACAACCGGCTCGCTCGGATGAGTTGTGGTGCCGTGGAGAAAGAAACAGACCCAAGGCACAGCTGGGTCCGAGCTCTCATTCTAGGGCTAAGGCCATTGTTGCTCCGTTGTGTAAACCTTCCGTAGTCATGGCATCCCTGGAGAGGAGGGGCCCTTCCTGTTTCTCCCCCACCCAAGAGATGCCTCCCGCAGACGTGGATTGATTCTCCACGACGGGCAAGGCGGGGGGGTCTCCGCCAACATTGGTCAACCTTGGGAAGTTGAAAAATTGTGTGGATGGACCTCAACTGTCAGAGGATGGGGATGTCTAGACTTCAACTCCCAGAATCCCCCAGCCAGGAGGAGGAGGAGGGAGGAGGAGGAGGAGGAGGCCAGAGAGAGGAAGTGGAAGGATGAGGAGGAATAGAAGGAAAAAAGAGAGGAGAGGGGGAGGAAAAGGAGGAAGAGAAAGAAGGAGAAGAACGGGAAGAGGAAGAGAAAAGAAGAGCAGGGAAAGGAGGTAGAGGAGGAAGGAGGAAGAAGAGAAGCAGAAAGAGAGGGAGGAGGAGGAGGAGGAGGAGGAAGATAGGAAGTGGAAGGAGGAGAAGGAGTAGAAGGAATGGGAGAATTAGAGGGGAGGGGGAGGAGGAAGAGAAAGGAGGAGGAAGGAGAAGGAAAAAGAGGAAGAGGAAAAGGAGAAGCAGAAAGGGAAGAGGAGGAGGAGACGAAGTTGAAGGAGGAGAAGGAAGAAGGTGGAGGAATAGAAGGAAGAAGTGGGAGAAGGAGAGGGGAGGAAAGGAAAAGGAGGAAGAGAAAGAAGGAGAAGAACGGGAGGAGGAAGAGAAAGGAGGAGCAGGGAAAGGAGGGAGAGGAGGGAGGAGAAAGAGGAGAAGCAAAAAGAGAGGGAGGAGGAGGAATAGAAGGAAGAAATGGGAGAATTAGAGGGTAGGGGGAGGAGGAAGGAGGAGGAAGGAGAAGGAAAAAGAGGAAAAGGAGAAGCAGAAAGGGAGAAGAGGGAAGAGGAGGAGGAGGAGGAGAGGAAGTGGAAGGAGGAAGAGAAGGAAGAAGGTGGAGGAATAGAAGGAAAAAAGATGGGAGAAAGAGAGGGGAGGAAAAGGAGGAAGAGAAAGAAGGAGAAGAACGGGAGGAGGAAGAGAAAGGAGGAGCAGGGAAAGGAGGGAGAGGAGGGAGGAGGAAGAGGAGAAGCAGAAAGAGAGGGGAGAGGAGGAGGAAGAGAGGAAGTGGAAGGAGGAGGAGGAATAGAAGGAAGAAATGGGAGAATCAGAGGGAAGGGGGAGGAGGAAGAGGAAGGAGAAGGAAAAAGAGGAAAAGGAGAAGCAGAAAGGGAGAAGAGGGAAGAGGAGAAGGAGAGGAAGTGGAAGGAGGAGGAGGAGAAGGAAGAAAGTGGAGGAATAGAAGGAAGAAGTGGGAGAAGGAGAGGGGAGGGAGGGAAGGAGGAGGAAGAGAAAGGAGGAGCAGGAGGAAGAGGAAAAGGAGAAGCAGAAAGAGAGGGAGAAGAGGGAGGAGGAGGAGAAGGGAGGAGGAAGAGAGAGAGGAAGTAGAAGGAAAGAGGAAGATGAGGACTAGAAGAAAGAAGTGGGAGTTAGGGAGGGGAGGAAGGAGGAGAAGGAAAAAGAGGAAGGGGTGGAAGGGAGAAAAGGAAAGGCAGAAAGAGAGGGAGGAGGAAAGAGGAGAAAGGAAAAGGAGAAACGAGCTCCGAGAGAACTGCAAAATCGTTCTGCCCTCCCAGTGCCAAGAGGAAAAGAAGGCATTCCCAATGCCGAGGGGGGGGGGCAAATCCGGCCCCTTCCAGAGGATCAAGCAAAGTCACCCTGAACTTCCAGCAAGTTCCCCTTCCCCACTTCTCCCCCCCTCTCCCCAATCCCGGTTAAAACCGTCAACAAGCCAAAGGTTCCCTAAACCAAAGTCCAGTTTGCAAACAACTCAGCCTTGGCACTGGGGGCTCTCCAAGCCAACGTTCTGGGCAGGGCCCAAAGGAGACCCTCCCACCCCCAGCCCACCCTTTACTTTACTCTTTTTTTTAACTTTTATTTGATTTATATACCGCCCTACTCCCGAAGGACTCAGGGCGGTGAACAGCCAACAATAAAATCCATACATACAAAATTTAAAAAGCAGAAATAAAATTGAATTAAATAGTTTGGCCCAGACCAGGGTCGATAAAAATCAATGATTTTTTTAAAAAAATTTTTTAAAAAATCAGATTTTTTTGGTTTAAATCGTTTTTGTTTTGTTTTTTTGATTTTTATCGAATTTATTTTAATAAAAAAACTTTTGGGGTAAAAATCTATCGTAAGATAGTGTTCTATTTAAGATACGTAAATCATTTAGTTTATTCAGCATGAAACGGAGCTTAGTTATGTAGCACAAGGCTGTATATTCTGCAACCCTGGGACTATCGGTGAGTCAACAGCGGGTCAAAGGAGTAGCGGAGATGACAGTGGCTCTTTAAAAATTATGATTTAAATCGAGTGGATTTAAATCAAGCCTTTTTACTAGTGATTTAAATCATGATTTAAATCGGGATTTAAATCAACTCGATTTCAATCAAATCCACCCTGGCCCAGACAGATTAAAACCCCAATCAATTTAAAACAAATTTAAAGTTTGAATATTAAAAATATTTAAAAAATATTAAAAATTGTTTAAAAAGAGGGAGAAAGTTAGGCCAGGCCCGCCTGGCGAAATAAAAAGGTCTTTAGAGCGCGGCGGAAGGTGCGCAGATCCGAGATCCTCCGTATCTCCGCGGGAAGCTCGTTCCAGATAGTGGGTGCCCCCACAGAGAAGGCTCTCCCCCTGGGGACCGCCAGTCAACATTGTTTGGCCGACGGCACCCGGAGGAGCCCCTCTCTATGGGACCATACCGGCCGGTGGGAGGCTATTGGTGGTAGCAGGCAGTCCCGTAGGTAACCAGGTCCTAAGCCATGGAGCGCTCTAAAGGTGGTAACCAAAACCTTGAAGTGCACTCGGAAGACCACCGGGAGCCAGTGCAGCTCGCGCAGGAGGGGTGTTACATGGGAGTGCCATGTCGCTCCCATTACCACCCGCGCGGCCGCATTCTGCGCCAGTTGGAGCCTCCGGGTGCTCCTCAAGGGGAGCCCCATGTAGAGAAAGTTGCAATAGTCCAGGCGGGAAGTGACGACCCTCCAAAAACCCTGGAAATGAATTTAAGGGTCCCATTTCGTTAAGGCCTCGGGAACTCCGTCGGTGAGGGCAGGAGGAGAGGCCAGCTTGACCAAAAGGCAGGCTCACCCCGGCTCAGCATTTACGACAAATCAAGACACAAGCAAATAAAATACCAGGCCGTTTCAATATCAGCAAGAGACACGCAAGACACACCCCAAACAGGGGGTGGATTGGATGACCTCCGTTTAGCCGTACAGTTTCCTGGCCCGATCACCGCAAACTCCCACCGTTATTTCTCTTTCCTTCCATCCTGCCACAACTGGAGCAAACTATAACATCTCATGGCGTGAAGCAAGTCTACCATTCAAATGATGGCAAGTTATTTGGTCATAAGTCGCATTTTTTTCAGCGCCGTTGTTAACTAAGTGGTCACTAAGCAAAGCGTCGTTAAGTTGAGCGCTCCCTGGGGGGCCCACAGCTTTGTAAACCATGGTCACCACATTATAAAAAAAGAGGTTGAGACTAGTGGTTTGTTTCACTTAGCTTTGCTACTGGTTTGCTTGGGCACTTCTGCACATGCGCAGAGGGTATTTGATGATGTCCGGGAGGGTGGGCGGAGCCTCCTGCCACTGCTACTACCAGTTCGCCCGAACCGGTAGCAACCCACCACTGGTTGAGACTCTGGAAAGAGTGCAAAGAAGAGCAACCAAGATGACTGGGGGACTGGAAGCTAAAATATACGAAGATCGATTACAGGAACTGGGCCTGGCTAGTCTAGAGAGGAGAAGGACCAGGGGAGACAGGAGAGCATCTTCTGATATTTGAGGGGCTGCCCCAGAGAGAAGGAAGGGGGTCAAGCTGTTTTCCAAAGCACCTGAAGGCCAGACGAGGAAGAATGGATGGAAACTGAACAAGGAGAAATTCAACCTGGAAATAAGGAGAAACTTTATAACAGTGAGAAAGATTAACCGGTGGAACAACATGCCACCTGAAGTTGTGGGAGCTTCACCACTGGAGGCTTTCAAGGAGAGGCTGGAATGCCATCGGTCAGAAACGGTGTAAGGTACTCCTGCTTGGGCAGGAGGGGAGGGGTTGGACTAGATGACCTCCAAGGTCCCTTCCGACTCTTGTTAATCTATTAAAAGACCCATCCAAGACCGAGTGGCTGTGGTTTCCAACGTCCCGATATAGTCAGTTGGCGCCATCACTGACTATTGGGGGCGAATCATTGGCCCCCACGGGTAGGGCTCGCAACTTGGGCGTCCTCCTGGATTCACGGCTGTCTTTAGAAGAGCATTTGATGGCCGTGACCGGGAGGATTTTTCATCAGGTTCGCCTGATTCACCAGTTGCGTCCCTTTCTGGATCAGGACTCTCTACACACAGTCACTCATGCCCTCGTCACCTCCCGCCTGGGCTATTGTAACGCTCTCTACATGGGGCTCCCCTTGAGGAGCACCTGGAGGCTCCAACTGGCGCAGAGTAAGGCGGGTAGTTATGGGAGCGATGTGGCGCTCCCACATAACACCTCTCCTGGCGCGAGCTGCACTGACTCCCGGTGTTCTTCCGGGTGCGCTTCAAAGTTTTGGTTACCACCTTTAGAGCGCTCCATGGCTTAGGACCTGGTTATCTACGGGACCGCTGACTGGCGGTCCCTAGTGGGAGGGCCTTCTCTGTGGGGGCACCTACTATCTGGAACGAGCTCCCGCCAGAGATACGGAGGATCCTGGATCTACGCTCTTTCCGCCGTGCTCTTACGACTCTCCTATTCCAGCAAGCCGGCCTGGCCTAAATCTTCTCCCCTGTTTTAAAACTCTTTTAAATCAAAATTTTAATCTGTTTTAAATTATTGGGATTTTTAATTGTCTCGGGCTAAATTATTTAATCTGGTTTTAATTTTTCTTTTAAATTTTTGTATCTATGTATTTTATTCTGTGCCTGTTCACCGCCCTGAGTCCTTCATGAGTAGGGCGGTATATAAATCAAGTAAAGTAAGTAAGTAAAAGAATCACCGTGTCCGTTGTGACACTTTGCTTTGCTATGTGGCGAACCTGATATTCCGGTTCGGATTTATCCCCATGTCCTGCAGGCAAAAAAAAAACCCCCAACAACAACCAGTTGCTTTCTCAACTGGTTTTTGGAAGGAGGCCCATTTTGCAACCCGAAGCCAGTTTTTAAAATAGGCGGGACAGCCACTTGTCTGAAACGGGATAGGGCCGTGATGGCGAAATTATGGCACGCGTGCCGGAGGTGGCACGCAAACCCCTCTCTGTGGGCACGTGCGCCGGTGCCAGCTGTTCTTCTAGTTTTTGGCACGCCAAGCTGGTCTTCGCGGGTGCCGGAGAGCCTAAAAACGGCCTGAAAAATGGCCAAAACAATTTTCGGGTCGTTTTCAGGCCGTTTTCGGGCCAAAAAACAAGCATGCAGGAACGTTCCAGTTTGGGCACTCGGTGCCAAAAAGGTTCGCCATCCCAGGTTTAGGATTCTCCTGCTCGAGCAGGGGGCTGGACTAGAAGACCTCCAAGGTCCCTCCCTGCTCTATTCCTATTCTGAATTCTGAAATTGCAACCGTCATAAACACCTGCCAGTTGCCAAGCGTCTCAAATTTTTGATCACGTGACCACGGACAGGCTGCAAGGTTAAAAACGCAGCCCCAAGTCATTATTTTCAGGGCCGTCATATCTTTGAATGGTCACTAAGTGAACGGTTGTAAACCAAGGGCTGCCTGACGTTTGATCTTCTAGTCTAGAGGTGGAGGACGTTGGCCCTTTATTCGGACTGAGGGATTCTGGGAATCGAAGTCCACAAGTCATAAAAAGGCCATAGTCCCCCCACGCTGACTGAGGGATTCTGGGAGTCGAAGTCCACAAATCATAAAGGGGCCATAGTCCTCCACACTGACTGAGGGATTCTGGGAATCGAAGTCCACAAGAGGCCATAATCCCCCATACTGACTGAGGGATTCTGGGAATTGAAGTCCACAAGTCATAAAAAGGCCATACTCCTCCACACTGACTGAGGGATTCTGGGAGTCGAAGTCCATAAGTCATAAAGGGGCCATAGTCCCCCATGCTGACTGAGGGATTCTGGGAGTCGAAGTCCACAAATCATAAAGGGGCCATGGTCCTCCACACTGACTGAGGGATTCTGGGAGTCGAAGTCCACAAGAGGCCATAATCCCCCATACTGACTGAGGGATTCTGGGAATCGAAGTCCACAAATCATAAAAAGGCCATAGTCCTCCACCCTGACTGAGGGATTCTGGGAGTCGAAGTCCGCAAGTCATAAAGGGGCCATCATTCCCCCACTCTGACTGAGGGATTCTGGGAGTCAAAGTCCGCAAGTCATAAAGGGGCCATAGTCCCCCACGCTGACTGAGGGATTCTGGGAATCGAAGCCCACAAGTCATAAAGGGGCCATCATTCCCCCACGCTGACTGAGGGATTCTGGGAGTCGAAGTCCGCAAGTCATAAAGGGGCCATCATTCCCCCACGCTGACTGAGGGATTCTGGGAGTCAAAGTCCGCAAGTCATAAAGGGGCCATAGTCCCCCACGCTGACTGAGGGATTCTGGGAATCGAAGCCCACAAGTCATAAAGGGGCCATGGTTCCCCACCCCTATTGTAATAATTGTATATAGGAGGAGATTTTACTATCAGAGAATCAGGCCTGTGCACTAATTAGTTGCCCACCTTTATTTCTGCTTTCCCCACAACTTAAGAACCGACAGCTGAGCCTTCTGAGCCACTCTGGGATAAATTAGCTCAAGAGGGCCCTGAATATTCAACAGCATTCTGTGAACAGGATTATTCTTGCGAAATGGGGATCAAGAAGATTATAGCCTCATCATCAGATTTCAGGCTTCCCAGCCTGGCTAGGTTCAGGTGGCAACAGGTTTCCCTTCAAGTGGGGGGAAGGGAGGGAGAGGGAGGAACAGGCAAGAAAAAAACCCCCATATTTGCAAAACAGGGACCAGCGGAACTCACTGCCACAAGGTAGTTCACCACTTTAAAAAGGGATTTTTCCTTGGGCAAAAAAACAAAAACAAAAAAACCCCCACAAAACAAAGGAGAATGTGCCACTGCTTTAATTGGAATTGGAATCTGCGTCCAATTTTAGTCGTCGTCACAATATAAAAAAAGATGTTGAGACTCTAGAAAGAGTGAAGAGAAGAGCAACAAAGATAATTAGGGGACTGGAGGCTCAAACACATGAAGAACGGTTGCAGGAACTGGGCATGGCTAGTTTGATGAAGAGAAGGACCAGGGGAGACATGATAGCAGTCTTCCAATATCTCAGGGGCTGCCCCAAAGAAGAGGGAGTAAGGCTATTCTCCAAAGCTCCTGAGGGCAGGACAAAAAGCAATGGGTGGAAACTAATCAAGGAGAAAAGCAACCTAGAACTAAGGAGAAATTTCCTGACAGTGAGGACAATTAACTGGTGGAAGAGCTTGCCTCTATAAATTGTGAATGCTCCAACACTGGAAGTTTTTAAGAGATTGGACAAGACAACCATTTCTCTGAAATGGTGTGTAAGGTCTCCTGCCTGAGCAGGGGGTTGGGCTAGAAGACCTCCAAGGTCCCTTCCATCTCTGTTATCACTCTGTTATTCTATTCTGTCTGTTATGTTCCACAATATGGAACAACCTGCCTCCAGAAGTTGTGAATGCTCCAACACTGGAAGTTTTTAAGAAGAGATTGGATTTACCATTTGTCTGAAATGTTTTAGGGTTTCCTGCCTAAGCAGGTTGGACTAGAAGACCTCCAAGGTCCCTTCCAACTCTGTTATTCTACTCTACTCTACTCTATATAAAAAACATGTTGAGACTCTAGAAAGAGCAACAAAGATGAATATGGGGCCTGAGACCTAAAAAAATCACGGAAAACGGTTGCAGGAATTGGGTGTGTCTATTTTACTGAAAACAAGGACTAGGAGTGACATGATAGAAGTATTTGAGGGGCTGCCCCAAAGAAGTGGGGGGGGGGGTTTCCACTTATTTTCCAAAGGAACTGAAGGCAGGACAAGAAAGAATGGATGGAAATTAATCAAGGAGAGAAGCAACCTAGAAGTAAGGAGAAAGTTTCTTAAAAGAGCCTGAGTGGTGCAGCAGACTAATATTACTGTTAAAAGTAGTATTTAGCTTCCAGCTGCCTGCAATTACTGCGAGTTCAATTCTCACCAGGCTCAAGGTGGACTCAGCCTTCCATCCTTTCTAAGGCAGGTAAAATGAGGACCCGGTTTGTGGGGGCAATAAACTGACTTTGTATAAAATATACAAAAGTGTGAAGGCTATTGCTTAAGGCCTTGTAAGCCGCCCTGAGTCTCCAGAGAAGGGCGGCATATAAATAAATAAATGAATAAATAAAAACAGAATAATTACATCAGTGGAACAGCTTGCCACCAGAAGTTGTGGGTGTTCCATTTTTTAAAAGAAAAGATTGGACAGCCATTTGACAGGATAAGAGACCTGCCTGAGCAGGGGGTTGGACTAGAAGACCTCAAAAGGTCCCTTCCATTCATTTGCAGATGGCAGCCAACTTCGGGGAACAATTTCTTCTTCCTCCTGGCTTAAAGTTTTTTTTAAAAAAAAAAATATGGAAGGAACTTTAAACTGCCAGTCGATATCCTCCACGGGAGAACAAAGAGGATTATTGCCATTCCTGCGGCGAACCGGAGGGGGCCTCGTTTGGCTCCAGCGTTTTATTTATTCCCTAAATAAAAGGGACTTTTATTTTGGGTGGGGGCGGCATTTCGGGGGCACGAGAGGCGGATTGGGTTAGCTTGGCATAGTTTTGAGAGTTTGCTTTATTGTCATTGCACCTCGTACAATGAAATCAAATGCCATCTCCAGGGTACATTATACATAAAAAAAATAAAATACAAACACACGTCCTTCGCATTCTATACAACTGGATTGAAAACCCCTGATATTGCATTAATATTGCACTATACAGTAGAATTCCATATAGTTGGAATACTGCTCTGGGATAGAAGCTGTTTTTCAGCCTCTTTGTCCTTGTTTTTATTGCCCTGTACCGGCTGCCAGATGGTAATAGTTCAAAAAAAAAAAAAAATGAGATGGATCTTTAGGAATGTTTTGAATTTTCTTAAGGCAGCGGGAGCTATCAAGCTCTTCCGAGGAGGGGAGAGGGCAACCCATGATCCTCTGCGCAATGGCGTTGACCCTCTGGAGCGCTGCCCTATCTCCCACAGTGCAATTGGCAAACCAGACACAGGTGTAGTAAGTTAAGATACTCTCTGTGGTGCAGCAGTAGAACTTGTTCACCAGCAGTTTTCCATTCTGTTGTTGTTTCCTGAGAAGTCTCGGGTAGTAGAATCTCTGCTGGGCCCTTTTAAGCAGGGCTGCAATGTGGAAGAAGCCCCAGAGGTCAGGCCGTCTTTTATGACAACGCCCAGAAACTTCAAACTGGCCACTTGCTCCACTCGGTCTCCATGGATGAGCAAAGGCTGGAAGTCTGATCTACTCCTTCTGTAGTCCACTATAAGTTCCTGGGTCATCTTGGTGTTAAGGACCAAGTTATTGTCTCCACACCATGATAGCAAAACCATGTCCGTATTAAGGAAACTCATGATGGCTTAAGGAAGGAGTCGGCAACCTTAAACACTCAAAGAGCCACAAAGGTCCTAACGGAAGTGCCCATTCAACTCTGGAGCTGACCGGAAGTCCGGTTCCCCCACCATAGAGTTTCCTCCTAGCACGGCATCCTTTTTCCTCTACCTGTCCTAACCGAAAGCCCTATCAATTGTGGAGCCGACTAGCAACAGGGAGCCGCAGCAGAGGGATGAAAGAGCCACATGCGGCTCCAGAGCCGCAGGTTGCTGACCCCTGGCTTAAGGAAACCACCAACTGTGCCCGGCACGTTTTGAGATCCTGGCTGGCTTCCCACGGTGCCCACATTTTCCTGGCATCTGGCCGTTTGTGTGAACAGAACCGAGGGATGGATGGTACCCATAGGTGAAAAGAATGAGTAAAAGCCAGCTGGGAAAAAGTGGCTAAGACAACACTTTTGTGTTTGGGGGTGGGATGGAGTTTTTTTTTTTTAAACATACACCGAGGTCATGTAATCATATAATAGGTCACATAATACAGGTATAGTCCTCCACTTACAACAATTCATTTAGTGACATTCACAGTCACTGACTCGTTTATGACGGTCGCAGTGTCCCCTTCGGCGACCTTCTGGCCAGCAGAGTCCATGGGGGAGCCAGATTCACTTAACGACCAACTGAACGTCTGCAGGGATTCACTGAACAACGGCGGCAAGAGAGGTTGCAAAATGGGGCAAAACTCACTTAACGACTGTCTCACTTAGCCACAGAAATGTTTAGCTCAACGATGGCCGTAAATTGAGGACTACTTGTAAAGCATCAATATTTTATACATACAGACACACATATATACACGCACACATACATACATACATACATAGGTAAAGGTAAAGGTTCCCCTCGCACATATGTGCTAGTCGTTCCGGGCTCTAGGGGGCGCTGCTCATCTCTGTTTCAAAGCCAAAGAGCCAGCGCTGTCCAAAGACGTCTCCGTGGTCATGTGGCCGGCATGACTCAACGCCAAAGGCGCACAGAATGCTGTTACCTTCCCACCAAAGGTGGTCCCTATTTTTCTACTTGCATTTTTTACCTGCTTTCAAACTGCTAGGTTGGCAGAAGCTGGGACAAGTCACGGGAGCTCACCCCGTTACGCCGCGCTTGGGATTCGAACCTCTGAACTGCCGACCTTTCGATCGACAAGCTCAGCTTCTTAGCCACTGAGCCACTGTATCCCTTTACATACATATGCACACACACACAGCAGAGGTGGGTTTCAGCAAGTTCTGACCAGTTCTGGAGAACCGGTAGCGGAAATTTTGAGTAGTTCGGAGAACCGGTAGTAAAAATTCTGAGTGGCCCCCATCTATTCTCTGCCTCCCAAGTCCCAGCTGATCGGGAGGAAATGGGGATTTTGCAGTAACCTTCCCCTGCCACGCCCACCAAGCCACGCCCACAGAACCGGCAGTAAAAAAATTTGAAACCCACCGCTAACACACACACACACGGCACATGGACATTAAACAATTAATAAAACTGTAATAAAGCACCATAATATGGAGCTATAGAATTGCAATGGGATAGAGCAAGATCAGGAACGGACCAGGATTGGAGAGACAAAATTACCCCGTAAGCCACAATTGAGACGGCTGGGGTCTTCACCCATCTTCAAAAACCTCCAAAATTCCTCCTGGAGAGAAGCAATTTATATAGGTCCCTCCCACTATGGCTTTCGTTTAAATTAAATAAGGTTTCTGAATAGTTTATCAGAGTTTCTCCCTGCCTGGGTTTGCTCTACTCTTTGCTGCCAACAAACCTTGATCCATGTGGGGGGGCAGGATTCCCCCCCCCCCCACTCCTCCCAAAACACAGGCTTGGCTGTAACAAAAGCAAGTGAACCCCAAAGAGCCCCCTTTCCTTGGGGGGAGGGCAGGACAAAGGCTGGAAAACCATGTTTGAACAAAAATCACAAAAATCCAGGTGGAAGACCCCCCCCTCCTCCAATTGAGTGGGCGAAGCCTAGCCAATTATTTTTAAATATTTCTAATTTATGTATTTATTTATTTATTGGTTTGATTTATATGCCGCCCTTCTCCGGAGACTCAGGGCGGCTTACAATGCGTTAAGCAATAGCCTTCATCCTTTTGTATATACCTGCTTAGTAGGGCTTTCCCCCCCCCCAAGCGGTGTTCTTTTTTATACAAAGTCAGCTTATTGCCCCCACAATCCGGGTCCTCATTTTACCTACCTCGAAAGGATGGAAGGCTGAGTCAACCTTGAGCCTGATGAGATTCGAACTCGCAGTAATTGCAGGCAGCTGGTGCTACTTAACAGCACTTTAGTCTGCTGCGCCACCAAGGCTCTTTTTACAAGGCTCTAATTACAACTAAGCCAGTTTTAATGTAATTTACCTTTGCACTTTTAATTAGTAAACGATTATTTCTCTTTTCATCAGACCATGTTTTATTAAATCCTCTTACCTACCCAGTGTTGCTTTCTAAAGCCGGACTGAACAGAAGCCCCATAAATTCTAATATTTTAATATGTAAATTTTAATCTGTTTTTAAATTATTGGGGTGTTTTAATCTGTCCGGGCCAAAATGATTTAATTTGATTTTATCTGGTTTTTAAATTTTGTGTATTTATGTATTTTATTGCTTGGCTGTTCACCGCCCTGAGTCCTTCGGGAGTAGGACGGTATACAAATCAAATAAACTAAACTAAACTAAACTAAATTCAATGAAATAAATTAAACATCACCCCTTTCCCTCCCCCACCCCAAGAAAGAAGCAGGGGGGTGGGTACCTGTTGCCCCCTCCCCCCAAAAAGAGAGACAGATCGACGCCTGTTGAAACAAGCCCCTCGCAATGGTGGTGGTGGTGGGGGTAACCCACCCGGGATCAAACGGGTTTGCAACCTCTTAGCAGGGAGGAAGGAAAGAAGGAACTCGGGACATGCTCAGAGACCTTGGTTGAAACAAGCCCCTCGCCAGGGAGGGAACCCCCCCCGGGAGGGAACCCCCCCCACCCGGGACCAAATGGGCTTGCAACCTCTTAGCAGGGAGGAATGAAAGAAGGAACTCGGCACATGCTCAGAGACCTTGGTTTCAAGGCAATCGTGGGCAAAGCGATGATGGATGGGACGGGGTGGGGTGGGGGCGACGAGGGGGTCGTAGGGGCAGCGCCCCGGTTTCTCAAAACTTGGAGGGCAGCCCTCCGCAAATCGGAGCCGGCAAATCCGTTGCAAGTTCAGCAGATTCGGCGGACAGCGCCGGCGAGAAGCGAGAAACGATCCCGGATCGCGATCCACCGAGGGAAGCCCCCTCCCCGCTTCAAGGAGAGGGGCTCCGCGCCCTTCCTTGGGGCCAGGCAGCCCCTCCCCTCCCCTCCCCAGGCAGTTTCTTTTCCCCCTCCCCTCCCCTCCCCTCCAGCCAGGCGGGCGGGGCCAGGCAGGAGCGCTCACCTGTGGCCAGGTAAAGCCTCTTGACGCCCGTCTTGGCTTCCAGCGCCCCCAGCGCGTCGTTCAGGGGGCCGGGCTGGGCCAGGAAGGCTTCGAAGCGGCGCCGGGGGGTCCCCATAGCGGCCCAGTGTCCGAGCGACGCCCCGGCCGCGCACCTGGCTCGCCGGCCGATCAGCCCCAGCGCAGGTGGGCGGAGCTCTGGCCCAGGTGAGGCCCGCCTCTCTCGCCGCCGGCAGCCAATCGGGAGCGGGGAGGACAGGTGGCCCGCGAGGATGGAAGGGAGGGGATGGAAGGGAGGGGAGGGAGGGAAGGGAGGGGAGGGAGGGGAGGGCGAGGGTTTAAAAGCCACGCGGATAAGAAGGTCGGCCTTGGGAGCAAAGATTGAGCCGGCAGGGACGGGTAGTTCTCGATTTACGGCCAAAACGGAGTGGAACATGCCGGTTGCTAAGTGAGGCATTTGTTAAGTGAATCATTTTGCCAATCTATTTCTTTCCTTCCTTCCTTTCTTTCCATCTTTCCTTCCTTCCTTCCTTTCTCTCTCTCTCTCTCTCTCCTAGTATTCTTTTCTTATTCTTTTCTTCTTTCTTTCTCTTTCTTTCTTTCTCTCCTCTTTTTCTCCTTCTTTTTTCTTTTCTTTTCTTCTTTTTCTTTCTCTCTCTCTCTTTCTTTCTCTCTCTCCTCTTTTTCTCCTCCTTTTTTCTTTTCTTCTTTTTCTTATCTCTCTCTTTCTCTCTTCTCTTATTCTCCTTTTCTTCTTTTTCTTTTTTCTTTTTTCTTTCTCTCTTTTCTCTTTCTCTCTTTCTTTCTCTCTCCTCTTTTTCTCCTTTTCTCCTTCTCCTTCTCCTTTTTTCTTTTCTTTTCTTTTTTCTTTTTTTCTCTCTCTTTCTCACTCTTTCTTTCTTTCTCCTCTTTTTCTCCTTTTTCTTTTTCTTTTCTTTTTTCTTTTTTCTTTCTCTCTCACTCTCTTTCTCTCTCTTCTGCAGTTGTTAAGTGACTCACGGAGGTTATTAGGTTATTCAGTTAGTCAGCCGACTGTTAAGTGAATCTGGCTTCCTCATGCTTATCAGAAGGTCGCAAAAAGGGGGGGATGTCATGTGACCCCGGGACATGGCAGCTATCATAAATATGAGTCAGTGGTTGCAAAAGGGCATCAATTGACTTATGGGATACAGCAACTGTCACAAACATGAACCAGCTGCCAGGCATCTGAATTTTGATGATCAAAATTCGGATGCTTGGCAACTGGCTCATATTTATGACGGTTCTGGGGTCATGTGATCTCCTTTTGTGACCCCTGACACATATGACAGTTGCCGTGTCCTGGGGTCACATGACCCCTTTTGAGACTTTTTGACCAGCGAAGTCAATGGGGAAGCCAGGTTCACTTAACAACCGTGTGGCTGATTTAGCAACCTCCATGAGTCACTTAACAACTATGGCATAAAATGGGGCATGATTCATTTAACAACGGCCTCACTTAGCAATTAGAAATTTGGGTTATAAATCAAGGACTACCTGTATAAAAACAGCTTCTACTTGGATGTTATCAAAAGCAACAAATTAGTGCGTAAGGAATAAATAAATGGAGACTTAGTCTGCTTTTAAAAAATTGGATCCTTCTTGATCTGTTACTGAATTTCCCTTTTTTTTTTTTTAGGCTTCAGGCCAAATCTTTCTTACCTTGATTGCAAATCTCATCAAATTCTTTTGGGGCCTGTTTGGGAGCATCAAATGCTAAGCGTCAAATAGTTGAACTGGATATCACCTAGTGCTTATTAATTAAGGAGTAACCCCCACCCCACTTAAAACCTTCTGAACATCAATGTTAAAACAGCCTACAGCTGAACCTAGGCGGTACAACGCCACTCAACTCAGCTGGAATTGTTTTAGAATAAATGGATTGCATTATAGGATTGGAGCAGGTAATTGGGTGCCACTGCTGAACCACCCAACCGCTTCAATTTTCCCCATCTGTGTTGTGTGAATCCAGGCTCTAAACTGCAGCTGTCAAAAATGCCAATGCAATCCTAAACTGTATTAACAGAGGGACAGAATCAAGATCACGTGAAGTGTTAATATCACTTTATAAGGCCTTGGTAAGGCTACACCTAGAATTATGCATCCAGTTTTGGTCACCATATTATAATTTTAAAAAAAGGATGCTGAGTCTCTAGAAAGAGTGCAGGGAAGAGCAACAAAAATGATATGGGGACTGGAGGCTAAAACATGAAAAACAGTTGCAGGAACTGGGCATGGCTAGTTTAATGAAAAGAAGGATTTGGGGTGACATGATAGCAGCATTCCCATATCTCAGGGGCTGCCACAAAGTAGAGGGGGTCAAGCTATTCTCCAAAGCACTAGGGGCAGGACAAGGAACAATGGATGGAAACTGAACAAGGAGAGAAGCAACCTGGAACGAAGGAGAAACTTCCTAACAGTGAGAACAATTAACCAGTGGAACAGTTTGCCACTAGAAGTTGTGGGTGCTTCATCGCTGGAGGCTTTTAAGAAGAGACAGGACAGCCAATTGTGTGAAATGATATAGGCCAGGGTCTCCTGCTTGAGTTGAGACCCCACCCCACAAGATCCCTTCCATCTCTGTTATTCTTATTAGGTCAGCATGTGATTTGAGCTGGACAAATAGATTTTAAAAAAATTAATACAAAATATAATAAAAAAAACCAAAAAAATATTTTGGCCCACAAATGTTATTAAAAAGCAGAAATCTTTTCCCTTGTAACCTCTTCACTGCAGCTCACCAATCGGGAAAAGGGGTTTCTGATTTTCTGCTTAATTGGGTTTTTAAAAAAGCTTAATCTCACTGTGAGTTTGCAAGTTATGGGTTACACGTGCACCTCTCTCTAAGCAGATAAGATTGAAGGCGTAGCTACATCTCGATGTGGTTTTCCCAGAGTTTCATCTTTCCCAACAGAGTTGCGTAAAAATCCTCTACAATGAATAAATAGGTTTGCACGCAGAGCTTTTTAAGTCCGAGTGCACACTATTTTCTCTTGAGCAATGGGCCCTTCTCCAAGCCACGGATCTCTGCAGTGCCCTCAAGGAAGTAAGCCAAGCTTCCCATCTGCACTTAGGACCTCTTGCCTGCAATGGGGCCTTCCAGAATATCAATTAAAGTGAGGCATTCTGTTCTTTGGAATCTGATTGCCACAGATGGCCAAGCTTTCCCTGAAGCTTAGAAAAACCAGAAAACTTGCAAATTAACTCTTTGTATGCTGGTTTAAGGGCAGAAGCTGGGAGATCAATTTCTAACTTGAAAAAGCCATATTCCTCCCCCCCCTCAATTTAACGTTGCAAGATACTTTTAGATAATTTGCCTTCTTATTGTTTTTTCTCCATCATTAAAAGCTCTGCTTTATGGCTTTACGGTTTATTCTTTCATACTCTGCACATGGTCCAGGGTTCATCGATTTTAGAATAGAATAGCACTCCAGTCTGTTTTTTTTTAAATAGAAAAGTGAGTAATTTTTTTAAAAAATGTTTTTATTATTTTAAAAGTTAATTCCTATCTGGAGAATAGCACCTAGATTTATCTTGAAAACTTGGTGCTACTTTGAGTCTAGACTGGGGAATAAACCATAAGAATGCATGTTTCCTTGGTAACTTCATGGACAGTTTGGGTTTGTTTGTTTTTTTTTGCACCCAATATTGGATTTATCAATTTATCCCTGCTTTTTCTGGGGTTGTTTCTAGGCTAGTCTAGAGCTCTGGGATTTCCTCGTGGTCTCCCATCCAAGAAGCTCCTCCCCCTTCCATTCAATCAGGGAGAGATGGGTGACCGTGGTCCATTTAAATGAAAGTCTTACAAAATGGTAATAAAATGGCCTTACCTTGTTAGAACCCTTCGGTTTTTAGTAGATAACAGGGAAAAAATAATAATAATCCCTTTAATTAACCCTGGTGCTATCACAGAGGTATCTTTCAGCAGAAACCACAACTCCCAAGAGCCTTTGCGGCCAACCCTCATTCCCCCCCCCCCGCTCAGCGCCACCTGGCCCGATAATCCCCAATCTCCCGCCTTGGCTTCCCGTTACCATGGCAACCAGGCTCCTCCGAACACATGGAGCGCGCCCAGCCGCTCAGGGTCTCCCGGGGGCGGTCGTGGAGTGCAAATCGAGGCCCAGGCTTCGAAGGGGCCCTAGGCCGCGTTAATGTATAAGGGGGCAGGGCTCTCGCCCGTTCTCCGCCGGGTCGTCCCGTGGCGTTTGAGCGGAGGAGGGCGGGAGCGGCCGCAGAAATGGGCGTCTGGATGCTGCTGCTGCTCTGCTGTGGAGCCTCCAGCGCCGCGAGCATCTACCTGAGCAGCTGGGCCGTGCTCGTCCCTAGCGGCGCCCAAGAGGCCCAGCGCCTGGCCCGCAGGCACGGGCTGCTCTACCTGGGCCAGGTGCGTCGCCGCCTTTCCTCCTCCTGGGCCTGCTTGAGGCGGCGAGGTAGCCTCTGAGCATACGCAGAGCGCCTTTGCAAGGAAAAACAACAACAACAACAACAACAACCACCCAGCCTTTCCCCTCTCCCCCACCCCCGCCTCACCTTGCCTCACCTTTTCTCTGGCAGGGGGTTGCGTGGGTGGGTAGACTGCCACTGCACTTGGAGGTTCCATCAAATGGACATGGCTGGGTGGGGGTGAGGCATTTCTTAGGCGTCTGAGAAGGCCCTGGGTTCTTATTTGGCACCAGAGGGACATTATCAGCCCACCTCCCTGTCCTTGGGGTGCCCCCCCCCCCCCGCACCAGCACTCAGATACACTGCTCCTGAACATGGAGGCTCCACTTAGTCAGGACAGCTACCAGCCCAGGGTTGGCCTTCTGCCTCTTGATTCTTTCTGTGCTGTCTTCCCCCACGGTTTGGGGGGGGAAAAAAACCTGTCGCATCTTCAATTATTGGACTTTAAAGGGGGTTTTATTTTAATTTTATTTTGTTCTATGGGGGTGGATGCTTTAAAAGGAAGCTTTGGAGAGAAGGGGGAAAAGGTGCGTTGGGGTGGGGAGCTTGTAGCCCCGTTTCCAGCCTTCGTGGTGGTGTTGGGGGGGCTGTTTTGAAGTTGGTGCGGGGGGGGGGGCTTTTCTAAAGTGCAAGACCCCCAGGTTGAAGACCCCAACCCGGTCTTGCAACCGGGCAGAAAAGCAAATTTTGCAGGAATTCCTTGCTGCATATAGAGTCTGTTGGGGTGTGTGTGTGTGTGTGTGTGTGTGTATGTATGTATGTATGTATATATATATATATATATATATATATATATATATATATATATATATATATATATATATATATCTCACATTTTTTTCCTGCTCTCTATTGGCTCCGGTTTGCATCTCTTCTGGGAGGCTGAAGGAGCCTTGGTAGTACAGTGGTCTAAAGCACCCTGTTATTAAGAACAGCTGCCTACAATTACTGCAGGTTCGAATCTCGCCAGGCTCAAGGTTGACTCAGCCTTCCATCCTTTCTAAGTGAGGACCCAGTTGTGGGGGCAATAAGCTGACTTTGTATAAATATACAAAAGGATGAAGGCTATTGCTTAGCACATTGTAAGCCGCCCTGAGTCTCCAGAGAAGGGCGGCATATAAATCAAATTAAAAAAAAAATAATTAAAAAAAAGGAGCAAGGAAAGAGCGTGCTGGAAAAGAAAAATACTGCTTTTATTTTATTTTTATTTTTTTGGAGAGAGAAAAGGGGAGACAAGGGGAAAGGGGGGGTTCCCCTCATGGGTTTAGACCCTACTTTTTGTAAAAAAAAAAAGGCTTGGGGTAAGATGAAATCATCTGCTAAAGTCAAAGTTAAGAAGCCATCATCCTTCTGGAGCAGAGAGATTATGGATCTTGGGGGTGGGGGGGTAGCATGGTGGTCTGCAGAGAATAGGGGTGTGGCCCCCAGGAAATTAGGGGTCCCCTGGCAAGGGGAGGTTTCCTGTGTCTGGGGTGTTACTGGAGGGGAAATTCTGAAAAAATCTGAAAGATGCCAATGCAGCAAACGTTTTTATTTTATTATTCTATTTTGGTTCATCACACAATCAGCCAGGTCTTCAGACTGGCTTTGTCCTTTCTGTCTCCCTGTTGAGTCCTATATTCTTTTATTGCTTTATTAAATTTATTGGCTACCCATCCTTTTATTCCGAGAGGGTGAGAACCAAGTCTTGCAATGCAGAGGTCTTGGGTCATTTCTATTAAACCATTTGTTCCCTCTCTTCTCCTTCCTTTTGAAAAACCGGGCTAGCTCCTTCTTAATCAGATCGATGGGGATCTATTTTGAAGGTATGCAATCAGGCCTGGGAAAACAGATCAAGAGGAAGAGGGTTTCCAAGGCAGAGTGGAGAAGAGGAGACAGATCCCATGTGATTTTGTGATCTGTGCTTATTTTGCAGAAAAGGTGGGTTTGCAAATTCAAAAGAACCAACTAGCTGGAATGAATGGGGGTGCTGGGTGGGAGGCGGGAGGAAGAGCAGAGGATTGAGAAGAAGTTGCCCCATGAAATATTTTAATTTTACCGAGATGTCAGTACTTTTCTGGTTGGAATCGGGCTGTTTTTTTTTTTAGTACCTGCAACTTTTTGTAACTTTAAGATAAGTGGATTTCAAATCCCAGAATTCAAAGCAAAGCTGGCTGGGGAATTCTGGGAATTGAAGTCTTAAAGTAGTCAAGGTTGAGAAAACGTAGAGGTGCCTTTTAGCTGGGTTCTTCCTCCATCTCTGTTCTTTTGGTGTTTCGAGGGTGGGTCGAAGCTTGGATAACATTTTGCCCTTCTGCGTTGCAGGTGATTGCAGGGGAGCCCTACTTCCACCTGAAACACAGGGGCATGGCTCAGAAATCTTCAACCAGGCACCGGGGGTGGCATCTCCGCCTGAAAAGAGACCCTCAGGTAAGCCCATAGGCAGAGGGCCTCCTGAAGGCTCTCTAGTCTGACTTCACTTGCACAATACTTAAACCACATTGGACTGCTCTGGCTAATCGCACCTTCAGAATTTGCCCTCTTGAACCTTTCTGTTATGGACAGTCTTGAAAAATGCAACCGTACCTGTCTTCCTACCCCCACCTGTTTCTCATAGCACTCAACTCCAAGTGACACACCTGTTTTCTTCATCTTTTCATTGTGTGTGTGTTTTTACCCAATCCTGCGCTGCCAATCCTCTCCCCTCCCCTTCTGTCTATCTCTTTCTCTACCTCTTTGGATGCTGGCAATATACCTTAAAGATGGCCTGTTTATAGGTTGTCGGAGGCAAAATAGAATAGAATTCTTTATTGGCCAAGTGTGATTGAACACACAAGGAATTTGTCTCTGGTGCGTAAGCTCTCGGTGTACATACAAGCTGTAGGTGATACATGATCATGATCATAGTCATCGTAAAAATGCATTCATCATAAATCATAAGATACAACACTTAGTGATAGTCATAGGGTACTAAATAAGCAATCAACAAAAAATCATATACTAGGATACTAAATAAAACAATATGTAAATCATAAGATACAAACAACAAAGTTGCAGTCAAAAGAAGATAAGGAGATGAGGCTCTGAAGCTGAAGAAGCTTTTTGGATGAGAAGCAGAACGTCTTCAAAGAAAAACCAGAAAGTCCAGTTGCCTCTTGAACAAGCCCCTTTGGGATATGCTCAGTTTAGAAAGATCCTAACAAACAAGGAACGCCTCTCTGTCTGGACCCTGTACGTCTGTATAGACTGAGTTGCCGTGCTATGGGCACAGAGAGTCCCATAAAATATAATTTTATCTTACAAAACACGCATAGCTGCTTATCCTGCTAACCACAGCCCTGGGCAGTGCACGAAACTAATCCTTGAATCCTAGGACTGGAAGGGACCTCGGAGGTCTTCTAGTCCCATCCCCTGGTCAAGGCAGGAATCCTTATCCCATCCCAGAGAAATGGCTGTCCAAACTTTTCTTAAAAACTCCAAGGATGCAGCACCCACAAGTCTGGTAGGGAAACCGTTCTTTTGATTAATTGTTCTGTCAGGAAATTTCTCCTTACTTCTAGGTTCTTGCTTCTTACTTCTAGGTTCTTACTCCTTACTACTAGGTCCTTACTCCTTACTTCTAGGTTCTTACTCCTTACTACTAGGTCCTTACTCCTTACTTCTAGGTTCTTACTCCTTACTACTAGGTCCTTACTCCTTACTTCTAGGTTCTTACTCCTTACTACTAGGTCCTTACTCCTTACTTCTAGGTTCTTACTCCTTATTTCTAGGTTCTTACTCCTTTTGGGTTCTCACTCCTTATTTCTAGGTTCTTACTCCTTACTTCGAAGTTCTTACTCCTTACTTCGAGGTTCTTACTTCTAGGTTCTTACTCCTTACTTCTAGGTCCTTACTCCTTTTAGGTCCTTACTCCTTACTTCTAGGTTCTTATTCCTTACTTCTAGGTTCTTACTCCTTATTTCTAGGTTCTTACTCCTTTTAAGTTCTTACTCCTTATTTCTGGGTTCTTACTCCTTACTTCAAGGTTCTTACTCCTTACTTCAAGGTTCTTACTTCTAGGTTCTTATTCCTTACTTCTAGGTCCTTACTCCTTTTAGGTTCTTACTCCTTACTTCTAGGTTCTTACTCCTTACTTCTAGGTTCTTACTCCTGTTAGGTTCTTACTCCTTACTTCTAGGTTCTTACTCCTTACTTCTAGGTCCTTACTTCTTACTTCGAGGTTCTTACTCCTTAGTTCGAGGTTCTTACTTCTAGGTTCTTACTCCTTACTTCCAGGTTCTTACTCCTTACTTCTAGGTCCTTACTCCTTTTAGGTTCTTACTCCTTACTTCTAGGTTCTTACTCCTTACTTCTAGGTCCTTACTCCTTTTAGGTTCTTACTCCTTACTTCTAGGTTCTTACTCCTTACTTCTAGGTCCTTACTCCTTTTAGGTTCTTACTCCTTATTTCTAGGTTCTTACTCCTTACTTCTAGGTCCTTACTTCTTACTTCTAGGTTCTTACTCCTTACTTCTAGGTTCTTACTCCATACTCCTAGGCTCTAGGAAGGGGGTCGATTTATTTTCCAAAGCACCTGAAGGCCGGACAAGAAGCAACGGATGGAAATTAATCAAGGAGAGAAGCAACCTGGAATTAAGGAGAAACTTCCTAACAGTGAGTGCAATTAACCAGTGGAACAGCTTGCCACCAGAAATTGTAGGTGCTCCATCACTGGAGTTTTTTAAAGAAGAGACTGGACAGCCATTTATCTGAACAGGTATAGGATCTCCTGCTTGAGCAGGGAGCTGGACTAAGAGACCAGCCCTTCCAGCTCTATTCTGATTCGAGGTTGTTTCTCTCCTTGATTGGTATGCATCTGTTGCCCTCTGGTGCTCTTTTTTGTGACAAACCCTCAAATATTGCAAGATTGATATCATGTCACCCCTTATTATTTTTCTTCATTAGGCTAAACCTACCAGGTTCTCTTAGCCATTTGTCATACAATTTAGCCTCCATCTTTATGGCTCTTCTCTGAACTCTTTTCCACAGCCTCGCTCAGCATGTATCCCTTCCATCTCAATAAATCTTTTTAAAGAAAGCTTTGCAAGAGCAAGGGTGGGGGTGGGGGTGGGGGAATCATGGTTCCTTTTTAGGGGATAGCCAAAGAATTGCACAGTCCAAGACATTGTAGGAAGTTAACCCCCACCCCCTCCTAGGAAAATGAGATATTTTAGGAAATATTAAAAGGGCAGAATATTTCCCCTAAAAGGGAGGCAGAAACTCAGCCCCCCTCCTTCTCCCCGCCATCTTTGTCAATGGGCCATTAAGGCCTGGGCCAGTCTATTCTACATAACAAAGATCTCTCTCCTTCAGGCAGAGCCATAGTAGGAATTGCCCAAAGTCCTTTCATTACATCATCACCCAGCAAGGCTCAACCAAGCCTGGAACACAGACAACCTACAGAGTTACCCCTGACGTATTTGACGTAGGTACAGAATTGTAAAAGGGGCAAACTGACCCTAAACAGATACATCCTGTTGTTTAATGTTTATTACACCCCAAATGTCATGTATATCCTAGAGAAGAAATACTGCTTCCCTTACTGTCCTCTTTACTGCTCTTGAGGCACCTTTGAGCCCCTTATCTCCTCTTTTATTATGTCTTGAGCTCCGGAGCTGAGAACCTGAGCCTGTGGGAAAAGGGCTGTTATGTCTTTCCTAGAGATAGATTAAAGGGTAACTTCTACGTGTGAAATGTCGCACTCTCCGTAGTAACTTTGCCTTTATACTGTATAAATATCTGGTCAAAATCAGCCATCTTTGTTCAGACCCTTTGCTGTCTTTGGACTGTTTGGACCTTGCGCAATAAACTCTTTCCTGCATTGAAGAGCTTGGCCTAGTTTCCGTTTTTTCTCCTACAACAGCATGGCCCCATAGGAGTCTGACAACCAATCAGAACACAAGCTCAATTTTTTTATTTTTTATTTTAATTTGATTTATATGCCGCCCTTCTCCAGAGACTCAGGGCGGCTTACAGTGCGCTAAGCAATAGCCTTCATCTTTTTGTATATTTATACAAAGTCAGCTTATTGCCCCCACAAACTGGGTCCTCAATTTACCTACCTTAGAAAGGATGGAAGGCTGAGTCAACCTTGAGCCTGGCGAGATTCGAACTTACCTTAATTGCAGACACCTGGTGTTAAATTACAGTGCCTTTGTCTGCTGAGCTATCCAGGCTCTGCAGGCTCAAAAGCTTAAGAGAGGGCATAAAACCCAGGCACTCTCAGCATCTCATCCCTTTTTTGCCCAGGACTTCAAAAAAAACCACGTAGTCCTGTCCACCATTAAACGATCTTTTCAAGCAGTCTCCCTGTTTCCAGTGTCTTTCTCCTCACTTGGAACCAAACTCAGACGGACATTTCTTCCAACAATTAAAAAGACCCAGATTTTATGAGCCGTGTGTCCTTTTTGCAGACGTTGTGAAAGGAAGTGATAAAAATAGAGACTTGCCACGGTGGCTGGACATCCCAGCCTGGCTGGTTTGGCTACCCTGACAGATAGAAATCTGATCCCAACAAGATGGGGAACCTACTGTCCGCATCCCGCTGGTCCCAAAAGAAACAACTTGGGGCTGTGGGTGGAACAAAACAGAATCGTTTACTTTGGTTTAACCTCCGTGGTTTTGGCTCTAGATCCCGTGGTTTGAACAGCAGGCGCTGAAGAGGCGGACAAAGAGAACAGCCACGATTGTCCCCACCGATCCGTGGTTCCATAAGCAGTGGTACATGGTGAGTGGGGCAAGAAAGCGGGAGGATTGGACCCTGCTTCCCCACCCCTCCCCACTCCTTTCTAAGGCTGGGAAGACCTCGTAGGGCCCTTGGTGCTCTCTGAGCTGGGTTGTTTTCTTGCAGGCGTTTCATTACCCAACTAGGTAATGTCGTCAGTGTTAGAAGGGAGTGGGGTTTGTGGGGAGGAGAGAGGAGGACTGTAGGGTTTTTGGTTGCTCTCGCAGTGGGGTTGTTTTGTTGCAGATATTTCATTACCCGGTTAGACAATATCTTCAGTGCTAAAAGATAGTGGGGTTGGGGAGGAGGAGGAGGAGGAGGAGGAGGAAGAGTAATAACTGTGGGCTCCTTGATGATCTCATTTCATTACCCAACTAGGGAACATCATCAGTGCACGTGGTAATGAAACCTCTGCAAGAAAACAACCAGCCTCAGAGAGCGCCCAGGATCCCACAGTCATTGTCTTTTTTTAAAAAAATTGATTTATATCCCGCCCTTCTCCGGAGACTCAGGGCGGCTTACAATGCGTTAAGCAACAGCCTTCATACTTTTGTATATTTATACAAAGTCAGCTTATTGCCCCCCACAATCTGGGTCCTCATTTTACCTCCCTTTGAAAGGATTGAAGGCTGAGTCAACCTTGAGCCTGGGGAGATTCGAACTTGCAGTAATTGCAGGCAGCTGGTGTTAATAACAGTGCTTTAGTCTGCTGCGCTACCAGGTCTTCCTGCTCCTCCTCCTGCTGGTCCTGCTGCTCTTCCTCTTCCTCCTCCTGCTCCTCTTCCTCCCCCCTTCTCTGCCATTCCTTAAGCCACACTCTGTCAATGTTATCTAGTTAAGTCATGATGTTACCTCTCAAGCCGGAGGATCCCCGGATGGCAGTGCAGGCTGTCTAGAGCCGTAGGCAGCGGAGGGCAAGTGGCCAGTCCGTCCCACGAGCTCCCAGTTTCACCAGGATCCCACAGCTCAAGGTTGTGTTTATCTCCTCCTCGAGGCTGGCGCTGCTGTACTCACTTTCCTTGACCAGGTTGCTCATGGTGTGTGCAGGAGGGCGAAGGGTGTGGGTTAGAGGGAGGCCCACTCCCTCTCCATGCGAGGAGACCAAGCTTTGTAACCAAAGCATCCTTAGTGATAGGATGGGAGACCACCAGGAGAGGTCAGGAGGAGGGGACAAGGGGATGGCAAAAGGCAGCAGGGTTGCTGGTGGCCAAGTGCTAAGGCAGGGCTTCCCTTAGACCCTCCCTCCCTCTCATTATAACCTTCCTCCCTCCCTCCCTCCCTCCCTCCCTCCCTCCCTCCGTCCCTCCCTCCGTCTCTCTCTCTCTCCCTCCTTCCTTCTTCCCTTTTCTTCTTTTTCCTTCCTTCCTTCCTTCCTTCCTCCCTTCCTCCCTTTTCTTCTTTTTCCTTCCCTCTTCATTTTCCTTTCTTCTTCCTTCCCCTCTTTCCTTCCTTTTCCTTCCTCGCTCCCTTACCATCTTCCCTTCTTTTCCTTTGTCTTTCCCCTTTCTCCTTTCCTGTCCCTTCATGGATGGCTCAAATGCAAAAGGGGAAACGTTTCTCGATGCCTCCTTGCCTTGTGATCAAATGCCACTTTTGCTAGTCCTTTGTTTGACTGCAGCGAAAACGGCAGAGTGGTTGTGGCTGTGACGGATGCTGTAGATCAGTGCCCGGTTGGCCTGGGTCAGTCCGAGGCTCCATGGGCAGGTCCTTCACTGTTTCCAGGGTGGCCCCGCGGGCCTTGAGTTGGACACCCCTGCTTTAGAGAGTAGACTGACCCACTCTTCTTTTTGGGAGCCCCTCAAATATCGGAAGACTGCTATCATGTCACCCCTGGTCCTTCGTTTTCATCAAACTAGACATTCTCAATTCCAGCAACCGTTTTTTTAATATATATTTTTATATAACTGGTTCATATTTATGACGGTTACAGAAACCCGGGGTCATATTTGATTCCCTTTCATGACCTTCTGCCAAGCAGTGGGAAAACCAGATTCACTTAACAACCGTGTTACTAATTTAACGACTGCAGTGATTCACTTAACAAATGCGGCAAAATATATATATATCGTAAAACAGGGTAAAACTCAAATTAACAAATTTCTCACTAGGCAGCATAAATTTTGGGCTCAGTTGTAGTTGTAAATTGAGGACTTGCCCGTATAGGTTTGAGCAACCCGTCTCCTGGACCAGAACTTAAAAAGTGTCGTCCTGATTCTTTGAGCTCAAGCTTTAGAGGGGGTCCTTGAAAGGATCGCTGAGGTCCAAAGCCCATCATCCTCGGATCTCAATTCCCTGCACCGCGGAGCCCTCAGCCTTATCTTTTCCATCATAGAACAACGATATCACTCCAGACCTCAACGTCCTCACCCCATGGAGCCAGGGCTACACTGGCTTAGGTGTGGTGGTGAGCATTTTGGACGATGGGGTGGAGAAGAACCATCCTGACCTTGAGGCGAACTACGTGAGTACATCCCTACCTGGTGGAGGGGGAGGGAGGAAAGCCACAGGGAGGTGGAAATGATCTCGATGCTGCCTTTGGCTGACTGCAGGCCACCAGGTGTGCCGGGGGGGGGAGGGAGGGGGGAGGGATCTTTCCAGGAGTTGTGGACAGGCTGATTGCAAATTCTGGCAGGCCTAAGATGAAGGGCGGCATGCACTGAACTGAAGGCCTGCCTACCAGGGAAGATGGGAAATAAAAAGAATGAAAACACATCAAGGAAGTCCTCGGAACGTGTGGCTTTCCCAAGTGGGTCTTCCTCAAATCTCAAAAAAAAAAAAAAAAAAAAAAACCCACCTACAGGAGCTCCTTCATAACAGACAACGAAGAGGATAATAAAACGAAGCAACGTTGTTACTCCATACATTGCAGGAATATTGGGAAAAGCTCAGGAGGATCTTCAGCCAACACAACATAGCTGTACACTTCAAATCCAAGAATACACGAAGGCAGAAGCTTGTTCACCCCAAGGACAAAACACCCAGACACAAACTGAGCAACGTGGTAGATGCACTACAATGCAATGAGCCCTGTGCAGATCTGTACATTGGGGAAACAAAACAGCCACTTCACAAACGTGTGGCGCAACCTAGGAGAACAAACCCATCAGGACTTCATTCAACAGTCCATCTGCATTTGAAAGACAAAGGCCACTCTTTTGAAGACAGCAAAGTCCACATTTTGGACAGAGAGGACCGCTGGCTTGAAAGAGGG
This sequence comes from Arizona elegans, assembly GCA_022577455.1. NCBI lineage: Eukaryota > Metazoa > Chordata > Lepidosauria > Squamata > Colubridae > Arizona > Arizona elegans. The sequence goes on from JAKOOJ010000018.1 coordinate 17,402,132, forward strand.
TTCGAAGAGGCCATCTATGTCAAAATTGAACGTCCCTCTCTCAACAAAGGGGGGAGGGAAATGACATCATCTATCTCCAGTCTACAATACAGTCCTTTCAACAGTTCCAAAAAGGCTCCACCTCCATTCGCACCACTCAGGTGACCCTAAAGACACAGACCAACTTCCAGGTGGCCTCAATGACTCTCTAAAAGGATGCAAATGACCAGCAGTCTGTCGGATGAGAAGTGAAATATCTTCAAAGCCGCCTTGAGTCTTTGGAGAAAGGCGCCATACAAATTGAACAAATAAATAAAGAAAAAACAGAAAGTCCAGTTGCTTCTTGGAAAAGAAACCACCTTTGGGACGACAAATGGGAAATAATCAAGCAGACAAGCAGCCTAGAAGTAAGGTGAAATTTCCTGAGAGTGAGAACGATTAAGCTGTTGTGGTTCCATTACCTGAGCCTGTGTCATCGGCAGGAGAGGACTCTGAGAGTGAAGAAGAGGAGTTGGCAAGGCCTCCCTCTCCAGGACCCTCCTCTCTGGCAATGCCTTCGGTGTCCGCCGAAGGGCAAGAGATAGGGCCGGGGCCAAGCATGTCCACGCAGCCACAGATGGACAATGATGAGGGTAATGAGTCTTGGCTGGATCCACGCCAGCGTTGCAGAGATAAGCGTGCGCAACAGAAGAAAAGGCGTGCCCGAGATTAGGCTGAGTCACTGGACCACACCCCACAGGATATAAAAGGGAGCGTGGTGGCCAGTCAAACCTTGTGACGAACAAAGCTGAAAGCTTCCACGCCATTTTGCATTGCCGGACTTTTTGCTATAGACTTTGCTGGATTATCTCTGGACTTGATTGACTCCGTAATTATTGAGCTGTTTCTTTTGATGTACCAGGAGTGGGGAGAAGTTATCTCTCCTCTTCGTAAATAATAAACTCTTGGCAGGCAGCCACTAGGTTGTTGCCAAGTTCCGTTATCATAAGGAAAAGGATTTTGCCGGCTGGTTTGGTCTTTAACTCTTGAACGTCTGTTGGTGTGTGTGCGTGTGGTTGGGGACAGAACATAAGCAATGGGACGGGAGTTGCCTCCAGAAGTTGTGGGGTCTTCATCAGTGGGAGTCCCAAAGGTGCTTTTCCAAAAGGCAGCTGGACTTTTGTTTTGTTTTGTTTTTTTCCTGGAAGACGTTTCGCTTCTCGTCCAAGGAGATTCTTCCGTTCCGACTGCATGGTGGAGAATGGAAACCCGTTCATACTCCCACCCCATTGAAAAGGTTGTCTTCATCCCAAAAGTGCATAGCTGAATGTCTACGGAGATTCTCAACCATCCCAGGTCATGGTTGTCCCAAAGGTGCTTTCTTTCCGAAGGCAACTGGATTTTCTTACTTTCTTTTTGTTCTTTGAAAACATTTCACTTCTCGTCCAAGGAGCTTCTTCGGTTCTGACTGCCTGGTGGCGGATGGAAGGATTTCTATTCCTTGCAGTCCTCTGGTCGTTGGCGCTCCTTCTGAGGATCTCTGAGGCCACTTGGAGGTTCCTCTGTGCCCTCAAGGTCCCTTCAGTGGGAGCAGGGTCAGTTCTGGGAGTTGAAGGTACATCCGTCTTTTGCTAAGGTTGAGAAATACTGCTCTATGTTTGAACCACCCGACTTCTCATTGGCCCTCCAAGGGACAGCCCCCCAACCTCCCTTCCCCCCCCCCAAAAAAGGGGCTCCCAAATCTTTCTGGTCCTCTGTATTTATTTCTGTTTCTCCCAAAGTTCAAATGATAACAGTTTCCCCAAAAGCCTGTTTGGAGCTTGACTGGCCCTTCCTTCAGTCTGCAAATATGAAATTTCCTCCTTCCAGGATCCGCTGGCAAGTTACGACTTTAATGACAATGACCCAGACCCTCAGCCACGCTACAACAGGTGGAATGAGAACAGGTAGGGGGTTTTTTGGGTGTGTGTGTGTGTTTGTGTGTGTGTGTGTGTTTGTGTGTCCAGTTGCCCACTATCTTGGAGCTGTCGACTTCCCATTTCTCCTGGCTGGCATGGGAAAGCTGAGAAAGTATTGTGAGAGTTTTAGTTTGGAGTCAGAGTTAGCTTGCTCTGCCCCTGGTTAGGAGACATTTCAGAATAATAGGATTGGAAGGGATTCTATGTGATCAACCTTTTCCTTCCTTCCTTCCTTCCTTCCTTCCTTCCTTCCTTCCTTCCTTCCTTTCCTCCCCTTCTCTCTTTCTTTCTCTTTCTTTTCCTTTTCCTTCCCTTCCCTTCCCTTCCCCTCTTCTCCTCTTCCCTTCCCTTCTCTTCCATTCCATTCCCTTTTCCTTTCCCTTTATTTATTTTATTTTATTTATTTTATTATTCCTATTTCTATGCTGCCCACTCTCCGAGGACTCTGGGTGGCTTACACCAAAGACAGTATACTAAATAGCATATTGCCCCCAACAATCTGGGTCCTCATTTTACCCACCTCGGAAGGATGGAAGGCTGAGTCAACCTTGAGCCGGTGAGATTTGATCCGCTGATCTGCTGAACTAGCAGTCAGCTGAAGTAGCTGCAGTACTGCACCCTAACCACTGCGCCACCTCGGCTCCCTAACCCTTTCCTTTTCCCCTTTCCCTCCCCTCCCCTCCCCCTTTCCTATCCTATCCTATCCTATCCTATCCTATCCTATCCTATCCTATCCAATCCAATCCAGACAGTCACTTATCTAAAATAGTACAGGTTTTCCTGTTTGAGCAGGGGGCTGGACTAGAAGACCTCCCAGGTCCCTTCCAGCTCATTCTATTCTATTCTAATTGCAGTGGGTTCTCCAACTGATCGTACCATGTAGATGTACATATTCAGAGATAAGGGTCTGGATCTTCGGGGGGCCCGTTTGCGGCCTGAAATGATCTCTTCAAAGATCTCTGATCTCCGTGACTCGAGAGAAATCAGCCTGGAGCTTTGCAGCAGGGAAGGAGCAGGATTTGGCCAGCTGAAACGAAAGACCTGCCACCCCCTCACGTTAAAAACGTGGAATGGCTTGGGTCCCAGAATTGTGGTTGCTCCCATTGCTGGAGGTTTTGAAGAAGAGATTAGACAGCCATTGTCCGGAATGATAACAGGGGTCTCCTTCTTGAGCAAAGGGTTGGACTAGAAGACCTCCAAGGTCCCCTTTCTGTGATTCTGTTATTCTCTCTTTGGCCCTTTCTTCTTTCAGGCACGGAACACGCTGCGCAGGAGAGGTCGCCGCTGCCGCTAACAACCACGTCTGTGGAGCCGGTATCGCGTACGGAGCCAAAATTGGGGGTACGAGACCTCTCTGTGCTTTTAGAGTAGGCATGAGCTGTCAGGTGCGTCACGAGAGGGTCTGTTGTGGCCCATCAGCGGCCTGTGCAGCTAGTAGCTGATTCCGACAGCGAGGAGGCTGGTGTGGTGCTGCGCCAGCAGCTTGTGCAGTTGGCACTTGAGTCAGTCAGTAAGGAGGCTGGAGAAGATGTGGTGCCAGAGGTCCACACAGCTTAAAGTTCTATGAATGAATGAGTGAATGAATGAATGAATGAATGAATGAATGAATGAATGAATGAAACATCTGCGGTACACCTAGGAGATTTGTAGCATACCTGTCTGGGGAATTCTGGGAGTTGAGGTCCACACAGTTTAGAGTTCTATGAATGAGTGAGTGAATGAATGAGTGAGTGAGTGAATGAATGAATGGAGTGAATGAATGAATGGAATGAATGAATGAATGGAATGAATGAATGAATGAACATCTGCGGTACACCTAGGAGATTTGTAGCATAGCTGTCTGGGGAATTCTGGGAGTTGAAGTCCACACAGCTTAAAGTTCTAGGAAGGAAGGAGAGGGAGGAAGGAGAGAGGGAAGGAGGGAATGTAATATCTACAACACATCTACCATTTGATTTTCCACTCTGAGCTTTGATAGCGTCTGAGAACAGAAGCCTGTCAGCCCAGACAAAGGAAAAATTTTGCCGAATGTCTCCTTCCTTCCTTCTTGTTCTCCTTCCAGGCGTGAGGATGCTGGATGGCGACGTGAACGATATCGTGGAGGCCCAGTCGTTGAGTCTCCAGCCACAGCACATCGACATCTACAGCGCCAGCTGGGGTCCCGAGGATGATGGGAAGACGGTGGACGGCCCGGGGGTCCTGGCCAGAGAGGCCTTTCACAAGGGGGTAGCCAATGTGAGAGTGGAGAGGGAGTCCCTGCGTTTGGCGGCCTCTGCTTTTGGGGGATGGAGGTGCCTCTGATCCGGAATGGGACAACTTGCCACAGCCGATTCGCCATAGAGCTCCGGTGGCAGAGTGGCGAGAATGCAGCATTGCAGGCTGACTCTGCCCACTGCCAGGAGTTCGATTCTGACCGGCTCCAGGTTGACTCAGCCTTCCGTCCTTCCAACGATGTTAAAATGAGGACCAAGATGCTTGGGGGCAAGAGGCTGACTCTGTAAACCACTTAGAGAGGGCTGTGAAGCGATATATAAATCTAAGTGCAGAGAGAGGGAGGGCCATGGTGGCACACTAGTTACAATGCAGCTTTGCAGGCTAACTCTGCCCACTGCCAGGGGTTGGATCCTGACCTGCTGAAAGTTGATTCAGGCTTCTGTCATTCGCGGTTGGTAAAATGAGGACCCAGATTGTTGAGGGTGAGACTCTGTAAACCGTAGAGAGGCCTTTAATGCACTGTGAAGCGGTATATAAGTCTAAGTGCTAAGTGGGAAGGGAGAGAGGGAGAGAGGGAGGGAGGGAAAGAAGGAAGGGAAGGAAGCAAGGAAGCCATGGTGGTGCAGTTAGCCTGCAAGACTGCAGTTAGAATGCAGCCTTGCAGGCTAATTCTGCATTCCTGTCAGAGTGTCAGCAGTTCAATTCTCACCAGGCTCAAGGTTGACTCAGCCTTCCGTCCTTCCGAGGTGGGTAAAACGAGGACCCAGATGGTTGGGGGCAACAGGCTGACTCTGTAGCCCTCTTAAAGAGGGCTGTAAAGCATTAAAAAGTGCTTTATATAAGTCTAGTGCTGTTGCTTTAGCCAACTCGCCATGGCTAACTTCCCCTGGGACAATTCAATAACTTTATTTAAAATGATTTTTAAAAATGTTTTACTTCTTGTCATCCCCATTTCATTTTGCCCCTCCTTTTGCATCCTTCCTTTCATGATTCTATTCCACCGTTTCTTTGATATCACCTAACTTTTGTCCCACGGCAAGTTGGCCGTAGGGAATTATCCCGTGGTCTGTTGACCATGGTCCATTGTCCTAGATCCGTCTGTTCGGCTGGATGAGGGCAGCACAAGTTCCCCGTATCTCCTTAAACTGGAACTGAACCCGGAGCGAACCCCAAAGGGCTCGAAACTGTCATAAATATTGAATTTTAATCCCCTGGGTTTGTTGCAAACGGTAATAAAGTGTGAAAAAAAATGGCCGTTTTTCGGCGCCGTGGAAACTTGGGACGGTCACTAAATGAACCATTGTATGTCGAGGACTTCCTGCCTTTGACTGGAGATTTCCACTGTCTGCCTTCTCCCCGCAGGGACGTGGAGGGCTGGGCTCTCTTTTCGTCTGGGCCTCCGGGAACGGCGGTCTTCGGAAGGACAACTGCAACTGTGACGGCTACACCAACAGTATCTACACCTTGTCCGTGGGCAGCACCACCGAAAGCGGCCGGGTGCCGTGGTACACCGAGGCCTGTGCCTCCACCCTCACCGCCACCTACAGCAGCGGGGCCAAGGGCGAGAAGCAGATTGTGAGGCTCTCGGATGAGGGGTGGGCGGGCAAGGGGGGGGGCGGATCTGTTATTCTGTTATTCTGTCTTTTTCTTCTCCACTGAAATGGGCTCTGAAAGATACAGGCGAGTTTTTACACCTGGGCAGGAAAAAGCCAAAAGGACAAGTACAGATTAGGTGCAGTCTGGCTCAAAAACAGGAACTGTGAGAGGGACCTTGGAGTCCTAATGGACGATCCCTTCATTTCATTTTTTTTTTCATTTTATTGAATTTGTATACCGCCCTACTCCCGAAGGACTTAGGGCGGTGAACAGCCATAGAATGAAACATATAGATACAAAATTTGGTATCTGGTTGACTCAGCCTTCCATCCTTTCTAAGGTAGGTGAAATGAGGACCCAGTTTGTGGGGGCAATAAGCTGACTTTGTATAAAATATACAAAAGGATGAAGGCTATTGCTTAATGCACTGTAAGCCGCCCTGACTCTCCAAAGAAGGGCGGCATATAAATCAAATTAAAAAAAAAATTAAATAAACTGAAACAAATTAAATAATTTGGCTGAACAAATTTAAAACCCCAATAATTTAAAACCAAATTTAAAATTTCCATTTAAAAAGGGGAAAGACTTAGGTCCTTCAACATGAGCCAGCCGTATTTTGGCAGCTGCCAAAAAAAACCAAGACGATCCTTGGTTGCATAAACAGAGACAGAGAATCAAAATCAGATGAAGTCTTAGTACAGCTTTATAAAGCCTTAGTAAGGCCACACCTGAAATACCGCATCCAGTTTTGGTCACCCAATTATGAAAAAGATGTCGAGACTTTGGAAAAAGTGCAGAGAAGAGCAACTAAGATGATGAAAGGCCTGGAGGCTAAAACACACGAAGGACGGTTGCAGGATTTGGCTTTGGCCAGTCTAGAGAAAAGAAGGACTTAGGGGTGACATGATAGCAGCCTTCCAGTATTTGAGGGGCTGCCACAAAGAGGAGGGGGACAAATTATTCTCCAAAGCACCAGTGGGGCAGGACAAGAGACAATGGATGGAAACTAATCAAAGAGAGAAGCAAATCTGAAATTAAGGAGAAACTTCCTAACAGTGAAGACAATCAAGTCTCTTCTTATACTATAAGATCTCCTGTTTGAGCAGGGGGCTGGACTAGAAGACCTCCAAGGTCCCTTCCAGCTCTATTCTGAATGAATGAAATGGGAGAGAGAAAGCTGGTAGATCAGCAGCTGTATTCTTGGAGAAATAGGGTTTGCTTTCCTTCTGGGAAACCTCGAAGCGCACTCGGAAGACCACCGGGAGCCAGTGCAGCTCGCGCAGGAGAGGCGTTACATGGGAGCGCCACGTCGCTCCCATCACCACCCGCGCGGCTGCACTCTGCGCCAGTTGGAGCCTCCGAGTGCTCCTCAAGGGGAGCCCCATGTAGAGAGCGTTACAATAGTCCAGATGGGACGTGACGAGGGCACGAGTGACCGTGCGTAACGAGTCCCGATCCAGAAAGGGACGCAACTGGCGAATCAGGCGGACCTGATGAAAAATCCTCCCGGTCACGGCCGTCAAGTGCTCTTCTAAAGACAGCCGTGAATCCAGGAGGACACCCAAGTTGCGAACCCTCTCCATGGGGGCCAATGATTCGCCCCCAATAGTCAGCGATGGCACCAGCTGACTATATCGGGACGTCGGAAACCACAGCCACTCGGTCTTGGATGGGTTGAGCCTGAGCCTGTTTCTCCCCATCCAGATCCGTACGGCCTCCAGGCACCGGGACATCACTTCAAGGGCATCGTTGGGGTGGTCTGGGGTGGAGATGTACAGCTGGGTGTCGTCAGCGTACTGATGGTACTCCACCCCGAAACCACGGATGATCTCGCCCAGCGGCTTCACATAAATGTTGAACAGAAAGGGCGAGAGGACCGATCCTTGTGGCACCCCACATATAAGGGGCCTCGGGGTCGACCTCTGCCCCCCTGTCAACACAGACTGCGACCGGTCGGAGAGAAAGGAGGAGAACCACCGTAATACGGTGCCTCCCACCCCAACTCTTCCAACCGGTGCAGCATGATACCATGGTCGATGGTATCAAAAGCTGCTGAGAGATCTAATAGGACCAGGACAGAGGAACAACCCCTGTCCCGAGCCCTCCAGAGATCATCCACCAACGCGACCAATGCCGTTTCCGTGCTGTACCCAGGCCTGAAACCCGACTGGAACGGATCTAGATACGTCGTTTCATCCAGGTACTGGGGAAGCTGTCGTGCAACCACACTCTCAACAACCTTCGCCACAAAGCGAAGGTTGGAGACTGGACGATAGTTAGCCAATGTTGCCGGGTCCAGGGAAGGCTTCTTGAGGAGAGGTCTCACCACCGCCTCTTTCAAGGCGGCAGGAAAGACATCCCTTGTTTGCATCCCTTGTGGCTATTCTGAGCCCCCTTGGCATCTTCCCATCCAGGAACATAAGAATCCTGGAGCTGGAAGGGACCTTGGAGGTCTTCTAGTCCAGCCCCCCTGCCTTAGGCAGAAGACCTTATCACAAATGGTGATAACCTCCAGGGAAAACCTCCAGGGATGGAGCACCCGGCAGCTCCGGGAGGCAGGCTGTTCCATTGGACAGCGCCCCTGAGTTGATCCTCCAGATCTGACCCAGCAACACTCGATCCCCGGCTGCATTATGCTCCAGTGAATTCTTGCTCTTGAAGTCTCCGCAGGCAGATTTTTCCTCTGCCTCCTTTCGGGGGATTTTGATCCCTTCTCCCATGTCTATCTAGATACTATCTGGAACGAGCTCCCCCCGGAAATACGGAGGATCCCGGATCTACGCACCTTCCACCCCACTCTTAAGACCTTTTTATTTCACCAGGCTGGTCTGGCCTAACCTTTCCCATTCTTTTTTTTAATGTAAATTTTAATTTGTTCTTAACCTGGGGTTTTAAATTTGTCTTGGGCTAAATTGATTTAATTTGATGTTACTTTTGCTCTTAATTTTTGTGTTTTATTCTGTGTGTTTTATTCTGTGCCTGTTCACCGCCCTGAGTCCTTCGGGAGTAGGGCGGTATACAAATTAAATAAAATGAAATGTCTCTAAAAGCCAGGAAGCTTCCAATCCTCTGGGCATTCTCTGTCGGAAGCAGACCTGAGTGCGAGTTTGCTGGCGGCTTGAGTTCCTACAACAGAGCTCTTTTTTAAAAAAATTTAAAAAGAGTTGGGACCTGCCCAAGCGGGAGACTGCGCGCAGAATATATCCACGTTTATTTAGTCCTTTCGGCTTCAGATGCAACCTGGCTCACTTCTAGAGCCGAGTCAAACGAAACGAATATTTGTCGGTGGGAGGCAGGGGGTCCCAGAAACCGGACATTCCACAAATAGGTTTTTCAAATAAAATCTGTCGTCTTTTCTTCTCCTTCCTCTTCCAGCCCTTTTCCTTGGCAGCTTTGAGGAAGTCACAGGCCATACACAATTGTTGGGAGGAAGAAGGACGGTGGGAGGAAGAGCAGGATGGAAGCACAGCTGCTGACCAGACCGGGGGGGGGGGGATGGGGGGGGAAAGAGACGTAGTCATTCCCCTGAGGACTAGAGGCTTAAGTGGAACGAGCCTTGGAAAAGAGGAAAAGGGTGTTAACGTCGGTCCCTTCGATGCTGTTCGGTTCTCTCTCCAGGTGACCACAGACCTGCGACACACCTGCACAGGGACTCATACGGGGACCTCCGCCTCGGCTCCCCTGGCAGCTGGCCTGATTGCCCTGGCTTTGGAGGCCAAGTAAGTGGCTTTTAGGGGACCTTTGCCAGGCAGGTGGAATTCTGGGAGATGAAGTTTGTGCGTTTTATGAAGTGGCCGAGCTTGAAAACCACTGGCCTAAACTGGCCTTCTGGAAGGAAACGGGGTGAAGCAATAGAGACGGTCCCAAATGCTGGCTTCTTAGCTGAACCAGTGTTTATGTTATGGTTTATGTTCTATGTTATGTTTACAGTAGTGGCCAACATTGTGGAAACCTTTCGGGAAGTGTATTTTCTAAAACTAGCTTATAACACCACTTTTTTTTTTCCCCTTTTGGAGTAGTACTCTAAAATTATATTATCAGTGAAAAGATAATTTAATCAAGAATGTAATGCCATAACTTTTAGGAAGGATTTGCTATTAGAATAGCAGTGACAGTATTTATTTATTTATTTATTTATTTATTTATTTATTTATTTATTTATTTATTTATTTATTTATTATATTTCTATACCGCCTTTCTCCCGTAGGACTCAAGGCGGTGTACAGTCAAGAAAAATATAGACACACAAACATCATAAAATTGCTAATTAAAATTATTACTTAGTTTGGTCAATTAAATAAAACCCAGAATTAGATCACATTTAAAAAATTCATTCACATATTCGTATGTTTAGCCCCGCCTGTTGGAACATCAGGGTCTTGAGGGCACGGCGGAAAGCACGGAGATCAGGGATATTCCGTATCTCTGGGGGCAGTTCATTCCAAAAGGTTGGAGCCCCCACAGAGAAGGGCCTCCCCCTGGGAGTCGTCAGTCGGCATAATTTGACTGATGGCACCCTGAGTAGTCCCTCCCTGTGAGAACGAACTGGTCGGTGGGAGGCTATTGGTGGCAAAAGACGGTCTTGTAAGTACCCAGGTCCTAAGCCATGGAGCGCTTTAAAGATGATAACTAACACCTTGAATCGCACCCGGAAGACCACCGGGAGCCAGTGCAGCTCGCGTAGGAGAGGTGTTACATGGGCACAACGAGCTGCACCCATAATCACCCGCGCGGCTACGTTCTGGACCAGTTGGAGCCTCTGTGTGCTTTTCAAGGGGAGCCCCATGTAGAGAGCATTACAGTAGTCCATACGGGAGTTAACTAGGGCATGAGTGACTGTGCGCAAGGCGTCCCGATCCAGAAAGGCGGATCAGACGAATCTGATAAAAGTATAAAGAAGGAAAGTGAAACACGTAGAAAAAACGAGATATACAAAAATGATCCCCATGTCAGTTAATCCTACAGGTTAGTTGGGTAACCTGTAGCATGAATTGCGGCCTTACGACGTCTTCCCGTGGAGGGAACCAAGTCTTTTAATTCTGCAACTGTTCTAATGTGAAACCAAGATTGAATGATGGCTTCTATTAACTGGATTTTATTGCTGACTAACCAGTTTCTTTAGTCGGCTCCATAGATTTTCAATGGGGTGAAGGTCTGGTCTCTTCCCAGGCTATTCCAGCAGTGGAATAGGATTCTCTTGAAACTCCAAAAAAAGTGGTGCTATTAGCCATCAAACCTCAAAAATACACTTTCCCCAAAAGGTTTCCACCATTTTGGCCACTGCTGTATGTATATGTTACATTATGTTTATGTTATATTTATGTTCTGTTACATTATCCCGTCTTTTATTATTTTGATAAATAAGGTGGCCAACATACCCAACACACCTTCCGCTTCTTTTTCTCACAACACCAACCGGGTGAGGTGGGTTGGGTGGAGAGAGATGGACTGACCCAAAGTCACCCTGCATGCTTTCATGGTTAAGGTGGAACTAGAATTCACAATCTCCTGGTGATTGTCCCAGAGTCACCCAGTTGCCTTTCATGTCTAAGGTGGGACTAGAACTCACAATCTCCTGGTGATTGTCCCAGAATCACCCAGTTGCCTTTCATGTCTAAGGTGGGACTAGAACTCACAGTGTCTGAGTGATTGGTCCAGTCATTCAGCTAGCTTTCGTGGCTGAGTGGGACTAGAACTCACCATCTCCTGCTTCCTACCCTAGGTGCCTTCACCACTAGCCCCAACTGGCTGCCCTTATCACAGATAATGTATGTCCAGTCACACTTGGCCAATAAAGAATTCTAGTCTAGTCTATATGGGCAGAGGAAGCTGGGGAACCTGCCCTCCCCTCCCTCCCACCTTGCAGGACATACCTTATAGCAGTGATGGCTAACCTTTTTGCCATTGCGTGCCAGGAGAGGGGGGCGCGGGGGGGAGGGTCATGCATGCACGTGCCCACACGCATGCACACGCAACTCCACCCACCCCCGCTCCTGGCACATGATGGCCTGGTAGGCCCATTTTCCTTTCTTACCTGATTCCAGATCCTTTCTATGCATCTGGGAAGGGCGAAAACAGCCTTTCCCACTCCCTTGGAGGCCCTACGGAGGCTGAAAGGGCCCATTTCCCAACTCTCGGTGGGACAGGAAGTGATGCTTTTTGCTGTCCCCAGCCTCCAGAACCTCTCTAGGAGTCTCTATGAGCCTCTCTAGGAGTCTCTGGAGGCTGGGGACAGAAAAAAAGTAACTTCCTGTCCCACCGGGAGTCGGGAAATGGGCCCTTTCAGCCTCCGTAGGGCCTCCGAGGGAGTGGGAAAGGCTGTTTTCGCCCTTCCCAGATCCATAGAAAGGATCTGGAGCCAGGTAAGAAAGAAAAACAGGAGTTTGATCCTGTGACTCCCGAGGATGTGGACAGGGTTCTGGGTAAGATTAGTGCCGCCACGTGTTTATTGGACCCGTGTCCCTCCTGGTTGGTGCTGGCCTCCCGGGAGGTTACACGAGGCTGGCTCCAGGGGATTATAGGTGCTTCTCTGAGTGAGGGTGCCTTTCCTGCCGCCTTGAAAGAGGCGGTAGTGAGGCCCCTCCTCAAGAAGCCTTCCCTGGACCCGGCTGAATTAGCCAACTATCGTCCAGTCTCCAACCTTCGTTTTGTGGCGAAGGTTGTTGAGAGCATGGTGGCACGACAACTTCCCCGGCACCTGGATGAAGCTATCTATCTGGACCCGTACCAGTCGGGCTTCAGGCAGGGGTACAGCACAGAAACGGCATTGGTCGCGTTGGTGGATGATCTCTGGAGGGCTCGGGACAGGGGTTGCTCCTCTGTCCTAGTCCTATTAGACCTCTCAGCGGCTTTTGATACCATCGACCATGGTATCATGCTGCAGCGGTTGAGGGGGTTAGGAATAGGGGGCACCGTTTTGCGGTGGTTCTCTTCCTTCCTCTCTGACCGCTCACAGTTTGTGTTGGCAGGGGGGCAGAGGTCGACCTTGAGGCATCTCGCATGGGGAGTGCCGCAAGGGTCGGTCCTCTCGCCTCTCCTGTTCAACATTTATGTGAAGCCGCTGGGTGAGATCATCCGTGGTTTTGGGGTGAAGTGCCATCTGTACGCTGATGATACTCAGCTGTACATCTCCACCCCAGACCACCCCAACGATGCCCTTGATGTGATGTCCCGCTGCCTGGAGGCCGTGCGGGCCTGGATGGGGAGGAACAGGCTCAGACTCAACCCCTCCAAGACCGAGTGGCTGTGGCTTCCGGCGCCCCGATATAGTCAGCAGGTGCCATCGCTATTGGGGGTGAATTCTTGCCCCCCACAGAGAGGGCTCGCAATCTGGGTGTCCTCCTGGACGCACGGCTGTCTTTAGAAGAGCACATGACGGCCGTGGCCAGGGGGGCCTTTTATCAGGTTCGCCTGATTCGCCAGTTGCAGCCCTTTCTGGATCGGGATGCCTTGCGCACGGTCACTCACGCCCTTGTCACCTCCCGGCTGGACTATTGCAATGCTCTCTACATGGGGCTCCCCTTGAAGAGCACTCAGAGGCTCCAATTGGTCCAGAATGCGGCCGCGCGGGTGGTTATGGGTGCAACTCGTTGCGCCCACGTGACACCCCTCCTGCGCGAGCTGCACTGGCTCCCAGTGGTCTTCCGGGTGCGATTCAAGGTGTTGGTTACCACCTTTAAAGCGCTCCATGGCATAGGACCCGGGTACCTTCGAGACCGACTTCTGCCACCAGTAGCCTCCCACCGACCAGTCCGCTCCCACAGAGAGGGTCTCCTCAGGGTGCCATCGGCCAAGTTATGTCGGCTGGTGACACCCAGGGGGAGGGCCTTCTCTGTGGGAGCTCCAGCCCTGTGGAATGAACTGCCCCCCGAAATACGTAGGATCTCCGACCTCCGGGTGTTCCGCTGCGCTCTGAAGACCCTGTTGTTCCTCCAGGCAGGGCTATTAACATAACATTTTAAATTGGGGGTATTTTAAATTTCTGGGATTTTAATTGGAGCCCAATTATTTAATGATTTTAAATTTTAAATTGTTGTTTTGTTTCTGTGTTTTTAAATAGGCTGTACACCGCCCTGAGTCCTCCGGGAGAAGGGCGGTATAGAAATAAAATTATTATTATTATTATTATTATTATTATTATTATTATTATTATTATTATTATTATTATTATTATTATTATTATTATTATTATTATTAAAAACGGGCCTTCCCCACCGCCCCCCCAGGCCCTCCAGAGGCAGGAAACAGCCTGTTTACCTACTTCTGGTGGGCCCAGAAGGCCCGAAAATCAGGTGTCCGGCACGCGCATGCGCCCCAGAGCTGAGCTGGGGTGCCCACTAATATGGCTGCGCGTGCCATAGGTTCGCCATCATGGCCTTATAGCAAAAGTCTGGATGGTTTTCTCTCTCTCTCCCTCCCCCCCACCTCCCCTCCCTTTGTTCTTCTAGCCCAGCTCTGACCTGGAGAGACATGCAGCACCTGGTGGTAAGAGCTTCCAGCCCAGCTCACCTGCAGGCGGACGACTGGGTCCTGAATGGAGTGGGGCGCAAAGGTGAGGCTGGGCCCAACCATTCTCCGGGAAGGCCCGTACCACTTCTGGGTGGGGAAGGCTGTGTCCTCCCAGCCAACCACAAGAGACCCTTGGGGTGTTGTGGCCCATATGCAGCCTGTGCAGCTAGTAGCTGATTCAGACAGTGAGGAGGCTGGTGTGGTGCTGTGCCAGCAGCCTGTGCAGTTGGCACTCGAGTCAGACAATGAGGAGGCTGGAGAAGATGTGGTGCCAGAAGCGGGGATTCAGCCAGGGCCTTCAGAACCTCCAGAAGCTCCCTTAAGTGAAGAGGAAGAATAGGAGGAGCCTCTTCTCGATTCACGGGCACGCAGAGCTGCCAAAAGGCAGGAGTGGCTCCTCAGGGGGAGGTCTCCTCGAGAGTAAGGCTTGCGGCTAATTGGCCACTCCCTTAGCCTAATTAAGGAAGGATGATGACTGAGGCAATTTGCAGGGAACAACTTCGTTCACATTCCTTCGCGTCCTGATCTTAGTTTCCTGCAAATTGGTTCTGGGCTTTCTGCCAACCATAGTAAGGTTATGATTATTTATTCTTTGGATTCTTGTAGGCTGTTAAGAAAGTTAAATAACAGCCTTTATTTGAAAAAGACTGATTTAATTTAGTAAACTAAGATTTGTTCAGACTTTGTGTGTGCTGTGTTCTTTGGGGTCTGTAGCTGGGGCAGAACACGGGGTGGGGGTGTAACAGCAGGAAAAGAATCAAGATGGCAGCCATGAAGTTTCCGTTGAACCGGGCTTTCTCTGCTCCTCCTCTAGGGAACATCCTCCTTTCAGAGATCAGGACAGTCGCCAGCTCTGTCCACCTTTCATAAATCCCTAAAAACCTGGGGTGCTGAGTCTGGGCCCCCAAATGTGTGAAGGGCCCCATTTCCCTGGCTGTACGGTTAACTTGGGTTTTTTTTGAACCTCTTCAGCCAGACACACCCATATTTTATGACTCCTCCCTGTAAAGGTCAAATATATATTCTTTTTAATTCATAGGTATAAATGTGTGATATTTCTGTAATCAGGGTTTTTCCTATGTTGATAAAAGTTGTTAAATGGCCACGGTGGGATGAAATCTCCACTCCAATAAAATATGGGTGTGTCTGGCTGAAGAGGTTCAAAAAAACCCGAAATAGTGCTATCTCAGTCTCCCATAAGTCTCAGAATAAACAACATAAAATGTCTGACAGGCCTGAAAGTGATGATTGGAGATTTCATCCCACCATGGCCATTTAACAATTTTTATCAACATAGGAAAAACCCTGATTACAAAAATATCATACATTTATACCTATGAATTAAAAAGAATATATATATATATATATATATATATATATATATATATATTTAATTTGATTTATATGCCGCCCTTCTCCAGCTTACAGTGCGTTAAGCAATAGCCTTCATACTTTTGTATATTTTATACAAAGTCAGCTTATTGCCCCCCACAATCTGGGTCCTCAATTTACCTACCTTAGAAAGGACGGAAGGCTGAGACAACCTTGAGCCTGGCGAGATTCAATCTTATTTTAATTGCAGACAGCTGGTATTAAATTACAGTGCTCTGTCTGTGAGCTATCCAGGCTGTGAGCTATTTATTTTGGATGCTTCTCTTGTTTTTATTGTTGTTATTACAACGGTTTTTGTTTTAGCATTTTTTTTTTATTGTAATAGATATATTTTTGAATTGTAAAGCACCCAGAGTCTTTGACTGCGATGGGCGACCGTAGAAATCGAACGGATGAACAAACAGACCAATAAACTGAAGCTCTATCTATTCAATACGATGCCCATTTTACCTTGTGGGAAGATAGGTGGCCTGTAAAATTTGTTTGTTTGTAAAATAATAAAAGAAAATAAAATATTAAATAAATAATAAAATCAAATCAATGAAATAAAATAAGTAAAATAAAGTAAAATAAAATAAAAATATCCAATAAATAATAAAACCAAATCAACAAAATAAAATCAATAAAAATATCTGTCAAATAAAGTAAAATAAAATACCAAATAAATAATAAAATAAGTCAATAAAATCAAAATCAATAAAATAATAACAGTGAAATAAAATAAAATCAATAGAATAAAATAACATAAGAAAGTAAAATAAAATAAAGTAAAATAAAATCAGGGAAATAAAAGTGCCCATTCTGGCTGCCATCTTGGCTCTTTCGACCACATCAAAAGAGTGGAGCTCCCGAGACAGTTCCCTCACGACTTGCGACCGCCACTGCCAGGCTCGATGACAGCCGTAAGCCGAGGGCTACCTGTAGGCCAGCTGCAATGTAGAGCCAGAGTTCCTTAGTATCTGGAGGGCCTTTCCTCCTCTGGGGAAGGAGCCCTTTGCTCTGGTGGCAGTACAGGGGCCATCGGGGTGCCAGCACGCCTGGAGGACATCCAGAGGCCGGGCCGGTTTCCCTGAGCAGCTCTTTCTCCTTTCAGTCAGCCACTACTACGGCTACGGGCTCTTGAACGGCGGGCACTTGGTGGAGATGGCCAAGAAGTGGCAGAGGACCCGGCCTCAGCGGAAGTGCTTCATTCAGGTGGTCTACAAACCAATGTAAGAAAGCATTGGATTCTCTCTGTCTCTCTTTCTCTCATTCTCTTTTCTCATTCTCATTCTCTTTCTCATTCTCTTTCTCATTCCCTCTCATCCTCTCTCTCTCTCTTTCTCTCATTCTTTCTCATTCTCTTTCTCTTTGTCTCATTTTCTCATTCTCCTTTCTCATTCTTTCTCATCCTCTCTTTCTCATTCCCCCTCATTCTCTCTCTCTCATTCATCCTCTCTCTCATCCTCACTCTTGTTCTCTCATTCTTTCTCTCCATTCTCTCTCTTTCTGTCTCATTCTCTTTTCTCCTTCTCTCTCATTCCCCCTCATTCTCTCTCTCTCATTCTTTCTCATCCTTTCTTTCTCTCATTCGTTCTCTCTCATTCTCTCTCTTTCTGTCTCATTCTCTTTTCTCCTTCTTTCTCCTTCTCTCTCATTCCCCCTCATTCTCTCTCTCTCTCTCTTTCTCATCCTGTCTCTTTCTCTCATTCATTCTCTCTCATTCTCTCTCTGTCTCATTTTCTCATTCTCCTTTCTCATTCTTTCTCATCCTCTCTTTCTCATTCCCCCTCATCCTCTCTCTCATCCTCTCTCTTGTTCTCTCATTCTTTCTCTCTCATTCTCTCTCTTTCTGTCTCATTCTCTTTTCTCCTTCTTTCTCCTTCTCTCTCATTCCTCCTCCTTCTCTCTCTCTCATTCTTTCTCATCCTGTCTCTTTCTCTCATTCGTTCTCTCTCATTCTCTCTCTTTCTGTCTCATTCTCTTTTCTCCTTCTTTCTCCTTCTCTCTCATTCCCCCTCATTCTCTCTCTCTCTCTCTTTCTCATCCTGTCTCTTTCTCTCATTCATTCTCTCTCTTTCTGTCTCATTGTCTCATTCTCTTTCTCTCATTCTTTCTCATTCTCTCAATCCTTCTCATTCTCTCTCTTAATCTTTATCTTTCAATCTGTCTCATTCTCTCTTTCTCATTCCCCCAATCTCTCTCTCTTTCATCCTTTCTCAATCTCGGTCTCTCATTCGCTCTCTTTCTCTCTCTCGCTCATTCCCTCTCATTCTGGCTCAATCCTTCTCATTCTCTCTCTTTCTCTCTCTCTCATCCCCCCCTCTGATTCCCTCTCTCTCTCTATCACTTTCCTGATAGATACACACCCAACAACCACTTTATAGAATTCCTCTTCAGTTTACACCAGACCCTAATGTATGTGCACCACAGACGTGGGCTTCACATAATTTAACAACCGGTTCACCCAGAATTAAAAATGTGAGTGTATCCACCTTGCACACGTGTGCGCTGTGCCAAAAACACGGCAATTGTATAAGATGGGATAGCGCCAGAGCGGGTGGGCGGGCCCTGCCACTGGCTGTAGCTACCAGTTCGCCCGACCCAGTCTGAACTGGATGAATCCCCCCCGGTGCACCACCCCCTAAAGTCGGACATGAGTGGACAGGGGAAACCTTCCCTTCCCTTTGACTTTGACTTAATACATAGCCATGGGCTTTGTGGTAGATTCTAGAGCTCTGTTGTGGCTCCGTTACCTGAGCCTGTGTCATCGGCAGAGAGGACTCCGAGAGTGAAGGAGAGGAGTTGGCAAGGCCTCCCTCTCCAGGACCCTCCTCTCTGGCAATGCCTTCAGTGTCCACCAAAGGGCAAGAGATAGGGCTGGGGCCAAGCACATCCACGCAGCCACAGATGGACAGTGATGATGGTAATGAGTTTTGGCTGGATCCACGCCAGCGTCACAGAGATAAGCACGCGCAACAGAAGAAAAGCCGTGCCCGAGATTAGGCTGAGTCACTGGACCACACCCCACAGGATATAAAAGGGAGCGTGGTGGCCAGTCAAACCTTGTGACAAACAAAGCTGAAAGCTTCCACGCCATTCTGCATTGCCGGACTTTTGGCTATAGACTTTGCTGGATTGACTCCGTAATTATTGAGCTGTTTCTTTTGATATATCAGAAGTGGGGAGAAGTTATCTCTCCTCTTCGTAAATAATAAACTCTTGGCAGACAGCCACTAGGTTGTTGCCAAGTTCCGTTATCATAAGGAAAAGGATTTTGCCGGCTGGTTTGGTCTTTAACTCTTGAACGTCTGTTGGTGTGTGTGCGTGGGGTTGGGGACAGAACAAGCTCATCATCTAGCCAGAACTTTCTCCTGCAAAATTACAGGGAATCCTCAGCTTTACAACACTTCCTTTAGTGACCATTCGAAGTTAACAATGGCCCTGGGGGAAAAAAAGTGACTTCTGACCGCCTTTCACACTTAAGACCCTTGCCGCATCCCCATGGTCACACAATCAAAGTTTGGACAGTTTGGCCCCTGACTCGTATTTATGACCGTCGCAACGTCCCCAGGGTGACGTGATTCCCTTGGGTGGGACACACGAAATCCTTGGGAAAGCCGGATTCGCTTCACAACCAGGGTTACTAACTTCACAACTGCAGGGATTCAGTTATTAACAACTGTGGGCAGGAAGGTCGTAAAATGGAGCAAAACCCGCTTAACAACCATGCAACAGATGTTTTGGGCTCAGTTGCGGTCGTAAGGCGAGGACTACTTAGTATTGAGGCCCTTCCTCCTGAGCTGAACCTCCGTTCTCTTTTTTCTGTCTTCCGGCAGGGCCATCGCTTCACGGCTCTCCGTCTCCCAGAACATCTCATCCTTTCCCTGCCTCCAGAGGAGAAACCGAGGCATCCGTTCTCTGGAGCATGTCCAGGTCCAATTGTGGCTCACTTACAGCCGGAGGGGAGATCTGGCCATCTCGCTGACCAGCCCTATGGGAACCACCTCCACGCTGGTGGATGTCAGGTGAACCTGTCCCCTAACCTGTGCGTTTGTGCAAACCCCGATCTTCTCCCCTCATCCACCCCACCCCCCCACCACAGCAGTGGTGGACGGAAAGCCCCAGAATCCCCCAGCACCCATGGCACCAGTGGGAACCCTGGTTTCAGCTGGCATCTATTTATGATGGTTGCAATATCTGGGATCACGTGGGGAATGGAAGCTAAAACCTACGAAGAACAGTTGCAGGATTTTTTGGCACGGCCAGTCCAGAGAAAAGAAGGACCAGGGGGTGACAGGATAGCAGTCTTCCAGTATTTGAGGGGCTGCCACAAAAGAGGAGGGGGTCAAACTATTCTCCAAAGAACCAGAAGGCAGCACCAGAAGTAATGGATGGAAACTGATCAAGGAGAGAAATTCAACCTGGAAATAAGGAGGCATTTTCTGACAGTGAGAGCAATCAACCCATGGAACAGAAGTTGCCTTCAGAGGTTGTGGGAGCTTCATCATGGGAAGCTTTCAAGAAGAGACTGGACTGCCATCTGTCTGAAATGGCATAGGGTCTCCTGCTTGAGGAGGGGGTTGGGCTAGATGACCTCCAAGGGTCCTTCTAAGTCTTTTTATTCTGTTATTCTGCTAACCTCTTCTCCAAAGCACCTGAAGGCAGTGTAGGAAGAAATATCCTTCTGGGTTCTGCTCCAAGTGGGGAAAAAGACACTGGAAACATGGAGACTGCTTGGAAAGTTGGTTTAATGGTGGACAGGATCACATGGCTTGAGTTCCTGAACAGAAAAAAAAGGGCAGATACAACGAGTTTTCGGGTTTTATGCTCTCTCTGGCTTTGAACTTCCTGGGGCCCAGAAAGAGTATCCTGATTGGTTGTCAGACTTCCAGGGGATGGGGGGGTCTTAGCTAGCCTTGCTGACTGATGTAATCTTCCCAGGTGCCATGTGGCGAGTTTCAATTCTAGATGGGTCCCATTGTCTTGCAGATGAGGTCCATTGACAAAGACTGAGTTTCTGCCTCTGGCCCATTAACAAAAGGGTGGGGGCAGGAAGGTGGGAGCTGCTTTGTCTTTAAAACATGCTTCTCCATTTCTCATCCAGGGAAACATAATATTCTGCCTTTTTAATATTTCCTAAAATATTTCATTCCTCCAGGAAAGGGGTGGGTGCTAACCTCCTACAGCAGGACAAGAAGCAATGAATGGAAACTAATAAAGGAGAGAAATTGTATTCTTTTATGTCAGGCATGTGTAATCGATTTTATCCTGTTAGGCCTCTAAGCATTTTTTCGGCTGAAGAGGTTTGTAGAAAAAATGCTTTTAAAAGTAAAAAAAAAAAAGCCTCTGATGATTGCGTGGCTCAGCTGGGCATGGGGGGGAGGAGGGGGGGCAGGGATTTTTGCTACCGGTTCTCCAAACCAACCGCTGCCATCACTATCGGATTGGGCGATCTGGTCCGAACCGGGAACATTTCACCCCTGCTTCTCCCTCTTTTAATATTCCCCGAAATATTTCATTCTTCTGTTGGAAGAAACATCCTTCTGGGTTCTGCTCCAAGTGGGGAAACAGGCACTGGAAACATGGAGACTGCTTGGAAAGATGGTTTAATGGTGGACAGGATCACATGGCTTGAGTTCCTGAACAGAAAAAGGGCAGATACAGTAAATCCTCGGGTTTTTATGCTCTCTCTGGCTTTGCATTTCCTGGGACCCCGAAAGAGTATCCTGATTGGTTGTCAGACTCCCGGGGGGTGGGGGTCTTAGCTAGCCTTGCTGGCTGATGGTCACATGTGCTTCCCAGGTCACATGTGGTGAGTTTCTGCTGCTTTTGTGTAGAGGGCTAATCCTATCTTTGTTGGATCTTTGGCAATTCCTACTATGGCTCTGCCTGAAGGAGGCAGATCTTTGTTATGTAGAAGAGACTGGCCCAGGCCTTAATGGCCCATTGACAAAGGGTGGGGGCAGGAAGATGGGAGCTGCTTCAAAACATGCTTCTCCATTTCTCATCCAGGGAAATATAATATTCTGCCTTTTTCATATTTCCTAAAATATTTCACTCTTCCAGGAAAGGGGTGGGTGCTAACTTCCTACACTACTGGGTAGGGCAGGGGTGTCTTCCTACAAGGGCAACATATTTTTTTTCCTTAATGCATCTTACTAACCGCCACAAGGGGACGGAGGGCACCCATTTCAATGTGAGCCGCATGTTTT
>JAKOOJ010000018.1:17429677-17504677 GCA_022577455.1 Arizona elegans
AGATGATAGATGGATAGATGGATAGATAGATAGATAGATAGATAGATAGATAGATAGATAGAGATAGATGATAGTAGATAGACAGACAGACAAGTAAACACTGACAGAGAGACAGACAGATAATAGATGATAGATGGATAGATAGATAGATAGATAGATAGATAGATAGATAGATAGATAGACAGACAGACAGACAAGCAAACACTGACACACAGACAGACAGAGAGACAGACAGATAATAGATGATAGATGGATAGATAGATAGATAGATAGATAGATAGATAGATAGAGATAGATGATAGTAGATAGACAGACAAGTAAACACTGACAGAGAGACAGACAGATAATAGATGATAGATAGATGATAGATAG
The DNA here is from genome assembly GCA_022577455.1 of Arizona elegans. Taxonomy (NCBI): domain Eukaryota; kingdom Metazoa; phylum Chordata; class Lepidosauria; order Squamata; family Colubridae; genus Arizona; species Arizona elegans. The sequence goes on from JAKOOJ010000018.1 coordinate 17,430,050, forward strand.
ATGGATAGATAGACAGACAGACAGATGGATAGACAGAGATAGATAGATGATAGTAGATAGACAGACAGACAAGCAAACACAGACAGACAGACAGACAGATGATAGATGGATAATAGATGATAGACAGACAGACAGACAGATGATAGATGGATAATAGATGATAGATAGATAGATAGATAGATAGATAGATAGATAGATAGATAGACAGACAGACAGATGGATAGACAGAGATAGATAGATGATAGTAGATAGACAGACAGACAAGCAAACACTGACAGACAGACAGACAGACAGACAGATGATAGATGGATAATAGATGATAGACAGACAGAGAGACAGATGATAGATGGATAATAGATGATAGATAGATAGCTAGATAGATGATAGATAGATAGATAGATAGATAGATAGATAGAGATAGATGATAGTAGATAGACAGACAGACAAGTAAACACTGACAGAGAGACAGACAGATAATAGATGATAGATGGATAGATAGATAGACAGACAGACAGACAGACAGAGAGACAGACAGATAATAGATGATAGATGGATAGATGGATAGATGGATAGATAGATAGATAGATAGATAGATAGATAGATAGAGATAGATGATAGTAGATAGACAGACAGACAAGTAAACACTGACAGAGAGACAGACAGATAATAGATGATAGATGGATAGATAGATAGATAGACACACAGACAGACAGAGAGACAGACAGATAATAGATGATAGATGGATAGATGGATAGATAGATAGATAGATAGATAGATAGATAGATAGAGATAGATGATAGTAGATAGACAGACAGACAAGTAAACACTGACAGAGAGACAGACAGATAATAGATGATAGATGGATAGATAGATAGATAGATAGATAGATAGATAGACAGACAGACAGACAGACAAGCAAACACTGACACACAGACAGACAGAGAGAGACAGACAGATAATAGATGATAGATGGATAGATAGATAGATAGATAGATAGAGATAGATGATAGTAGATAGACAGACAGACAAGTAAACACTGACAGAGAGACAGACAGATAATAGATGATAGATGGATAGATAGATAGATAGATAGATAGATAGATAGATAGATAGACAGACAGACAGACAGACAAGCAAACACTGACACACAGACAGACAGAGAGAGACAGACAGATAATAGATGATAGATGGATAGATAGATAGATAGATAGAGATAGATGATAGTAGATAGACAGACAAGTAAACACTGACAGAGAGACAGACAGATAATAGATGATAGATAGATGATAGATAGATGGATAGATAGACAGACAGATGGATAGACAGAGATAGATAGATGATAGTAGATAGACCGACAGACAAGCAAACACTGACAGACAGACAGACAGATGATAGATGGATAATAGATGATAGTCAGACAGACAGACAGATGATAGATGGATAATAGATGATAGATAGATAGATAGATAGATAGATAGATAGATAGATAGATGATAGATAGATAGATAGATAGATAGATAGATAGATAGATAGATAGATAGATAGATAGATAGATGATAGGTGGATAGACAGACAAATACAGACAGACAGACAGACAGATGATAAACAGATGGATAATAGATAGATGATACTGTAGATAGATAGATTGATTAGCCTATATAGGCTATATCAATGTACGGGTTCATTCATTATGCTAATCATATATTATCAATAAAATGCCAAAGAAACAATTTAAAATGAGAGTAGGGTAAAATACAATAGTTATAGGATAAAATCCTTGATATTTCGGGAAGATTCTTGGCTCTGGAGCGCCTGGGGATCAGCTAAGAACTTTCATTTATTTTTCCAGGAAACGAATCCACATTTCTGGGTGGCAAACCTGGCCGCTTATAAACCTCCGCCATCTCTCTATTTATTTATCGATCTAATCTCGCCTCTATCCACATACACCCAAAAATTATTTGGGGTGGGAATAAAACAACCGAAGCCCACCCAGATTGAGATTAAAATGTTTGCAAGACTCCTGCATTCCCCCCAACCGTGAAAAACCACCGCAAGGCCCTCCAGAGAAAAGACATGATCTGATCAGAATAGCGCCGGAAGGGACCTCAGAGGTCTTCTAGTCCAACCCCCTGCTCAAGAAGGAGACCGTAGACCCGTGATGGCGAACCCATGTGGAACCATATCTGTGGGCATGTGAGCGTAGGCCCTAGTTTAGCTCCATCGCGCATGGAGGCGCGCCGGCCAAATGATTTTTGGGCCTTCTGGGCCCACTGGAAGTCAGGAAATGGGCCGTTTCTGGCCTCCAGATGGCTGGCGAAGGCCGTTATCGCCCTCCCCAGGCTCCAAGAAAGCCCCTGGAGCCTGGGGAGGGCAAAAAAAACAGGCTTACTGGGCCCACTGTGCCATCGCGTGCCAAAAGTGGGGGGAGTGTGAGGGGGTCCCACGAGCATGCGCTGGGGGGCTGGGCGCATTGAATTATGGGTGTGGACACGTGCGTGCGACCCCCCCCTCCCCGTATGACCCCCACTTTTGGCACACGACGGCAAAACGTCTAGCCATCATTGCCCTAGACCATGTCAGAGAGGTGGCCATCCGGTCTCTTCTGATTTAATTCTTGAATAACAGGATAACAGACTCGGAAGGGATCTCGTAGGTCATCAAGTCCAACCCACTGCTTAGGCAGGAAACTCTATCCCATTTCAGATACGTGGCTGTCCAGTCTCTTCTTGAAAACCGCCCCAACTTCTGGTGGCAGGTAGTCCCACTGATTAATGGTCCTCACTGTTGGGAACAGGGGTGGGTTCTAAATTTTTTTACTACCGGTTCTGTGGGTGTGGCTTATTTTGTGGGCATGGCTTGGAGGTCCTGTGACTAGGTGGGCGTGGCTAGCTGGTCAGGGTCATTTCTGGAAGGTCCTCGCACTTACGACCAGTCCTCGCACTTACAACCCGACTCATTTGTTTGCTTTTAACACTGATCAGCTGTAGGGCGGCCCTTTGAAGCCCCTCCGGCAAGAGTTTAAACAGTTTTTTTTCCCTCTAGTCATCAGCTGGGACTCAGGAGGCAGCAATAGATTGGGGGTGGGACGAAATAAAAGGTAAGAATAACGTGGGTGGGGGGGGGTGGGAGGGCGGGGGGGGAGAACCAGTTTGGTGACGTCATATCGTCACCGCTACCCGGCTCGGCCGAACCGGACCGAACCGGGAGGAACCACCACTGGTTAGGAAGTTCCTCCTTAATTCCAGGTTGCTTCTCTCCTTGATTCGTTTCCATTGGTTGCTTCTGGTCCTGCCTTCAGGGGCTTTGGAGGATCAGTTGACCCCCAACTCTTTGGGGCAGCCCCTCAAATCCTGGAATGCTGCTATCATGTCCCCCCCTAATTCTTCTTTTCTCTAGGCTGGCCAGACCCAATTCCTGTGTATTTTTCATATTTTAGTCTCCAGGAGCCTTTGATCCTCTGAGTTGCTCTTCTCTGCACTTTTTCCAAAGTCTCAACATCTTTTTATGTAAGGTGGTGACCTTCCTAAGGCTTTATAAAGAGGTAAGAATACTTTCCTTCATTCGTGGGATCGTATGGTGGGAAGGGGCCTCCACGGTCATCTAGTCCAGCCCTCTTCCCCGTGCGAGAAAACTATCCTGCATTTCCCTGGGCCCATGAGAGGGAGGGAGGGAGGGCCCTGCAGCCATGGAGACCTTGGGAGGGGCAGCCTGAGGATGTCCATCTCCAACTGACCTTCAGGTGACCCTTTCCGCCTGTCAAGAAGAGGGGGGCTTCATTAACACCCCCTCCCCCCCCCCCCCCACAGCTGCCATCTTGGCTTCCTGGCCTCCTCTGTGGGATCCCTCTATGTGTGACCAAATCTCCTTTGGGGTTGCAGGAAGAGATTCCACCCTATTCTGTTCCATTCTTTCAAATGCCATTCTGTTCCGTTCTGCTCTGTTCCATGTTTTGTTTTGTTTTGTTCTGTTCTGTTCTGTTCTGTTGTTTCGCTCTGTTCCGCTCTGTTCCGTTCCATTTTGTTTTGTTCCATTTTGTTTTGTTCTGTTTTGTTCTCTTCTGCTCTATTCCGTTTTGTTTTGTTTTGTTCCGCTCTGTTCCGTTCCATTTTGTTTTGTTCTGTTTTGTTTTGTTCTGTTTTGTTTTGTTCTGCTCTATTCCATTCCATTTTGTTTTGTTCTGTTCTGTTTTGTTCTGTTCTGTTCTGTTTATTTATTTGTCGCATTTCTATGCCGCCCAACTCCCTGGGGACTCTGGGCGGCTTACAACAAAAAACAATGCGAACAATATACCATAAAAGTTGTTTTTAAAAAACATTAAAAACCCATACACTGTTCTGCTCTATTCCGTTTTGTTTTGTTTTGTTTTTTGTTCTGTTCTGTTTCTTTCTGTTCCGTTCCATACCCTTCCATTCCATTCTCACAGCCAAATCCCTCGACAGAAAATTTGTACACACACACACACACACACACACACCCTGGAAGTTTCCCAACCGCCTCCAAGGGCTGTCCCACAGACAATGCATTGTGGTAGTCTAACCGAGAGGTTTCTTAGGCCAGAAGATTATCGCCTGTCTCTGCGCAAGGACAGCCGGAGCTGCGTTAAAGGGGCTCGGCGACACTGCACCTCCAGCCTCTCACGACAAAGAGGGAGCGGAGGTCCCCAAATACTCCCCCCCCCCGTCATCTAAACTTTGGAGGAGGGAAACCGAGGCCCAATCAGGCCAGCAAGAGAGCGAGGCTGGAACCCTGCACGAAGGGATCCCTTTTAAGGATCCAGTTTGTGTTTTATGGGGGAGGTGAGCCACGAGGGGTCCCTCATCGTCTCCACGGCTGATCAGCTTTGGGTTTTCACAGAACGCCATCTGTCCGCTGAAGAACCTTGTGAGGCTGGAAGGCCCACCTGGTTTTCTTTTAGGACCCCCTCCCCAAGCACCCACCGACCATTTGCAAAGAGGGGTCTGTGCATGGGTGGGGGTGAGGGTGGGGGGGGGTCTTCTCTCCCTCCTGACCTGCACCCTTTGATCTCTCTTCCTGCCAGTCCTGCCGGAGCCCCCCCCCAAAAAAAATCCCCTCCCCCTCGTCTCAGCAAGGCGCCTGGCGTGTGTGTGTGTGTGTGTGTGTGTGTGTGTCTGTGTGCCTTTTGAAGTCCACAAGTCGTGTTATTAATTTCCCCTTTTGTGCCTGCTGCTGCCACCCACCGCGGAGGGCTGCGGTGGGTGGGTGGGTGGGTGGGGGGGCGAGTGGGGGGCATAGCAAGCGGATGACTTGGATGGAGACCCCCGAAAGGGCAGCGAGGAAAGAAGGAAGGAGTCCGGGCTCCGATGCCTCGGTTCAAAAAAAAAAAACCCACCCACCCCCCTTTCTCTCTCCTTAAAAACTTTTGGCTGAAGAATGCAGCTGCTCCTTTTCCTCCCCCCCCCAGCACCCCTTCCTCAGCTGCAAGACCCTCCCCCTGCCCCAGTGGACGAGGGAGTACCTTCTCCCTCTCGTAACTTCTTTTTCTCCCGCCCGGCTGGCTCGGCGCTCCCGAACAAAAGAAGACCCCCGACTCAGCCCGGGATTCCACCGCCCGAGGTAGCTTCCTTCCCCGCGGCGCCAGCGGAGACCCTTCCCCAGCCCCGGGGCTTTGGGCAGGGGGCGCGCGGGTCTGATTTTCTCGTCTTGGAGGAGGGGGGCTTACATCTCTCTCTCTCTCTCTTTCCCTCTCTTTCTCTTTCTCTCTTTCCCTCTTTCTGTCTCTTTCCCTCTTTTTCTCTCTTTCCCTCTCTTTCTCTCTTTCCCTCTCTTTCTCTTTCCCTTTTTCTCTTTCCCCCTCTCTCTCTTTCCCTCTCTCTTCCCCTCTCTTTCCCTCTCTTTCTCTTTCTCTCTCTCTTTCCCTCTTTTTCTTTCTTTCCCCCTCTCTCTTTCCCTTTCTCTCTCTTTCTGTCTTTCCCTCTCTTTCTCTCTCTTTCTTTCTCTCTCTTTCCCTCTTTCTGTCTCTCTTTCCCTCTCTTTCTCTCTCTCTCTTTCCTTCTTTCTGTCTCTCTTTCCCTCTTTTTCTCTTTCCCCCCTCTCTTTCCCTTTCTCTCTTTCCCTCTCTCTCTGTCCCTTTCTCTCTCTTTCCCTCTCTTTCTCTTTCTCTCTCTTTCCCTCTCTCTCTTCCCCTTTCTCTCTCTTTCTCTCTTCCCCCCGTTTCCCTCTCTTTCTCTCTCTCTTTCCCTCTTTCTGTCTCTTTCCCTCTCTTTCTCTCTTTCCCCTCTCTTTCTCTCTCTTTCCCTCTTTCTGTCTCTTTCCCTCTTTTTCTCTCTTCCCCCTCTCTCTTTCCCTTTCTCTCTCTTTCTCTTTCTCTCTTTCCCTTTCTGTCTCTCTTTCCCTCTTTTTCTCTCTTTCCCTCTCCCTCTCTGTCCCTTTCTCTCTCTCTTTCCCTCTTTCTTTCTCTCTTTCCCTCTTTCTCTTTCCCTCTCTCTCTTTCTCTTTCCCTCTCTCTCTTCCCCTTTCTCTCTCTCTCTTTCCCCCTCTCTTTTTCTCTCTTTCCCTCTCTCTCTCTTTCTTTTTCTTTCTCTCTCATTTTCTTTCTCTCTCCCACTCTCTCTCATTGTCTCATTCTCTTTCTCTCTCTTTCTCTCATTTTCTCGCTCTCTCCCTTTCCCTCTGCCCCCTCCCTTCCGTCCCCTAACTTTCTTTGTTCGGTTCTGACACGCGCGGAGTGGGGGGATTCCCTCGCCTCGCCTCGCCTCGATCCCTCCGGGGGATCCCTCCTGTCCTCTGCTCTGTCCGCAGCCTTGGGGGCGGGGGGCGAGGTGGAAGGAAGGGGTCCGTCTCCCGATCCTAGATTTCCAGGATGGGGGGGGGGCTTCTCCCCTCTTCCGAGCTCCCGCCGCCGGTCGGCTCTTCCCCCTCCCCGCTTTCTTTCCCCGAACAAGGGGCCGAGTGTCCCCGCCGGAGACCCTGCCCCGCGGGCGCGGGAAGGCGATGGAGACGGGGCGCACCGGGGCCACCCATCCATTGGCGGGAGGCTCCGAAGGGCTGGCTGGGTCGGACTGGGGAGGGGGCTTCCCGGCCTTTGTGGCCGTCGGTTTCCTCGCCGGCCAGCTGGCCTCTTTGTTCCCCGTCGGGTGGTCGCTTTCGCTCGCCCCCCGCCCCACTTGGGTCCTGAGCCGCCCCCCCCCCGGTCCGCGGGACGATCGGCCGGTTGTAACTTGGGGGCGCCCAGGTGGGGCTTCCCCGAGGGTTGTGAGAAAGGGAGACCCTCCTCCACCCGCCCCGCTCCCAGGGAGTCTTCGGGGTCCCGGTGGGGTTTCCTCCGCTTCTCCGATCTGCCGCCGTCCCGGGTCCCCTCGGGGATGCTCTGGGCGGGGGAGAGGCGGGAGTTGCCTGCCCGGCCCCGACGGAGGCGGCAAAGATCGAGAAAAAGTTGGAGGCTGGGGGGGGGGGGGGGGGGCGCACAAAGCGACTAGTGTGGACTGTGGGTCCCCTACAAGGGACCTATCGGTGGCCAGGATCAGCATCTGCATGTCGCTAGAATGGGGGGGGGGGAGAGAAGAGAGAGAGAGAGAGAGAGACGGGGGAGAAAGAAAGAAGAAAAAGAGAGAGAGAGAGGAAGGAAGGAAGGAGAGAGAAAAAAGAAAGAGAAAGAGAGGGAGGAAGGAAAGAAGGAAGGAAGGAGAGGGAAGGAGAGGGAAGGAAGGAATTAAAGTAGAAGGGAGGGAGGGAGGGAGAGAGAGAGAGAAAGAGAAACGAAAGAAAGAGAAGAGAGAGAGAGAGAAAGAGGAGAGAGACGGGGAGAAAGAACGAAGAAAAAGAAAGAGAGAGAGAAAGAAAGAAAGAGGAAGGGAGGGAGGAAGGAAGGAAGGGAGAGAGGGAGAGAGGAAGAAAGAGAGAGAGGGGAAAGAAAGAGAGGGAGGGAGGAAAGAAAGAAGGAAGGAAGGAGGAGAGGGAAGTAGAGGGAAGGAAGGAATTAAAGTAGAAGGAAGGAAGGAAGGAGAAGGAATGGAAGAAGGAGGGAGAAGGAGGAAAGAAGTAGGAGGGAGGTAGAATGAAGGAAGGGAGAGAAGAAAGAAAGAGAAAGAGAGGGAGGGAGGAAAGAAAGAAGGAGAGGGAAGGAAGGAATTAAAGTAGAAGGAAGGGAGGGAGGGAGAAAAGAAAGGAAGAAAGAGAAAGGGAGGGAGGAAGGAAGGGGGAGAGGGAAGTAGAGGGAAGGAAGGAATTTCTTGGTCTGTGAGACTCCCCCCTCTCGCAGGCTTGGCCCTCCACTCTATCGAGGGCCTACCTCGATGACGGGCTTTGGAACCCCGAGAGGTGGCATGCCACAAAGAGGGGGCTGCGGGATTTTTTAAAACTGTCTTTGTCCGAACTTTTAACGGGTTTGGGGAGGGGGGAGGGGGGTTGGACAGGGACTATGGTTGTGGGTTTGGGGGATAACCCACTTAGGGGAGGGTTGGACCAGGCCAGGATGTGCGGCGGGGGGGTGGGGGGGATCCGGGGTAACAGGGGGGGTGAAGCTTGTCCAGACTGTGTTTCCATCATTGGTACTGTAAGTGGGAGGGGTAGATATGGCGGGAGTAGGGGGCCATATCATGTTAAGGGAGCACGCACCCGCTGTCTTCAAGCGGTAGGGTGCTCTGGCCCCCATAGCTCCACTCGTTCTCCAGGTTGTACAGACCCTCAGGGCCCAGGCCTTCGACTAATGCTGTGCAACGCCAGGTCTGTAGTAAATAAAGCCCCCCTCATTTGTGATCTTATTCAGGAGGGGGGAGCGGACCTGGCGGGTATTACGGAGACCTGGTTGGGCCCGGAGGGAGAGGTCCCTCTGGTATAAATGTGCCCACCAGGCTTCCGCGCATTCCATCAGCCGAGGCCTCGGGAGGGGCGGGGGAGTAGCGGTTATTATTAGAGAAGGCCTTAGGCCGAGGGAGACCACTCTTCCTCAGACAGCCGGTTGTGAGTCCCTCCTTGTGAAGTGGGGTCATGGGGTTCAGATGGGCTTGTTGATCACGTACCTGGCTCCCTGCCACGTGGCTGCAGCCCTGCCCGAGCTACTCAATGTTATCGCCGCGGTGGCGGTTGATACCCCCAGACTTATGGTCATGGGGGATTTCAACCTGCCGTCCGCGGGTGAGGCATCTGAGGTGGCTCGGGAGTTCATGGCTTCCATGACAGCCATGGACCTGACCCAGCTAATTCATGGCCCTACGCACAGGGAGGGAAACACATTGGACCTGGTTTTTGTCTCTGGACAGTGGTTGAGTAATCTTGAGATAGGGGACATAGTCACTGAGCCCTTGTCATGGTCGGATCACTCTCTCCTTCGCCTTGACCTTCGAACCGCAGTACCCCGCCGCAGGGAGGCGGAACCGATAGGATGGTACCGCCCCAGGCGCCTGATGGAACCTGATAGGTTCCAAAGGGAGCTTGGGCCAATCCCCGAGGATCTTGCACACGCCTCGACTGGAGACCTAGTGGCCGCTTGGGATAGAGCGGCCGCTGGAGCTCTGGATCGAGTCGTGCCTTTGCGGCCTCTGACCCGGCGCCGTTCTCACCTGGCTCCTTGGTTTACTGAGGAGCTGAGGGAGATGAAGCGCCAGAAAAGATGCCTAGAGAGTAGTTGGAGGGCTAGTCTTTCTGAATCGGACCGGACACTGGTAAGATCTCATATTAAGAATTACCTAGTGGCGATAAAAGCAGCAAAATGTACTCATTGTGCTGCTCTTATTGCGTCATCAGATAATCACCCGGCTGCCCTGTTTAGGGTAACCCGCTCCCTGCTCCACCAGGAAGTGCGGGAGGACCCCTTGGAGGGAAGAGCCGAGGATTTTGTTCAATATCTGCATGACAAAATCACTCAGATTCGGGAAGGTCTGGACTCTGACTGGGTAGGTCCAGCGAGGGTGACGGGGACAGGTCTTGAGAATGTTATCTGGGATGAGTTTGATCCTGTGACCCCAGATGACGTTGACAGGATTCTGGGTAGACTGAATGCAACCACATGTTTGTTGGACCCGTGTCCCTCCTGGTTAGTACTGGCTTCCCGGGAGGTGACGCGAGGCTGGCTCCAAGGGATTATAAATGCTTCATTGGGTGAGGGTGACTTCCCCGCTGCCTTGAAGGAGGCGGTGGTGAGGCCTCTCCTCAAGAAGCCTTCCCTGGACCCGGCAGTATTGGCTAATTATCGTCCAGTCTCCAACCTTCGCTTCGTTGTGAAGGTTGTTGAGAGTGTGGTTGCACGACAGCTTCCCCAGTACCTGGATGAAACATCATATCTAGATCCGTTCCAGTTGGGTTTCAGGCCTGGGTACAGCACGGAAACGGCATTGGTCGCGTTGGTTGATGATCTCTGGAGGGCTCGGGACAGGGGTTGCTCCTCTGTCTTGGTCCTGTTAGATCTCTCAGCGGCTTTTGATACCATCGACCATGGTATCATGCTGCACCGGTAGGAAGAGTTGGGGGTGGGAGGCACCGTATTACGGTGGTTCTCCTCCTTTCTCTCCGACCGGTCGCAGTCTGTGTTGACAGGGGGGCAGAGGTCGACCCCGAGGCCCCTCATATGTGGGGTGCCACAGAGATCGGTCCTCTCACCCCTTTTGTTCAACATTTATGTAAAGCTGCTGGGCGAGATCATCCGTGGTTTCGGGGTGAAGTACCACCAGTACGCTGACGACACCCAGCTGTACATCTCCACCCCGGACCACCCCAACGATGCCCTTGAAGTGATGTCCCGGTGCCTGGAGGCCGTACGGATCTGGATGGGGAGGAACAGGCTCAGGCTCAACCCATCCAAGACCGAGTGGCTGTGGTTTCCGACGTCCCGATATAGTCAGCTGGTGCCATCACTGACTATTGGGGGGCGAATCATTGGCCCCCACAGGTAGGGCTCGCAACTTGGGCGTCCTCCTGGATTCACGGCTGTCTCTAGAACAGCACTTGACGGCCGTGACCGGGAGGATTTTTCATCAGGTTCGCCTGATCCGCCAGTTGCGTCCCTTTCTAGATCGGGACTCCCTACACACAGTCACTCATGCCCTCGTCACCTCTCGCCTGGGCTATTGTAATGCTCTCTACATGGGGCTCCCCTTGAGGTGCACTCGGAGGCTCCAACTGGCGCAGAGTGCGGCCGCGCGGGTGGTTATGGGAGCATTGTGGAGCTCCCATGTAACACCCCTCCTGCACGAGCTGCACTGGCTCCCAGTGGTCTTCCGAGTGCGCTTCAAGGTTCTGGTTATCACCTTTAAAGCGCTCCATGGCTTAGGACCTGGTTATTTACGGGACCGCCTGGTACCACCAATAGCATCCCACCGGCCAGTACGCTCCCATAGAGAGGGGCTCCTCCGGGTGCCGTCGGCCAAACAATGTCGACTGGCGGCCCCCAGGGGGAGAGCCTTCTCTGTGGGGGCACCTATGATCTGGAACGAGCTCCCCCCGGAGATACGGAGGATCCCGGATCTGTGCATCTTCCGCTGCGCGCTTAAAACGTTTTTATTTTATCAAGCTAGCCTGGCCTAAATCTTCTCCCTTTAAAAATTTTTAAATTTAAATTTTAAACACTAATTTTAATTTGTTTAATTATGGGATTTTTAAAATTGAGCCAAATTGTTTAATCTGTTTTAATCTATTTTAAATTTTGTATTTCTGTGTTTTATCTTTTGGCTGTTCACCGCCCTGAGTCCTTCGGGAGAAGGGCGGTATAGAAATTTAATAAAATAAAAATAAATAAAATAAAATAAAGTAGAAGGAAGGGGGAGGGAGAAAAGAAAGGAAGAAAGAGAAAGAGAGGGAGGGAGGGAGGAAGGAAGGGAGAGGGAAGTAGAGGGAAGGAAGGAATTAAAGTAGAAGGAAGGAAGGAAAGAAGGAAGGGAGAGAGAGAAGAAAGAAAGAAAGAAAGAAAGGGAGGGAGGAAAGAAGGAAGGAAGGGGGGAGGGAAGTAGAGGAAAGGAAGGAATTAAAGTAGAAGGGAGGGAGGGAGGGAGAGAAGAAAGGAAGAAAGAGAAAGAGAGGGAGGGAGGAAGGGAGGAAGGGAGGAAGGGAGGGGGAGAGGGAAGTAGAGAGAAGGGAGGAATTAAAGTAGAAGGAAGGAAGGAAAGAAGGAAGGGAGAGAGAGAAGAAAGAAAGAAAGAAAGAAAGAAAGAGAAATGAAGGAAGGTGTCAGCCCTGAACGAAATACAGCTTGAGGGGTTTTCATAAAGAACTTGGCTGAAATGCAATTTATTTTGAGATGTCTTCGAACCTTGACAGAAGGAAGGAAGGAAGGAAGGAAGGAAGGAAGGAAGGAAGGAAGGGGGAGAGGGAAGTAGAGGGAAGGAAGGAATTAAAGCAGAAGGAAGGAAGGAAGGAAAGAAGGAAGGGAGAGAGAGAAGAAAGAAAAAGAGAAAGGGAGGGAGGAAAGGAAGAAAGGAAGGAGGAGAGGGAAGTAGAGGGAAGGAAGGAATTAAAGTAGAAGGAAGGAAGGAAGGAAGGAAGGAGAAGGGATGGAAGAAGAAGGGAGGAAGGAGGAAAGAAGTAGGAAGGAGGAAGGAAGGAAGGAAGAAAACCGTTGAAGAATAATAATAATAATAATAATAATAATAATAATAATAATAATAATAATAATAATAATAACTTTATTTCTATACCGCCCTTCTCCCAAAGGACTCAGGGCGGTGTATAGCCTATTAAAAGCACCAAGACAAAACAACAATTAAAATTATTTAAAATTATTAAATAATTTCGGCTCAATATTAACCCCCCCCCCCCCCCACAAACTTTAAAACATCCAATTTAAAATCATTACATCGATAGCCCGGCCTGGCGGAACTGCAGGTTCTTAAGGGCACAGCGAAATACCCGGAGGTCGGAGATCTTACGGGGGGGGTCATTTCCGGGGGGCAGTTCGTTCCACGGGGGCAGGGGCTCCCACAGAGAAGGCCCTCCCCCTGGGTGCCGCCAGCCGACATAACTTGGCCGGGGGCACCCTGAGGAGACCCTCTCGGTGGGAGCCAACTGGACTAACCAGAACTATACCATTAACTCTGGATGGTGAATGCATTTTAATGGACGTGCTTGGCCAAATTGGGAAACGCCATCTCTCCATAATACCCTACTTAAACCAAGAGACTTCTGGCCCTCTCTTTTCACTCCCCAGGCTGGGGTTTCTTCCACCTTTAGCAAAGCCCCCCCCCCCCCAACCCCCCCACCCCCCACCCCCAGAGAGCTTAGATGTTCAGCAAAGCTGGAGCTAGGATGCAAAAGGAGTTTTCCAGCCATTCGTATCTCGCGGTCCTCAGCTTTAACTTTCTTGCAGTGTGAGATTTTTTTTTTCCCCTCTCCCTCTGCTGCTCTCAGTTCCTGCGCTTCCTTGGTGGGGAGGGGGGGTTTCTGGAATAGAGCCCCCCTACCAGCCCTGGACCCAAGCAGTGGACTTTGCTTATGTTCAGAGGCTTGTCCCACACTGCATAAGGTGACCAGACGTCCCGCTTTTGGCGGGACAGTCCCGCTTTTGAGCAATTTGTCCCGCGTCCCGCGGCATTTTAAAAAAGTCCCGATTTTTCATTCTGCCTCCTGAATCCCCACTGATGGCTAGAGGGAAAAAAAACTCTTTAAACTCTTGCTGCGGGGCTTCAAAGGGCCGACCTACAGCTGATCAGTGTTAAAAAAAAAATGAATAGACCCCTGCCTGCAAAAATAGAAAAAACAGCCCCTGTTAACAGCTTCCGCTAGGTTAATTAGCTGCAAAAAGCTGCAAAAAGTTCCTGGAGCAGATTTCCCCCCCCCCCCCCCCCCAGCTATACTGAAAACAAAGGTGAAAGCGAAACTAAACCTGCAACATGACAAAATGAGGCAGAGAGAGATTTCTTTCTTTTTCTTTTTCTTTTTCCTCACCAAAAAAGGTAGGTACAAAACTGCAAACAATGGGAAATTTTGGGCAAAAGAGGAGAGTTCAAGATTTTAAAACACAAAAGAAAAAAAGCTCTATTTAACTAGGGAATTGTAATAATTGAGATACTATTAATAATTGTATATTGTGTTGAAAGCAGAAATGGTTAAGTTGTGGTTTGGAGGAATATATGGGGGAAATTATTTGGTTTATTATTATTGGTAAATATAATTAATTGATTTGTAAGAAATTGGATTGCATGGAAATAATTGGAATATTCATGTTCATATTGATTAATATACAAAAAAGATAGTTATATAACTAATTGATTTATATTAAAATGTTGAATTTGTATTAAACAACTGTATTACATAATTACATAATTAACCAATGTGAGGATGGATATAAAAATAGATGACAATGGGAAGGGGTATAATATAGAATAGAAGGGAAAAATTGAATTTGATTAAGATTAGAGATGAGGATGAAGGGTAATATTGTTTTTTTAAAAAAATAGATGAGGAATAAATATGGCAAAAAGGAAATATAGAAATTGTAAATTTAATTGAAATGACTAAACGCTGTTTAAATTTGTGAACCAGCCAAATATTCTGTTCAAAGAAAATACATTGCATGTTTGTATGTGTGTTTCTAATTATTGCTATTTATTCATATTTGTTCTCTTTTATTCTTTAAAGTTTAACAATTCATTCTTAATCTTAATATCTTTATATTTGCTTGGGGTTGGCTTTCTTCCCTTTCATCTTTTTTATTGTACAGCAATCTTTCTCCTCAAACCTACCACCACTCTCTTTTCTTTCCTTCTTACTTTCTCTTCCCCCCACCCTCTTTTTCTCCTCCCTACTTCCTCTTCCTTTCTCCTTCTCCTCCTCTCTTCCTCCCTCTCTTACCGTCACTCCTACTCTAATTTCCCTTCCCTTCCTTCATCCCTCTCTATTACTGTATCCTTTTATGCATATGGACTACTCAGAGGGCTGAAAAAGTTATTTTTGACTGGTCCTCACACTTTTGACCAGTCCTTGAACTTATGACTGTCCTCACATTTTACATTTTTGCCCTATCTTGTCATCATGGTGAAGAGAAGCAGTTGTGAAATGAGTGATATGGTTGTTAAGAATGCTGCACGGGCATAAATATGAGGATGGTCATAAGTGTGAGGACCAGTCAAAAGTGCGAGGACCTGTCAGAAATGACTTTTTTCAGCCCTCTGGTTAATCCTTTTGTGCATATGGACTACTCAGAGGGCTGAAAAAGTTATTTTTGACTGGTCCTCACACTTTTGACCAGTCCTCGAACTTACGACTGTCCTCACATTTTACGTTTTTGCCCTATCTTGTCACCATGGTGAAGAGAAGCAGTTGTGAAATGAGTGACATGGTTGTTAAGAATACTGCACGGGTATAAATGTGAGGATGGTCATAAGTGTGAGGACCAGTCAAAAGTGTGAGGACCTGTCAGAAATGACTTTTCAGCCCTCTGAGTAGTCCCTATACACATAGCCATGGCCACCCAGTCACATGACCAGCTAGCCACGCCCACCCAGTCACATGGCCTCCAAGCCACGCCCACACAATAAGTCACGCCCACAATGGTGTCCTTCTTACCAATGTTAAAATCTGTTCACCTTACCCTATACGCATAGCCATGGCCACCCGGTCACATGACCAGCTAGCCACACCCACCCAGTCACATGACCAGCTAGCCATGCCCACCCAGTCACATGACCAGCTAGCCACGCCCACAAAATAAGCCACGCCCACAATGTCCCTCTTTACCAATGTTAAAATCTGGTCACCTTAACACTGCAGGAAGCTGAGAGCCTTCCCTGCAAAGAGGCAGCCAAGGGTGGATTCCGCTGTTCCCAGAGTGGTTGAAACCTTCAACGCTTTCAAAGTTTTAAAAACTTTTATTTTTTAAAAAAAATTGGTTTTTTTTTTAAAATAGTTTATTTATACATTTATAAGTGCTTTATGAACTGTGTATTGTCTGGGTCAATTACTTACATATTAATGCTTTCCCAGCTCCTAATTTCTACTTCTATTATCCAACCATTTATAAAACGAATCCCCTATTTGAAAGTATTCTGCACCTTCCTTCTCTTTTATCTTTCATGTCAATCTATCCATTTCTGCACAATCTAATATTTTTTTTAAAAAAATTACATCTCCTTCTCTCGGCGTTTCCTCATTTCTCCGATACTGTGCAAATACAATTCTCGCCGCTGTCAAAACATGCAATATTAAATACCAATTCTAAAGTTTTCAAAACTTTTAAAATAAATAATAAATAAATAAATAAATAATTTTATTTCTATACCGCCCTTCTCCCGAAGGACTCAGGGCGGTATACAGCCTATTAAAAACACAAAACGACATCAGTTAAAATAGTTTAAAATTATTAAATAAATTCGGCTAAATTTTAAAACCCCGGAAATTTAAAACCCAATTTAAAATTGTTATGTTGATAGCCCAGCCTGGCGGAACAACAGGGTCTTGAGTGCGCAATGAAATACCCGGAGGTCGGAGATTTTACGTATTAAATAAGTTGCTGGCTGAATACTCTCAAAAGAGAAACTCAGATCAACCCAGAAAGGAAAGCTTGGCTGGGCCCTGACTTCAATTCATCCAAGGAGGGTCTGGATTCAAAAGAGGACAGATACACAGAAACGGCTATTCCTGAGGCCCCGGGTGCGAATTCCAACAACAGTTTAAAATAAGGATTGGTTTTTATGAGCAGAGGTCACGGCTGGATCCTAGAAGGACTGGCTACCCAAGTGGGTGATCTGTACCTTTAAATAGGAATGAAGTTTCCAGTCCTCATGAGGGTGGAACAAAGCTTAGAAAGGCCTACCACGTTCACCTGTTGCATTCAGCCATACTTTCACCTGGTGATCTTGCCTGATTTTGACAAGCCTAAACAGAGGCGGACCCAGTTTAAAACTTGGGTGGGAAACCACTTGGAAATCAGTTGATCAGAATAGAACTGGAAGGGATCTCGGAGGTCTTCTAGTCCAGCCCCCTGCTCAAGCAGGAGAACTTATACTATGCCAAACAAGTGACTGTTGAGCCTCTTCTTGAAAACCTCCAGTGATGAAGCACCCACAGCTTCTGGTGGCAAGCAGTTCCACTGGTTAATTGTCCTCACTCTCAGGAATTTCTTCTTAATTCCACGTTGCTTCTCTCCTTGATGAGTTTCCATCCCTTGTTTCTTGTCCTGCTCTCTGGTGCTTTGGAGAATAAAGTGGTAAAATGTAAAATTTGTTACTACGGATTCTGTGGGCGTGGCTTGGTGTGGGGGGGGGTAATGTGACTGAGTGGGTGTGGCCAGGTTTTTTTAACTTTTAAAAGCATTTTTTCTACAACCTCTTCAGAGGTTGTAGAAAAAATGCTTTTAAAAGCCTCTGACAATCCCAGTTTAGCCGTGCGATCATCAGAGGTTTTTTTTTACTTTTAAAAGCTTTTTTTTCAGCCGAAGAGGTTGTAGAAAAAATGCTTTTAAAAGCCTCTGACAATCCCAGCTGAGCTGCGCGATCATCAGAGCCTTTTTTTTTTTACTTTTAAAAGCTTTTTTTTCCGCCGAAGAGGTTGTAGAAAAAATGCTTTTAGAAGTAAAAAAAAAAAAGCCTCTGATGACCGTGTGGCTCAGCTGGGTATTGGGGAGGGGGGGGGCAGGGATTTTTGCTACCAGTTCTCCGAATCACCCGCTGCCATCGCTACCGGATCGGGCAATCCGGTCCAAACCAGATTAGCCCCATCTTCTTTGGGGCAGCCCCTCAAATATTGGAAGACTGCTATCATATCACCTCTTAATCCTTCTCTTCATTAGACTTCAAGATCAAGGGAGGTACTAAGACCACTTTGTAAAGCCTTAGTAAGACCACACCTAGAGTCCTGCATCCAGTTTTGGTCACCACGCTATAAAAAGGATGTTGAAACTCTAGAAAAAGTTGCAGAGAAGAGCAAGCAGGATGATGAGGGAACTGGAGGCTAAAACATACGAAGAACGGTTGCAGGAACTGGGCATGGCTAGTCTAGGGAAGAGAAGGACCAGGGGACACAGGAGAGCAGTGCTCCAATATCAGAATTGAGCCAGAAGGGACCCTGGAGGTCTTCTAGTCCAGCCGTCTGCTCAAGCAGGAGACCCTAGACCGTTTCAGACAAGTGACTGTCCAGTATCTTCTTAAAAACTTCCAGTGTTCCAGTGAAGAGCCTTGGTGGCGCAGCAGACTAAAGTGCTGTTAAGTAGCACCAGCTGCCTGCAATTACTGCGAGTTCCAATCTCCCCAGGCTCAAGGTTGACTCAGCCTTCCATCCTTAGGTAAAATGAGGACCCGGATTGTGGGGGCAATAAGCTGACTTTGTATAAAAAAGAACACCGCTTGGGGGGGGGGGGGACAGAAAGCCCTACTAAGCAGGTATATACAAAAGGATGAAGGCTATTGCTTAACGAATTGTAAGCCGCCCTGAGTCTCCGGAGAAGGGTGGCATATAAATCGAACCAATAAATAAGTAAACAAACAAACAAACAAACAAACAAACAAATAAATAAATAAATAAATCTACAACTTCCGAAGGCAATTGGTTAACACTTCTCACTGTTAGCAAGTTTCTCAAGAAAAGGGAGGGGTTTTTTTTTCCACCTATTCCCCAAAACACCTGAAGGCAAATACTAGAAGCAACGGAAGGAAACGAATCAAGGAGAGAAGCAACCGGGAATTAAAGGAGAAACTTCCTGACCGTGAGAACAATTAACCAGTGGAACAGCTTGCCACCAGACGCTGGGGCTGCTCCATCACTGGAGGCCTTTAAGAAGAAATCGGACGACCGTTTGCCTGAAAGGGTAGCTTGAGCAGGGGGGAGGTTGGACTAGAGGACCTCGGAGATCCCTTCCACCTCAGGTTATTCTGCGTGGCACTTTTTTGCACGTCTCGGTTGGCTTGCATTCATTCCTCTTCATCCGCAGAGCTTTTAAGTTTCCGGCATCCGGTTAAAGAAAGTCCAAGGGCAGCCGGCAGTGGCTGAAGGCAGGGCTGCATGTTCCAGTTACCCAAATTGGGAAAGGAGGAACAGCCAAACATTCCTGAAGCGGATAACGGAGAAGGCCTGGGAAAGTGATAAGGAGCAGCTAGGGAGTCCTGGGGGATGTTATTGGAAGAGACAGGAGGGGGGAGGAGGAGAGGAAGGAAGGGAAGGGAAGGGAAGGGAAGGGAAGGGAAGGGAAGGGAAGGGAAGGGAAGGGAAGGGAGGAAGGAAGGAAGGAAGGAAGGAAGGAAGGAAGGAAGGAAGGAAGGAAAGGAAGGAAGGAAGGGAAGGAAGGAAGGAAGGGAAGGAAGGAAGGAAGGAAGGAAGGGAAGGAAGGAAGGAAGGAAGGATAGGAAGGAAGGAAGGAAGGAAGGAAGGGAAGGAAGGAAGGAAGGGAAGGAAGGAAGGAAGGAAGGAAGGAAGGGAAGGAAGGAAGGAAGGGAAGAAAGGAAGGATAGGAAGGAAGGAAGGAAGGAAGAAAGGAAGCGGGGGGTGGTCTCCTTGTGAAATACCATGCATGGCTGCCCCCTTGATCAAGAGGGTTGAAAGGACACGGCAGGACTGCATTAACCCCCTCCCTGCCTTCGCACAAGCTAAAAGAACCACATTTCTCAAGCTGGGTCCCTTTAAGAGGAGTGGACTTCAACTCCCAGAATTCCCCAGCCAGGGAATTCTGGGAGTTGAAGTCCACCCCTCTTAAAGGGGCCCAGCTTGAAAAACAGCGCATTAGACCATAGGCTTCCCCCGTGGACTCTGTTTATGCACACATTAAAGAGGAACTAAGGGTACCCAAACCAGGTTTATAGCTTGCTAGATCAATGCCTCTCCCGGGGTCTTGGTGTTGTGTGAATGTTGCAAGTTTAGGGGTCTCTTGGAGTCATTAGTATCCCTTCCGACTCTTTGTTATTCTTACTATGTTGTTATTATATAGAACAATATTGTGATATATCGACTGTTAGTACTTTCTAATCTCAGGAAGAGAAGGAAATGTTAGTTGCAGTAGGGGGTCAGTTTGGACCTATGGAAATAACAGAGTTGGAAGGGACCTTGGAGGTCATATAGTCCAACCCTCTGCTCAAGCAGGAGAGTCTCTTCCCAAGAGGGTGGAAATCAGTGGTGGGTTTCAACATTTTTTACTACTGGTTCTGTGAGTGTGGCTTGGTGGGTGTGGCTTGGCTTGGTGGGCATGAGTTGGTGGGCGTGGCAGGGCAAGGATACTGTAAAATCTCCATTCCCTCCCCACTCCAGGGGAAGGTTACTGCAAATTCCAATCAGCTGGGACTTGGGAGGCAGAGAATAGATGGGGGCCAGTCAGAATTTTTACTACCGGTTCTCTGAACTACTCAAAGTTTCCGCTACCGGTTCTCCAGAACTGGTCAGAACCTGCTGAAACCCACCTCTGGTGGAAATGTTAATTCATCTTATACACCCAATAAGCCATTTTTGGCTTCCCGAAACCCCACCCCTCGCTTCCCATTTTCGCCAAAAACAGGCCCGTTTTTCACAAAAACGGGACATGCAGGAGGTTTGGGAGGCCTGCAGAGTGCTCCTGGGGCCTGGGGAGGGCAAAATTTTTTTCTTTCTTTCTTGTTTTCCTCTTCAAAATCTTGGTGCATCTTATAGTCCGAAAAATACGGCATCTAATAGAGACCCCGATTCTCAAGACTGTTGTGGATTCTGTTAATATTTTTGGTAAAAGTAAACGTTCCTCTCGCACATATGTGCTGGTCGTTCCCGACTCTAGGGGGCGCTGCTCATCTCCGTTTCCAAGCCGAAGAGCCAGCGCTGTCCAAAGACGTCTCCGTGGTCATGTGGCTGGCATGACTCAACGCCAAAGGCTCATGGAACGCTGTTCCCTTCCCACCACTATTTTTCTACTCGCATTTTTTACCTGCTTTTGAGCTGCTAGGTTGGCAGAAGCTGGGACAAGTCACGGGAGCTCACCCCGTTATGCGGTTCTAGGGATTCGAACCGCTGAACTGCCGACCTTTCGATCGACAAGCTCAGTGTTTTAGCCACTGAGCCACCATGTCCCTTTGTTAATATTTTAAGGGGAGATAAAAACAGGGTCAAGAGTAAAATGTATTTTGATATAAAACTTCTCACAGGGGTCTTGCATTCTCTCTCCCACCCGTGCCATCTATAGCCCTGCCCATTGGACGCCCCCCCCCCCATCATGAGGGCTGCAGTCTGGTTCATCCAATTCGCCCTGGGCTCCTGGACATCGCTTGCCCTGCGCCAAGATGTCGCCCCCGGCGAACACCATGAGGAAGCCCAGCCCAACCGATTCTCCGACTCAGAAAGGAAGCCCACTCCCAGCCGGGTGAGACGGAGGGGTCACGAGACCTTGCGTGGGTAAGTCCATGGGTTCTGCTTTCACCGATTCAGACAGGGAGGCGATGTGCTCGTTGCTGGAGGTTTTGCAGAGAAGATTCGGTTGGTTTTCCCGGCTGTTGCAGCGGGCTGAAATAGACGATCCTCCGGTCCCTTCCAGGGGTGGGTTGTGTGTGTGGAGTGGAGGGTGGTGTGGAGGATTTGAACCCAAGTCAGGGGAAGGAGAGGTGGGCCACCCATGGAGAGCAAGGGAGGTCTCCCCGCTGCCGTGATGCCCAGAGCAGGTTCCCGCCTTGCAAACAAGAAGGAATAACAATCGCCATAGCCGCTTCATGGCGCTTTTACAGCCCTCTCTAAGCGGTTTACAGAATTCAGCAGATTGGTCCCAACATTTCACCCACCTCGGAAGGATGGAAGGCTGAGCCAGCCTTGAGCCAGTCAGGATTGAACTGCTGACAGTTGGCAGAATTAGCCTCTCTAAGCCTTTTACAGTCAGCCTATTCCCTTCCTTCCTTCCTCCTTCCCTCCCTTCCTCCCTCTCTTCCTTCCCACTTAGCACTTAGACTTATAGACCGCTTCACAGTACTTTTACAGGACTCTCTAAGGGGTTTACAAAGTCAGCCTCTTGCCCCCAAACCATCTGGGTTCTCATTTTACCCACCTCAGAAGGACGGAAGGCTGAGTCAACCTTGAGCCTAGTGAGATTCGATCTGCCAAATTGCAGGTAGCTGTCAGTCAGCAGAAATAGCCTGCAGTACTGCATTTTAACCAATCTTTTGGCCACCGTGTTAATAAGGCCATTTTGCACCGCAAGGCAAGGAGTTGGGTGTGGGGTCTTTTCCAGACTGGGTGGGTGGGTGGGGTGGGCCCGCACGCTCCTTTCCTCTCCCCCACCCCCCCTTCCCAGTCTTCTCACCACCTCTGGCCTCAGTGGAAAGTTTTTCTTCTCCAGTTTTTGCTACAGTGACCAAGGGAGCTGGAGGGGAAATGCCAGGGAGGGACCGACCATGTTTGGCTTGGATGAGTTCCTTCAAGCCCAGGGGGCAAAGAGAGCCCCTCCCTGGAAAAAAATGCCTCCCCCAGCCCACAGACATTCCCCCCCTCCCCAAATAGTCTCCACATTGGGCCAGCTCCAGCTGGGCGCCCTTACAGAAACTAAGCTCCACTGGCAAAGAGTGAACAGGGCTGTCTTCAAGGGATGATCAAAGAAGTCAATCAAGATGGCAGGCAGTAGGGCAATGAGATGTTTGCTTGCCTCCTTCTGCACCAACTGCACCATTGAGTTTTGTTGGGTTAGGTTGGGTTGGGTTGGGTTGACTTGATTTGATTTGATTTTGGTTGGGTTGATTTGAGTTGATTTGATTTTGGTTGGGTTGACTTGATTTGATATGATTTTGGTTGGGTTGATTTGAGTTGATTTGATTTTGGTTGGGTTGATTTGATTTGATTTGATTTTGGTTGGGTTGATTTGAGTTGATTTGATTTTGGTTGGGTTGATTTGATTTGATTTGATTTTGGTCAGGTTGATTTGAGTTGATTTGGGTTGGATTGGGTTGGGTTGGATTGGGTTGAGTTGATTTGGTTTGGGTTGGATGGTGTCAACCATCCCACTTGGTCATCCAGGAAAGAAGAACCTCTGGCTCATTGTTTTAGCAAAAGTATACGTTACTAAAGCCAAAGTGGTTACAGAAGTAGCAAAGCTGGATCTGGCATTTTCATGCACAAATTATACAATTAAATTTCCCCTTTCCCCAACCATCTCCCTGTTATCAGTTAATGTCCAATGGAATGCTCGTACTGTATATTGTTTGGGTAATGGGCCCTCAGTTCACGGGCTCTCCAGCTCTGCATTCTGATGGTTGACCTTGGGTTGGCTGGTGTGTCTCATGCCCCACCCTCCAACTCCTCCCTACATTCCATTCTTTCCTCCCTTTCCCCACCTCACCCCCATCACTGTCAGCTTGAGGTGTACGGCTAGCAGAATGGCAGCCATGACAGAAGGTTGAGTTGAGTTGGATTGGATTGTGTTCAGTTATTTTGAACTGAGTTGGTTTAGTTGGGATCGGATTGAGTTGGGTTGAGTTGAGTTCAAATCAAGACATCAGCTTGGCAAGAGATCACGTAAAAGAAGGAAACTGGAACGTTCTGCCGTGAATTAGTTGAGAGAAGTCATGTCACTGTGTCATCAAGGAGGCGCCACCTGTTTTCTGCAGGCCCCTAAACTCTAATAAAGTCTTTTAACACCTCCAAGTGGTATCTGAGGAGCCTTATCTGCATCCCATTTGCTTGGGAGTCTCAACTCTTCCCTTGAGTCCAAGGCTGACAGTAGAGCAGAGTCTGTCAATCTGGCCCACTTTCAGATGGGTGGACCAACTCCCAGAATTCATAGAACATAGAAAAATAGAGTTGGAAGAGACCTCGGAGGTCTTCTAGTCCAACCCCCTGCTCGAGCAGGAGACCCTACACCCGTGATGGCAAACCTATGCCAGCCATTGCCCCAGACCAGCTCCACCACGCATGCATGTATGCTCCTCCTGCCAGCCAGCTGGTCTTTGGGTCTCTGCCACGAATGCGCGGGGAATGGGTGTGTGCATGTGTGGGGAAGGGGCGCATGTGTGAGGGGATGCATGCACGGGGGTGGGGCACATGTGCACGGGGCGCTCACATTGCTTTTTGGGGGTTGGGGCACATGTGTGCATTTGCTTGTGCGCGTGCATGCACTTTGGGCCCTCTGCTCCAAAAAGGTTAACCATCACCGCCCTACACTATTTGAGACAAATGGTTGTCCATCCTCCTTTTTTCGAAAGCCTCCAGGGATGAAGCAGCCACAACTTCTGGTGGCAAGCTGTTCCACTGGTTAATTGCTCTCGCCGTTAGGAAATTTCTCCTTAGTTCTAGGTTGCTTCTCTCCTTGGTTAGTTTCCATTTGTTGCTTCTTCAGAGGTTGGGGGAGCTTCACTTGGAAGCTTTCAAAAAGAGACAGACTGCCGTCAGTCAGAAATGAGGTAGGGTCTCCAGGGGTTGTGGGAGGGGGAGGGAGGTTGGACCAGGTGACCTACAAAGTTCCTTCCAATTCTTCTGTAATCTTGTCTTGCCTTGGAAAATAGCTTGACCCCCCCTCATCTTTGTAGGAGCCCCTCAAATATTGGAAGACTGCTATCATATCACCCCTCTCTTTCTTTTCATTAGACTAGACATACCCAGTTCCTGTAGCCATTTTTCCAGTGGTGGGTTGCTCCCGGTTCAGCCCGGTTCGGCCGAACCGGTAGCGGTGACGCTATTACGTCACTAAACCGGTTCTCTTTTTTTGGGAGCTGAGCCCTCCCGCCCGTCCCCACGCTATTCCGACCTTATATTTCTTCTTTTTTCGCCCAGCTGAGAGGTGCGGCAGAGCGGATTGCCACACCTCAGCTGGGCAGATTCGCAACGCACTTGCGCAAAGCGCGTGACCGAAGAGGCGATCGCACATGAAGCACGCAGACAAAGAGAACCGGTAGTAACGCCGGTTAGAACCGACCCCTGCATTCTTCATACGTTTTAGCCTTCACCCCCCCACACACACACCCCAATCATTTTTGTGGTTCATGCCTGGCTGGGGAACAGCGGCAAAATGTGTTGTTGTTTTTTTTTTTGCCATGGATTTCTTCAGGAATAGTTTTATTTACATCTTCCAAATCTAGTCTATAGCCTGGGGACATCCTCACTTCTAGACTAAATAAACTCATCCCTGCAAAATTTCCAAGCCCAGACAGGATTAGCCAATATTTTATGGAGGCCTCCCAATGAGCTGGCAGGAACAGCCGAAACTCCGGAAGATAAGATACAGAAGGATCTGGACAGACTTGAACATTGGGCGCTATCTAACAAAATGAAATTCAACAGTGAAAAAAGCAAGGTTCTGCATTTAGGGAAGAAAAACAAAATGCACAGGTACTGTATATGTGGTACCTTGCTCAATAGTAGTAACTGTAAGAGGGATCTTGGAGTCCTAGTGGACAACTATTTAGATATGAGCCAGCCGTGTGCAGCAGCTGCCAAAAAAGCCAACACAGTTCTGGGCTGCATAAACAGAGAGATAGAATCAAGATCACGTGAAGGGTTAATACCACTTTATAAGGCCTTGGTAAGGCCACACTTGGAATACAGAATTCAGTTTTGGTCACCACAATGTAAAAAAGATGCTGAGACTCTAGAAAGAGTGCAGAGAAGAGCAACCAAGAGGATTAGGGGACTGGAGGCTCAAACATATGAAGAAGGGTTGCAGGAACTGGGTGTGTCTAGTTTAATGAAGAGAAGGACCAGGGGAGACAAGATAGCAGTCTTCCAATATCTCAGGGGCTGCCCCAAAGAAGAGGGAGTCAAGCTATTCTCCAAAGCACCTGAAGACAAAAATGGATGGAAACTAATCAAGGAGAGAAGTAATTTAGAACTAAGGAGAACAATGAATCAGTGGAACAACTTGCCTGCAGAAGTTGTAAATGCCCCAACACTGGAAGTTTTTAAGATGTTGGACAGCCATTTGTCTGAAGTGGTGTAGGATTTCCTGCCTAAGTAGGGGGTTGGATTGGAAGACCTCCAAGGTCCCTTCCAACTCTGTTATTCTATTGTTCTATTCTATTCTATTGATCCCATGAAGTTCTTCTCAATTTTTACATTTAAGTGCCTCATTAAACTTTTTTTTTTTTTTTTTTTTGCTTTAATTTATATGCCGCCCTTCTCCGGAGACTCAGGGCGGCTTACAATGCGTTAAGCAATAGCCTTCATACTTTTGTATATTTATACAAAGTCAGCTTATTGCCCCCACAAACTGGGTCCTCATTTCACCTACCTTAGAAAGGATGGAAGGCTGAGTCAACCTTGAGCCTTGGCGAGATTCGAACTTGCAGTAATTGCAAGCAGCTGGTGTTAATAACAGTGCTTTAGTCCACTGTACTATCAGGCTCTTTGCGCTCGGGGGTTGCATAACTAACTTGCATATAACTCCCTATTACAATGATATATATGGAATGGAATGGAATAGAATAGAATAATTAGAACAGAACAGAATAGAATAACAAGAGTCGGAAGGGACCTTGGAGGTCATCTAGTCCAACCCCCCTCCCCCACCAAGCAGGAGACCCTACACCATTTCTGACCGATGGCAGTCCACTCTCTTCTTGAAAGCCTCCAGTGATGAAGCTCCCACAACTTCTGAAGGGAACTTCTGTTCCACTGGTTGACTGTTCTCCCTGTGGGGGAAAAAAAAATCCAAATAAAATTAAGTATTAATGCGCTATGAATTATTCAACCCATTGCTTTATTGCATTTTAATTATATTGTTATTTAATGAATTATTAAGTCATAGCTGTAAGTATTTGTTAATCTGCTCCCTTGAGGGGTGGGGAAACGACTTTCTTTTGTTCTTAGCTTGGCTCGCTTTTACTTATTTCCACCCATAAGCCAATTCTGTCGGGGTGTTTAATGTTTGATGGGGAAAAAAAAATGATTTCTCCCTTTTTAAAAAGGCCCATTTTGCAAAGTGTGACATACCCCTCCACTGTTGCATCGTTCTTATAGCGGGCGCTGCAATTAAGAGGGTATTCTTTTTGTAAAAAATGGTTCTTCGACTTAAACAAGCAAAATACCAGCCAAAAAAAGTCGCCTAGAAATTTTTAAAAAAGAAAAAATTCAAAGAGAGAGAGAGAGAGAGAGAGAGACCAAGAACTGGAACAAAAACAAACACTGTGCAACTTTCACATTTCGGCAGGAGGTTTAATTTTTGCTGTAGTGAAAAAGGGGGGAAATGGTTTGGTTCGGTCCCAGCTGGGAAGCAGTCACCGATGCTGAGAAGAAATAGACATGGAAGCCAGCTGCCAGAAAAGGGATCCTTTTAATTCAGGAAAGCAAGAAGGGTAGTGGCACAGCTCCAGCGTTCCTGGGTTGCAAGCAAACTTGGAAGTGAGATTCTGAGCGTTTTATTCTTAATTCCCCTTTGAAGCTTCTGCTTCAGCTTGATGGGTTTATTTGTGTGCCTCTAGTTAGAGTGATAGCTCTGGATTTTTCGTCGGGCTCTGAAAACCTATTTATTTCAACTAGCTGGGCTGGCTTGAGTTAAATTTTAAATTGATTTTAAATTGGGTTGTTTTAATTTACGGCCAAATATTTAATTATTTTAATACTGTTTTTAAATTTTGTATGCTCTGTTTTTACCTTGGCTGTGCACCGCCCTGAGTCTTATTTGGAGAAGGGCGGTATAGAAATTTAATTAATAAATAATAATAAATAAATAAATAAATAGCCCTGGATCCTGCCTTCCTTCCTTAAACCCCTCCAAGACCTAGTGGCTGTGGCTTCCGGCGTCCCGATATAGCCAGCTGACGCCATCGCTGGCTATTGGGGGCGAATCATTGGCCCCCACGGAAAGGGCTCGCAACTTGGGCGTTCTCCTGGACGCACGGCTGTCTTTAGAAGATCATTTGACGGCCGTGGCCAGGGGGGCTTTTTATCAGGTCCGCCTGATACGCCAGTTGCGCCCCTTTCTAGATCGGGACTCCCTACGCACAGTCACTCAGGCACTCGTCACTTCCCGCCTGGACTACTGCAACGCTCTCTACATGGGGCTCCCCATGGAGTGCACCCGGAGGCTCCAGTTGGTCCAGAACGCGGCCGCGCGGGAGATTATGGGGGCGATGAGGTGCTCCCATGTAACACCTCTCCTGCGCGAGCTGCACTGGCTCCCAGTGGTCTTCTGGGTGCGCTTCAAGGTGTTGATGACCACCTTAAAAGCGCTCCATGGCTTAGGGCCGGGGTACTTACGAGACCGCCTTCTGCCACCAATAGCCTCCCACCGGCCAGTACGCTCGCACAGAGTGGGCCTCCTCAGGGTGCCGTCCGCCAGACAATGTCGGCTGGCGACCCCCAGGGGGAGAGCCTTCTCTGTGGTGGCGCCCACCCTCTGGAACAACCTTCCCCCAGAGTTACGTACAATAACAGACCTCCAGATTTTTCGTCGGGCCCTGAAAACCTATTTATTTCATCTAGCTGGGCTGGCTTGAGTCAAATTTTAAATTGATTTTAAATTGGGTTGTTTTAATTTATGGCCAAAATATTTAATTATTTTAAACTGCTTTTAAATTTTGTATGTATTGTTTTTTACTTTGGCTGTTCACTGCCCTGAGTCCTATTTGGAGAAGGGCAGTATAGAAATAAGAACAAACAAACAAACAAATAAATAAATAAATAAATAAATGGGTTAATCCTGTTCCTGGAGCCTTGTCTTTCCTATCCTGAGGGTTGATTCTGCCAGGAAAAAGGAAAAAGGGGAGTTCCAGGTGAGTTATTTTTAGCCTGATTCCCCTTATCTTAATGGCTCTACTTAAGTATTTCTATTGTCCGCTCTGTTAGCAGGGCTGTTCTGTGTTTTCCTTTCAGCTGGTGCTTCTTGGTTTTCTTAAAGGGGAAGGACACTATTTCCTGAGGTTTCTGGTGCTATGAGCAGTGGTGTGGTATTCAGCTGGTTCGGACGAATTGATAGTGGTGACCTGCATGGCGCTATGCTGTCCTATTTAGACACGTTTTCTATGCATGCTCACATTTTCAGTGCATGGCAAACCGGTGATAAAATGATGTGAAACCCACCTCTGGCTATGAGGTCCCTGGCACTGTCCCCCTGGGGTACACTTCCCTCAGGTTCAAGAGCTGAAGTTTGTTATCCGACATTCTGTCCTTGCTCAGAAGCGTCGCATCTGACTCTGGTTTGAGCAGGGTTTTTTTTTTAATTTGGGGATGGAGGGGGGAACGAGGGACAGTCCTTGAAAACGGGAGTGGGCTTCTTGGTGACAAAATAGCAACTCAGGTCTTCAACTCGTGGTGTTTCTAAAGTGGTGGATTGCTGCCCGGATTTCGCAGATCTGAGCAGCTCCGAAAAATCGTCCGCCCACTCATTTCTGGCCCAAAGACCGATGCCAAACTTTTTGGCCAAGTGGGTGACCTCGCTTGAGGGGGTTTTCCCAGGAAGGTGGGAAAAATATTCTGTTCCTCGAAGGCTCTCTTGCAGCCAGCCAGATCTGGGAAGACCTGGAGGAGGAGAAAAATGTGTTTTTAGAAGTCCTTTACGGAAAGAGGCTGGATTGGCAACAGCAGATTCCAAAGGACTTGGCAATTGCCGTCGCCCGTCTGGACTCGCTCGAGGTCAGCCAGCTGGGAGTCTCTGTTTGAAACGAAACAGCCTCTCTCCTTTCCTTCTTCTCGGGTTGATGCCTCCAGCCTTCCAACATCTGGCCGGTTTTGTCTGCTGGTTCTTCCACCAGAGCTGAGCTCTTGACTCTCAAGAGTTTGAGATGCAGGAAGACTGTTCTTCCGGGCTCCATCTTGCCTCCTCTCTCCAGATTTCCTTTCTTCTTCTGGTTGATGATTATGGGACTGGAGACTAAAATTATATTGAAAGAGCCTTGGTAGTACAGTGGTCTAAAGCACCCTGTTATTAAGACCAGCTGCCTGCCATTACTGCAGGTTCGAATCTCGCCAGGCTCAAGGTTGATTCAGCCTTCCATCCTTTCTAAGGTAGGTGAAACGAGGACCCAGTTTGTGGGGGCAATAAGCTGACTTTGCATAAATATACAAAAGTATGAAGGCCATTGCTTAGCACATTGTAAGCCGCCCTGAGTCTCCGGAGAAGGGTGTCATATAAATCAAATTAAGAATTAAGAAGAATATGAAGAACGGTTGCAGGGCCTGCAGGGCCTGACTAGTCTAGTGAAGAGAAGGACCAGGGGAGACAGGATAGCATCTTCCAGTATTTGAGGGGCTGCCACAGAGAGGAGGAAGGGGGTCAAGCTATTCTCCAAAGCACCTGAAGGCCAGACAAGGAATCATGGATGGAAAATGAACAAGGAGAGATTAAATCTGGAAATAAGGAGAAATTTTCTCATCGTGAGAACAATCAACCCATGGAACAGAAGTTGCCTTCGGAAGTTGTGGGAGCTTCATCCCTGGAAGCCTTCAAGAAGAGACTGGACTGCCATCGGTCAGAAATGGTGGAGGGCCATGATGGCGAACCTATGACACATCAGGTGGCACACGAAGCCATATTGGTGGGCACGCGAGCTCAGCTTTCGGGCCTTCTGGGCCCACTGGAAGTCAGCAAAGAGGCCATTTCTGGCCTCCAGGGGGCCTCCGGGGGGTGTATGTGGGGGGAAGGCCGATTTTGTCCTCCCCAGGCTCCTAGAAAGGCTCTGGAGCCCTAGAGAGGGTGAAAAACGGGCCTATTGGACCCACTGTGCCATCGCGTGCCAAAAGCGGGGGAAGCGCGTAGGGGTCGCACACAAATGCACGGGGGCGAGGCACATAGTATTATGGGTGTGGGCACACGCATGTGTGACCCCCCCGCCCCGCACTCCCCCCGCTTTTGGCACGCGATGGCAAAAAGGTTAGCCATCGCTGGTGTAGGGTCTCCAGTTTAGGTGGAGGGTTGGACTAGATGACCTACAAGGTCCCTTCCAACTCTGTTAATCTGTAAACCATATGAGCTTTGCAAAACTTTACCCACACATATCTGCTGTCCCAAAAGTACTTTTTTCCCAAAAAGCAACTGGACTTTTTTGTGGTTTCCTTCCTTCCTTCCTTCCTTCCTTCCTTCCTTCCTTCCTTCCTTCCTTCCTCCCTCCCTCCCTCCCTCCCTCCCTCCCTCCCTCTTTCTTTCTTTCTTTCTTTCTTTCTTTCTTTCTTTCTTTCTTTCTTTCTTTCTCGGGGACTACCTGTATTTCTTATTCCAGCTTGAACCTCCCTCCCATCAGAGGAATAGAATAAAATAGAATATAGGAACGGAACGGAATGGAACAGAACAATAGAGTTGGAAGGGACCTTGGAGGTCTTCTAGTCCAACCCCCTGCTTAGGCAGGAAACCCTACACCACTTCAGACAAAGGGTTGTCCAATCTCTTCTGTAAAACCTTCAGCGTTGGAGCATTTACAACTTCTGGTGGCAAGTTGTTCCGCTGGTTAATTGCCCTCACTGTCAGGAAGTTTCTCCTCAGTTCCTGGTTGCTTCTGGCTTCTTGCCCTGCCTTCAGGTGCTTCCCGGTTCATGGCAGCATTTTGGTGTCTTCTGAATCTTTGGTGCAAAATCTTTTCCTTAATCTGCCGGTTGCATTTCAGGCCTAACGTCTGTGGATCCAGATATCACTCGTATTGCTGTCCGGGCTGGAAAACTCTCCCTGGGGGCAACCAGTGCATCGTCCGTGAGTATAAATGGGGAGGGGGCTGTCGTCTCTTCTCCGGAAGACCCTCTCCTGGCTGCACTTTTCTCTGCATCAGAAATGCAGAATAATTTTCCAAAGTTTTTTTTTTAAAAAAAAAAACTGTAGAAATATCCACCAGATCAGAACAAGGTGGATAAAGGACCATGTTTTAATCTCTTAAATCATAGAAGATAGTCCAGAGAGCCCCTGTCAATCAGTTTGCTACTTGGATCTGGTGGTTAAGGCATCAGGTTAGAAAGTGGGAGACCGTGAGTTCAAGTCCCGCCTTACCAATGAATGCCAGCTGGATGACTTTAGGAAAGAAAAAGAAAGGAAAGGAAAGGAAAAGAAAAGAAAGAAGGGAAGGGGAAGGAAAGGAAAAGAAAGGAAAGAAGAGAAGGAGAAGGAGATGGAGAAGGGGAAAGGAAAGAAAAAGAAAGGAAAGGAAAGGAAAGAAGGGAAGGGGAAGGGGAAAGGAAAGCAAAAGAAAGGAAAAGAAAGAAGAAAAGGGGAAGGGGAAGGAAAGGAAAGGAAAGAAGAGAAGGGGAAGGAGAAGGGGAAAGGAAAGAAAAAGAAAGGAAAGGAAAGAAGAAAAGGGGAAGGGGAAGGAAAGGAAAGAAGAGAAGGGGAAGGGGAAGGAAGAAAAGGAAAGGAAAGGAAAGAAGAAAAGGGAAAAGGAAAAGGAACTCAGCATTTGAACCCTGGTATTTGCAGAGCGGCTTTTCTGCTCTCCCTGGAGGACCATGCAGTGGTGAAATCTAAAATTTGTTATTACCGGTTCTGTGGGCGTGGCTTAGTGGGGGGGGGGAGTAATGTGACTGCGGGGGCATGGCCAATTTTTTTTTTTTTACTTTTAAAACCATTTTTTCTACAACCTCTTGTAAAAAATGCTTTCAAAAGGCTCTGACGATCCCAGCTGAGTTGCCTGATCGGCGGAGGCTTTTTTTCTTTTAAATGCCTCTGACGATCAGGTAACTCAGCTGATCATCAGAGGCTTTTAAAAGAAAAAAAGCCTCTTCCCATCAGGCAACTCAGCTAGGATCCTCAGAGCCTTTTAAAGCATTTTTTCTACAACCTCTGAAGAGGTTGTAAAAAAAAATGCTCTTAAAAGCCTCTGACAATCCCAGCTGAGCCGCGCGATCATCAGAGGCTTTTTTTTTTTTTTTACTTTTAAAAGCATTTTTTCAGCCAAAGAGGTTGTAGAAAAAATGCTTTTAAAAGTAAAAAAAAAAAAAAAAAAAAAAGCCTCTGATGACTCTGCAGCTCAGCTGGGTATTGGGGAGGGGTGGGGCAGGGATTTTTGCGACCGGTTCTCTGAACCACCCGCCTCCATCGCTACCGGATCGGGCGATCCGATCTGAACCGGGAGCATTTCACCCCTGCGATGAAGCCTTCTTCAAACAACCGCACCTTAGACCATTTTCAACCATCCCAGACCGACCCAGCCTTTCTTGGGGCGCAAATGTATGGGCTGAAACCCGATGCTGGACCACTCCTCACTTCTTGGGCTCAGGGGAGACCCCTTTCCCACCCTCTGGGACTCAGGTCCTTTTCCTTTCCCAACAGCCATTTGCCGGAACTCCTGCGGGGACGGCTTCTGTTCGCGGCCGAATATGTGCACCTGCTCCAGCGGACAACTCTCTCCGAACTGTGGTTCTCTAGGAGGTGAGGAAAAAGTCTGCGTGTGCATTTGTGCGTGGTATGGCCCGTAAATCTTCCATCGCCTTTGGAAGGTCTGCTGTCAACGTAATGAGCTACGGTGGCACAGTGGTTAGACGGCAGTACTGCAGGCTACTTCTGCTGACTGCCGGCTGCCTGCAATTTCGCAGTTCGAATTAATAGAATAGAATAGAAAATATGGAATGGAATGGAATGGAATAGAATAGAATAGAATAGAATAGAATAGAATAGAATAGAATAGAATAGAATAGAATAGAATAGAGAATATGGAATGGAATGGAATGGAATAGAATAGAATAGAATAGAATAGAATAGAATAGAATAGAATAGAATAGAATAGAATAAGGGAAGGGAAGGGAAGGGAATGGAATGGAATGGAATGGAATGGAATGGAATAGAATAGAATAGAAAAGAAAAAGAAATAATGGAACAGAACAATATAATAGAATTAGAAAGAATGGAATGGAATGGAATGGAATGGAATGGAATAGAATGGAATAGAATAGAATAGAATAGAATAGAATAGAATAGAATAGAATAGAATAGAATAGAATAGAATAGAATAGAATAAGGGAAGGGAATAGAATAGAATAGAATAGAATAGAATAGAATAGAGAATATGGAATGGAATGGAATGGAATAGAATAGAATAGAATAGAATAGAATAGAATAGAATAGAATAGAATAGAATAGAATAAGGGAAGGGAAGGGAAGGGAATGGAATGGAATGGAATGGAATGGAATGGAATAGAATAGAATAGAAAAGAAAAAGAAATAATGGAACAGAACAATATAATAGAATTAGAAAGAATGGAATGGAATGGAATGGAATGGAATGGAATAGAATGGAATAGAATAGAATAGAATAGAATAGAATAGAATAGAATAGAATAGAATAGAATAGAATAGAATAGAATAAGGGAAGGGAATAGAATAGAATAGAATAGAATAGAATAGAATAGAGAATATGGAATAGAATGGAATGGAATGGAATAGAATAGAATAGAATAGAATAGAATAGAATAGAATAGAATAGAATAGAGAATATGGAATAGAATGGAATGGAATGGAATAGAATAGAATAGAATAGAATAGAATAGAATAGAATAGAATAGAATAGAATAGAAAATATGGAATAGAATGGAATGGAATGGAATAGAATAGAATAGAATAGAATAGAATAGAATAGAATAGAATAGAATAGAGAATATGGAATAGAATGGAATGGAATGGAATGGAATGGAATAGAATAGAATAGAATAGAATAGAGAATATGGAATAGAATGGAATGGAATGGAATAGAATAGAATAGAATAGAATAGAATAGAATAGAATAGAATAGAATAGAATAGAAAATATGGAATAGAATGGAATGGAATGGAATAGAATAGAATAGAATAGAATAGAATAGAATAGAATAGAGAATATGGAATAGAATGGAATGGAATGGAATAGAATAGAATAGAATAGAATAGAATAGAATAGAATAGAAAATATGGAATAGAATGGAATGGAATGGAATAGAATAAAATAGAATAGAATAGAATAGAATAGAATAGAAAATATGGAATAGAATGGAATGGAATGGAATAGAATAGAATAGAATAGAATAGAATAGAATAGAATAGAATAGAGAATGGAATGAATACAATAGAAGAGAAGAGAAGAAAATAGAATAGAATAGAATAGAGAATGGAATGAATACAATAGAAGAGAAGAGAATAGAATAAGGGAATAGAATAGAATAGAATAGAATAGAATAGAATAGAATAGAATAAGGGAAGGGAATAGAATAGAATAGAATAGAATAGAATAGAATAAGGGAATAGAATAGAATAAAATAGAATAGAATAGAATAGAATAGAATAGAATAAGGGAATAGAATAGAATAGAATAGAATAGAATAGAATAGAATAAGGGAAGGGAATAGAATAGAATAGAATAGAATAGAATAGAATAGAATAAGGGAATAGAATAGAATAGAATAGAATAGAATAGAATAGAATAGAATAGAATAGAATAAGGGAAGGGAATAGAATAGAATAGAATGGAATACAATAGAATAGAATAGAAAAGAAAAAGAAAAAGAAATAATGGAACAGAACAATATAACAGAATTTGAAAGAATGGAATGGAATGGAATGGAATGGAATGGAATAGAATAGAATAGAATAGAATAGAATAGAATAGAATAGAATAGAATAGAATAGAATAGAATAGCAGAGTTGGAAGGGACCTTGGAGGTCTTCTAGTCCACCCCCCTGCTTAGGCAGGAAACCCTACACCACTTCAGACAAAGGGTTGCCCAACATCTTCTTAAAAACTTCCAGTGTTGGAGCACTCACAACTTCTGGAGGCAAGTTGTCCCACTGATGAATTGTTCTCACTGTCAGGAAATTCCTCCTTATTTCCAGGTTGAATCTCTCCTTGGTCAGTTTCCACCCATTGCTTCTTGTCCTTCCCTCAGGTGCTTAAAAACTGTTCTTCAGCCTGTTTGTGCAGCTGCCTATGCTTCTATATATCTCCTTCCCGATGGTAGGAGAATAAAGAAGTGCTGACCAGGGTGTGAGTCGTCCCTGAGGATTTTCCTCACTCTTCTAAGGCAGTGTTGTGGTCCGCCAGCAGCTTGCGGAGCTGGCAATGGAGTCGGACAGTGAGGAGGCTGGAGGGGGGGACATGGGCCAGTCCTGGAGTCTGGGGAAGGCCCGGACGAGGGCTCTGCGTCAGAGGCAGAGATGGGACCAGGGCCATCTGGGAGCGATGCACAGTCTCCGGAGCCCCCAGAGTTGGACAGCAGCGAGGCAGAAGCACAGGAGGAGCCTGTTCCTAGTGCATGCATGCGCAGAGCTGCCAGAAGGCAAGAGCAGCTAAAGCAAAAGGGACGACTCGGGAGTAAGGCCAGGAGATGATTGGCCCCTCCCATAAGGGTTAAAAAAGAAAGAAACACACTTGGGCCTTTTTGGCAGGAAAGCAACATTGCTAACTCTGTTTCCAGTCGGCATCTCTTGTTTGTTTCTGAACTTTGTGGGGCTTTGCCAAGTAAGGCCTTTGGCAGGGTGTCAAGGAAGATAAAAGTTGGTGATTATCCCGAAGGACTTCTTCTGAAGGATTTGTTTTGCAATTAATTGGGACTCAGCTGGAAATGAACGTAATTCTCAGCTGTTACAATAAAATAGGTTTGTTTGGGGACTAATTGTGTATTGTAATGATTTAGTAAGCCTGGGTCACAACAGGCAGTGAGCCCTAGTGGTATCAGGGCTCATGTTATGTGCTGTGCTCACCACTCTCTGTAACGTCTTTCTATCCGCAGCTGTCAAGCCAGCATACCACACCATAATGCAATGAGTGACTATTGGCACTAGCTTTATTATTATTATTTACTTTATTCATGAAACATGAAACTCAGTCAACTGAACGTTCAAAAATGCATCACAAATACCATTGACTGGTGCTAATGGTTGATACAGGTTGCTGCCAGCATCCTAGATATCAACCAAGTATCTTCTTAAAATATACGATTATTATTATTATTATTATTATTATTATTATTATTATTATTATTATTATTTTATTCATTTAAAATGAATCTCAGTCAACTGAACATTCAAAAACGCATCACAAATACCATTGACTGGTGCTAATGGTTGATACGGGTTGCTGTCAGCGTCCTAGATATCAACCAAGTACCTTCTTAAGGTGTACAATGTTCAGAGAAGCGCAGTTTTTTGCAGTTCCGCTGGTGTTATTGCAGGAAGCTGCAATTTGCTGGAATATCTTATAAAATTCTTGGACATGGTACCAAGTGCCCCGATGACAATGGGTATCACTGTGACATGTTTCATCCATAGCCGTGTATTATTATTATTATTATTATTATTATTATTATTATTATTATTAGTTAATCTTTAGTGAGATTCACAGCCTTTGAGGCTGGTTAATAGCTCAGCAGCTTGAGTCCTAACCGAGGACCTAGGAACTGTTAAGGTATCGTCGGAGGATGTAAGCTGTTCCGTGTAAGGTGATTTTTTGTAGAGTCAAAATGTTCAAGTCTGGCAAATTTAGAATTTCTAAATAGCGGGGTAGCCCTTTGGGTATTGCTCCGAGGGCTCCAGTTACAATCAGGACAACACACGATTTCTTTTTCCACAGTCGCTCAACTTCAATTTGCAAGTCCCGGTACTTTGTGATTTTTTCTTGCTGCTCATCTTCAATCCGTGCATCACCAGGTATTGCAATGTCAATGAACCATACCTTTTTCTTTTCAACTATTGTTATGTCAGGTGTGTTGTGGACCAAGTGCCTGTCAGTCTGAATCCTAAAGTCCCATAAGATCTTGAGTTTCTCATTCTCTAAAACTTTCTCAACCTGATGTTCCCAGTGGTTTTTGCTGTACTCAAATCCAAACTTCTGGCACAATTTCCAGTGAATGATTTTAGCAACCCGGTCATGGCGTTGTAGGTAGCCGGTTTGTGAAATTTTGCTGCACCCACTGATCAGGTGGTCGACTGTCTCATCTTTCTCATTACAGAAGCAGCATTTGCTGTTGGTGATAATATGTTGAATTTTTGCCTTCATGCAGTTTGTGGCCAGGGCTTGTTCTTGAGCTGCCAAAATAAAGCTTTCTGTTTCTCTTTTCAGTACTCCTGATCTTAACCAGTTCCAAGTTAGTTTCTCGTCAGGTTTGCCTTCAATACTTTTCAAGTATTGGCCATGCAGAGCTTTGTGTTTCCAATTCTCAGCTCGCTGCTCAGTTACTTCTTTCTTATATTCTGCTTTTGTTTTAGTTGTCTTTAAAAGCCCTCCTTTATTTACTTCCTTAATCATTGGTTCTTCACTTTTCTGGATGTAATCATTCAAGCTGCATTTTTCTTCTTCCACAGTCTGCTTTACTTGTAGGAGTCCTCGACCACCCTCTGCTCTTGGTAAATAAAATCGGTCAACATCACTTTTAGGGTGCAAGGCATGATTCATTGTCATAAGCTTCCTTGTTTTTCTGTCCAAATTGTCTAACTCCATCTGGGTCCAGTCAATTATTCCTGCAGAGTATCTAATCACAGGTATAGCCCAGGTATTTATGGCTTTTATGATGTTTCCTCCACTCAATTTGGACATTAATATCTTACGAATTCACCGAATGTATTTGGCTGTAGTTAATTCCTTGACTTTATTATGCATTAAGTCAGAGGCCTCTAAAATCCCCAAGTACTTGTAGCCTTCTTCTGATTTTACTGCCTTTATCATTTCTTCATTCTCTAGTTCTATTCCATCCTCTTCTATGATTTTGCCTGCTTTGGTTGCTATTGTTGCACATTTGTCAATTCCAAACTGCATACCAATGTCTTGGCTGAATTCTTTTGTGTTTTCAATTAATAAATTCAGTTTCAGTTGTTGTTTTACCAAACAGCTTCAAATCATCCATGTACATCAAGTGCGAGATTTTCAGTCCTTTCTTTGCAAGTTCGTATCCACAGTCATCTTCTTCAAAATGATTGTCAGTGGTAGCATTGAGAGTATAAAAAGTAGGGGGTGAAAGGGAATCGCCCTGGAAAATGCCTCATTTAATAATTTATTACTATTACTATTACTATTACTATTACTATTACTATTACTATTACTATTACTATTACTATTACTATTCAGTGCACAGTCAGCCAGATGTTTGGCCTGAGTTTGGTATTTTTGTCCATCTATTGAGTCCTTACCAAGGACCTGGGAGAGGCAGATCTGGATGTTTGATGGGGGTTACAGAGATTGTCGCAGGATGGAAACTATTCCCAGTCAAGCCGCCTTCTGCAATTGACTGATGGCGAATCTGTCAATGCCAAGGATGGTGTTCAAGTGGTGCTCCAGTTGTTTTGGGATTGCACCCAAGCGCCTATGACTATTGGTCCTACCCTTGCTTGCCTTGGTCGTAGTCGTTCTATTTTCTATTTTTTTTAATTTTTTTTTTTAATTTTGATTTATATGCCGCCCTTCTCCAAAGACTCAGGGCGGCTTACAATGTGCTCAGCAATAGCCTTCATTCTTTTGTATATTTTATACAAAGTCAGCTTATTGCCCCCACAAACTGGGTCCTCATTTAACCTACCTTAGAAAGGATGGAAGGCTGAGTCAACCTTGAGCCTTGGCGAGATTCGAACCCTGCAGTAATTGCAGGCAGCTGTGTTAATAACCAGCTTAATAACAGGGTGCCTTAAACCCCTGTACTACCAAGGCTCTATTTGTAGGTCTTTGTATTTTGTTATGTTCTCCAGTTCTTTCTCTTCTATTCTGCTGTCTCCAGGCACTGCCACATCCACTATCCAGACTACTATTACTATTACTACTACTACTACTACTACTACTACTACTTCTTCTTCTTCTTCTTCTTCTTCTTCTTCTTCTTCTTCTTCTTCTTCTTCTTCTTCTTCTTCTTCTTCTTCTTCTTCTTCTTCTTCTCCTCCTCCTCCTCCTCCCTCCTCCTCCTCCTTCTCCTCCTCTTCCTCCTCCTCCTCCTCCTTCTCCTCCTTCTCCTCCTCCCTCCTCCTTCTCCTCCTCCTTCTTCTCTTCCTCCTCTTCCTCCTCCTTCTCCTCCTCCTCCTTTCTTCTCCTCCTCCTCCTCTTCTTCTCCTCCTCCTTCTCCTTCTCCTTCTCTTTCCCCCTCCTCCTCCTCCTCCTCCTCCTCCTCCTCCTCCTCCTCATTATTACTATTATTATTGTATTATTCTTATTATTATTTCAATCTTCAATTCGATTCACAGTCTGGGACTGGTAAAAACTTAACAGTTCAAGTCCTAACCAAGGACACTGTTAAAGTAACATCTGAGTTTATAGGCAGTTCCAAGTAAGGTGCTTTTTTTTTTTTTTTTTTTGCAAAGTCAGAATATTCAGGTCTGATGAGTTCAAAATTTCCGTGTATCTAGGCAGCCCTATTACTATTGGCATCAGCATTGATTCCTTCCTCCACAATCGCTCAACTTCCATTTGCAAATCACGAAAAAAAAGTTATTTTTCCCTAGCTGTTTCTCTTCAATTCATGCATCGCCTGCTATTACATTATAAACGAGGTAGACTTTTTTTTCTTTCCCACAATAATATTATTGTCATTGCTTGAGTGTATTCGCCACCCATCTTGCCAGGAATCCCAAAATGCTACTCATAGTAATAGACTCTTTGGATGTGATCTGAAAACATCTGGAACATCCCTTAAACACTGTCGACATGGACAAAATCCCCCTCGGTCAATTGCAAAGCCAGCTTTATCCCAAATGTGCTTTTTCAGGAGGCAATTAGATTTAACAGATTAACAGAGTCGGAAGGGACCTTATAGGTCATCTAGTCCAACCCCCCGCTCAAGCTTCCAGTGATGAAGCTCCCACAACTTCTGAAGGCAACTTCTGTTCCATGGGTTGATTGCTCTCACGATCAGAAAGTTCCTCCTCATTTCTAAGTTGAAACTCTCCATCCATTATTCCTTGTCTGACCTGCAGGTGCCTTGGAAAATAGCTTGACCCCCTTCCTCCTCTCTATGGCAGCCCCTCAAATATTGGAAGCCGCTATCCTGTCTCCCCTGGTCCTTCTCTTCACTAGACTAGCCAGGCCCAGTTCATGTAACTGAAAGGCCACTGGACTTTCTTGTTTTTTCCCCACACCCAGTCATCCAGATCATGGTTTTTTAGCTATACAATTTGGGATGAACCCCCTTGGAGAGGTGTAGGAAGGATTTTCCAGAGGAAAAATTGTAGACTATAGGAACCAGGACCACCACTCAGGTGACCCTGAGGACACCTGAGATAAACCTCCAAGTGGCCTCAACGACCCTCTAAAAGGATGCAAATGACCAGCTTTGTCTGCAAGGAGTAGAAATCCTTCCGTTCCCCATTATCCGGTCAGAGCTGAAGAAGTTTCTTGGATGAGAAGCGAAACGTCTTCAAACAAAAAATGAAGTCCAGTTGCCTCTTGAAAAAGCACCTTAGGGACAACCCTGACCAGGATGGACTGAGAATCTCTACAGACTTTTAGCTATACAATTTGGGATGAACCCCCTTGGAATGGGGTGGGAATAGGAATGGATTTCCAGAGGAAAAATTGCAGACTACAGGAATCAGGTGCACCACTCAGGTAACCGTGAGGATACAGGCAAATCTCCAAGTGGTCTCAATGACCCTCTAAAATAATGCAAATGACCAGCTGTCTGCAAGGAGTAGAAATCCTTCCGTTCCCCACCATCCAGTCAGAGCTGGAGGAGAAGCGAAACGTCTTCAAAAGAAAAAAGCCCAAGAAAATTCAGTTGTCTGTCCCCACCTTTGGGACAACCATGATCTGGATGGACTGAGAATCTCTACAGACTTAAAGGCAGCTTTACTCGTGCCGGTTTATAATATCCTGCCACGATATTTGTAACACCATCAAACATCTCCCTGTCTCAGGTTCTTCAGAAGGACTCGATAGGTAAATAACGATGCCAACTCCAATCTGACTGTGCAAAAAACAAAACCCTAACCCTAAAAAATATATATATATATCCTAATATGGTCTGCTCAGTGCCTGTTTTTTTTCCGAATCTGCCTCTCCACAGATTTTGTGGGTTTTTTTTTTTTTTTTAAAAAAAGCAATTGCTAAATGAGTGAGCCGGATTTGCATGAAAATTTTAAACCTTGCTCCAACTTGTAGCTCATAAAGTATCTTAGGGGCAAACGGGAGCGGGAAGGACCGGGAACAAGTCCTCCCTTGAATTCAATCCGTCAAGATGTGGGTTGTTTTTTTTTTTTCCCCTTTCCTGGCTAATCCTGGCTGCAGGGGGGTTGGGGAGTGGGGCCGCCTCCTTGCCCCCCTCCCCAAACCCAGGGAAGGCTGGTCTCTTCCATGGGGCTCGGCTCGCAGACTTGCCAGATGTTTGCAATCCCCCAGCAATGCCAGGAATTTGAGCCGGGGAAGGGGACGGGGGTGTGGTCTGCATTCCAGAGGGTCCTTGGGTGGGTGGGTGGGTGAGTAGGAGGGGAGGAATGAAAGAAGCCAAGGACGGAAGCAGGGAGACCCAGGCAGACCCCGGCAAGGCTGAAACCGGCTCCTTTTGGGGCCGGTCCAGTCCAGGCATCCATCCAGAACATGTTGGAAACTGCAAGAAGAGCAGCAAAAAAAAGGGGGGGGCAAGCCCTCCCTCATGCTCTGAAAGAAAGACCCTCCCCAAATGGAGTTTTCATTCCTGTCTGCCAGTTTAACATACGCCCACAGCCCTTCCAAGGAGCAATTATGAGCAGGTGGATTTAATAACATTCCTCAGGAGCAGCTTTCTGGTTGTGGAAAGATACACAAACGCACTGCACACACAGAAAACACACACACACACACACACACACACACACACACACACAGGGGGGCCAGCAGATCTGGGCCCCTTGGGCCCAAACCAGAGCTTTCTTTCAAGCCTCCCAAATGTTCGTTTTGGGCCGGCCGTTCGAAGTGAAAAAGCCAGTTAAGTCAGTTCCTCACATATATGACCGTCGCAGTATCCTCACGGTCACGTGTTCAAAATTCCCGGCGTGTATTTGTGACGGTGGTAGCGGGACCTGGGACAGCCCTGCGAGGTAGGCTGGGCATTGCACCGGATCCCAAATCTCTCGTGGACACCCATGGCTGAGAGGCGGCCAAAATGGGAGACTCTCTCTATTGAGTGCAACCAATCCAGGGATGGGATTCAGACGGTTCGTATCGGTTTGGGCGAACCGGTAGTTGTGACCTGCGGGTGGGCCCGCTCACCCGCCCCGGCGCTATGCTGTCCTATTGAGCTGCATTTGGGGGGGCGTGCCCGGCATCAGGCGATACGGTGTGGATTCTGGGGCTCCAGGAGAACACCGATATCCTAGCCGATTTTGGGGGTCCCCAGGGATCATAGCTGTCTTGTGGAGACAGCGAAGAAAGAAGGCACTGGCTGGCACAAATAGGGAATGAGCAAGTTCCCTGAAATGCCGGCATTAGTCTTCGACCTGTCGGCGAAGGAAGGCAGCCATCAAGGAGCTGTCACAAGCCAGAACGGACACGATCAGAAAGAGGGAATGTAGGAGCAGTAATTGAATGGAGTACTGTTACCGGGTGAGTAAATTGGCCAACTCACAGGTATAAGAAAAAAAAGTCTTGGATCGCTTGAAAAAAA
Source organism: Arizona elegans (assembly GCA_022577455.1). Taxonomy (NCBI): domain Eukaryota; kingdom Metazoa; phylum Chordata; class Lepidosauria; order Squamata; family Colubridae; genus Arizona; species Arizona elegans. The sequence goes on from JAKOOJ010000018.1 coordinate 17,473,282, forward strand.
TTGTAGCGGAAGATTGGCGGCTAATTGGCACAGAAGGATTAAAGCGGATGGGGGGGAAAAAAAACCCAGAACTTTAAAAATCAAACCTAAAGCCCTGGAAAAAAATCTTCCATTTGGATTTAAAACTGGATTTGGCCAGAAAAAAATAAGACAAAGAAAAGAAGATAGAAAAACATTTTAAACACTATTGAGCTGCGTTTTTTAATCCGCGCTCACATTTTCGGTGCTGGGGCAAACCGGTTGTTAAATTATGCGAAGCCCACCTCTGAACCAGTCAATCCATCAATCAGAATAGAGTTGGAAGGGACCTTCAGAGGTCTTCTAGTCTAACCCTCTGCTCAAGCAGGAGACCCTATGCTATCCCATTTCAGAGCAGTGACCGTCCTGTCTCTTCTTCTTAAAAGCCTCCAGTGATGAAGCACCTTACAATTTCTAGTGGCAAGCAGTTCCACTAATTAATTGTCCTCGCTCTCAGGAAATTCCTCCTTAATTCCAGGTTGCTTCTCTCCTTGATGTGTTTCCATTTGTTGCTTCTGGTCCTGCCTTCAGGGGCTTTGGAGAATCAGTTGACCCCCAACTCTTTGGGGCAGCCTCTCAAATCCTGGAATCCTGCTATCATGTCCCCCCTAATTCTTCTTTTCTCTAGGCTAGCCAGATCCAATTCCTGCATATTTTTCATATTTAATCTCCAGGAGCCTTTGATCCTCTGAGTTGCTCTTCTCTGCACTTTTTCCAAAGTCTCAACATCTTTTTTTGAAACGTGGTGACTGAATCTGGATGCAGTTATTCCAGATGTGGCCTTATTAAGGCTTTACAACACGGTACTAATACTCCACGTGGTTTTCAGTCTATAACTCTGTTTACACACGACCAAGGATTGTATTCACGTTTTTGGCTAACCGCCTTAAACACAGCTCAAAAAATGCGTGCCTCACAGATACCCGACACCCCCCGATGCAGGGTCCACTGGGCTAGGCCACTACTGGAGACCCCTGCCCCCTTGGCCACTAACTGAGACCCCTGCCCTTTGCAGCTCTCTCTTACAGCAACGCCAGGGGCTGCCACAAAGGATGGCAAGGAAAACAGGCCCAGCCGGATGCCCCCACTTGGCCAAAACACGGGACGGGACGGGGGACAGGCTGAGAGTCCTGGCCAACTTCAACCCAACTCAGTTTCAGGAAGTCCTCGACTTACAACAGTTCATTTAGCGACCGTTCAAAGTTACAGTGGATTCTGACAAGTTTTTCTTACTTAGCGACAGCATTCCCCGCAGTTGCGTGATCCAAATTCAGACGATTCATATTTACGAAGGTCCTTTGGGGTGGGGTGGGGGGCTCACGTGATCCCCTTGGGCAACCTTCTGTTGAGTAAACTCTGCAGGGAAAGCCGGATTCGCTTAACAACCGTGCGACTCCCTTAAACGACCCGCCGTGATCTACTCAACCACCGTGGCGCGGAAAGGTCATAAAACGGGGCAGAACTCACCAGACATGCCTCACTTAACCACACAGGGAGTTTGGGGTGTGTGTGCTCCCTTGCGGTCGTAAGTCGAGGACTCCCTCTCGAGCCGAGGAGGTCCGGCTCTGCCGAGTGAGGGATGGGAGACCACAGGGTGATTCCAGGGCGGGAGGCAGGACTGAGAAGTTAGCAGAGCTGGATTTCAGGGAGGTCGCTCTGCTCGGGGGCTGGCTGGGACACATGGGCCATGGAGTAGATGGGGGAACCTGGCTCAAGGCTGGGGGGGGGGGGGTCCCGCAGCTGGGAAACATGGAGAGCCATTGGTGGGACAACAACTCTTTGGAGCAGGGGTCTCCAACCTTGGCAACTTTAAGACTAAAGTTGCCAAGGTTGGAGACCCCTGCTCTTGAGAAGGTTGGGTGGGTGGGGTTTTTCCCAATTTTTACAGCCACAGGGGGGAGGGGGGGCTCCCTTTTTCCACACAAAACAGCCCCACCTACTCAATCTGAGCATCTCAGGCAGGGGGGAAAGGAAGGGAGGGAGGGGGAAGGCCGGGGACCCATAAAAATGGATGGCCGGGATGGGAGGGAGTGGGGTGGGGGGGGGTGTAACTGCAGAAATGTTCCTCCTGGGAAGGACCCCTGTCAATATTTGGGAACCTTAGCAACCTTCATGGCTGAAAAAACCCCACAACAGATGTGAAGGGCAGATGTGACCCATAGACTAGCACTTGTTTGGCTGTGGGGGTGGGGGGTCAAGGGTCTTGAATGGTTTTTTTTAATCCCTCTGCAGGAAAACACACACAGAGAGAGAGAGAGAGAGAGGTTTGGGAAAGTCCTGTCTTCCCTCCTTCCCTGTCTTCCTTCTACTCTCCTTTCCATTTCTCTATCTGCTTCCTTCCTTCCCCTTCCTCCCCCCTCCCTTTCTTTCTTCTTTCTTTCCTCCATCCCTCCCTTTCTTCCTTCCTATCTACTTCCTTCCTTCCTTCCTCCCTCTTTCCTTCTGCTCTTCCTCCCTCCCTCCCACCCTGTTCTTCCCTTCCTTCTCTCCTTCCATCTTCTGTCCTCCCTGCCTCCCTCTTTCCTTCTGTTCTTCCTCCCTCCTTTCCTCATGTTCTTCCTCCTTCCCTTTCTTCCTTCCTATCTCCTCCGTTCCTTCCTTCTTTCCTCCCTCTTTCCTTCTGTTCTTCCTCCCTCCCTGTTCTTCCATTCCTTCTCTCTTTCTCTCCTTCCATCTTCTTTCCTCCCTCCCTCCCTTCTTTTGTTCCCCCCTCCTTCCTTCTGTTCTTCCTCCCTCTTTTCCTCTCTGCCACTTTCATTATTTTGTTCTTCCTCCCTCCCTTTCTTCCTATCTCCTTTGTTTTTTCCTTCTTTCCTCCCTCTTTCCTTATGTTCTTCCTCCCTCCCACCCACCCTGTTCTTCCCTTCCTTCTCTCTCTCCTTCCATCTTCTTTCCTCCCTCCCCCTCCCTTCTTTCGTTCCCTCCTTCCTTCCTTCTGTTCTTTCTCCCTCCCTCTTTTCCTCCCTGCCTCTTTCATTATTTTGTTCTTCATCTATCCCGCTTTTCCTCCCTGCCAGTTTCATTATTTTGTTCTTCCTCCCTCCCTTTCTTCCTATCTCCTTTCTTTTTCCTTCTTTCCTCCCTCTTTCCTTCTGTTCTTCCTCCCCCCACCCTGTTCTTCCCTTCCTTCTCTCTTTCTCTCCTTCCATCTTCTTTCTTCCCTCCCTCCCTCCCTCCCTTCTTTTGTTCCCCCCCTCCTTCCTTCTGTTCTTCCTCCCTCTTTTCCTCTCTGCCACTTTCATTATTTTGTTCTTCCTCCCTCCCTTTCTTCCTATCTCCTTTCTTTTTCCTTCTTTCCTCCCTCTTTCCTTCTCTTCTTCCTCCCTCCCTCCCACCTTGTTCTTCCCTTCCTTCTCTCTTTATCTCCTTCCATCTTCTTTCCTCCCCTCCCTCCCTTCTTTCGTTCCCTCCCTCCTTTCTTCTGTTCTTCCTCCCTCCCTTTCTTCCTATCTCCTTTGTTTTTTTCCTTCTTTCCTCCCTCTTTCCTTCTCTTCTTCCTCCCTCCCTCCCACCCTGTACTTCCCTTCCTTCTCTCTTTCTCTCCTTCCCTCTTCTTTCCTCCCTCCCTCCCTCCCTTCTTTCTTTCGTTCCCTCCCTCCTTCCTTATCCTCCTACTGACTGTCCTCCTTCCTCCCGCAGTCCCGTCCTGCAGCACGAAGTGTCTGAACGGGGGGCAGCTGTGCCGAGGAGGCCTGCCTGTGCCAGAAGGGATACACCGGGAACCACTGCGGCCAACGTAAGTGCCAGCGCAGGCCCCGGGCAGCCAGCATTTGCCCGCGGGCATCCCTGGGCAGAGGTCTGGGGAAAATCAACACTCATTTTATTTTCCATTTTATTTTCACAACCACCTTACTGGATCGTTTGGGTGTGTCTGTTTCCCAAAATCACTCTCCATCAATGTTTCTCAACCTTGCCCACTTTAAGAGAGGTGAATTCTGGGAGATGAAGTCCCAGGGTATTAGATTTGCCAAGTGTGAGAAAAAAACTGAGTTAAATGTGTGTTCTGGTTTAAGGAATCTTGGGAGTTGAAGCAGTGCTGAAATTCAAAGTTTTTTACTATCGGTTCTGTGGGCGTGGCTTGGTGGGCGTGGCAGGGGAAGGATACTGCAGAATCCCCATTCCCTCCCCACTCCTAGGGGAAGGATATTGCAAAATCTCCACTCCCACCCCACTCCGGGGCCAGCCAGAAGTGGTATTTGCTGGTTCTCCGAACTACTCAACATTTCCGCTACCGGTTCGTCAGAACCTGTCAGAATCTGCTGGATTTCACCCCTGAGTTGAAGTCCATCTGTCTTAATTTTCCCAAGGTAGAGAAGCACTTCCACACCCAGAAAATTTGAAGGTTGAGCAGGGATTAAAACCCAAAGTCATTTCTGGATCTATTTGACCCATAATATGCAGAATCACAGAGTTGGAAGACCTTGGAGGTCTTCTAATCTCTTCTTTAAAAAACCTCCAGTGATGAAGCACCTTACAACTTCTAGTGGCAAGCAGTTCCACTGGTTAATCATCCTCATTGTGAGGAAATTTCTCCTTAGTTCCAGGTTGCTTCTCTCCTTGGTTAGTTTCCATCCGTTGCTTCTTGACCTGCCTTCTGGTGCTTTGGAGAACAGATTGTCCCTCTTAGGTTGATCCTTGCAATGACCATATCTAGTGAGATTTCTTCCTCTGAAATCACCCCTGTAAATACGTTCAAAAGAGGCACTCCGAAGCCCATCTTCCTGGGAATCCCAAGCTCATCTTCTGATTTCTGCTTCTCTCCCTTTCCCACTCAGCCATCTGTGAAGGAGGGTGCCAGAACGGCGGACGATGCATCGGGCCCAATCGCTGTGCCTGCGTGTACGGATTCACAGGACCCCAATGCGAGAGAGGTAGGCTAGCCAATCCTGTTGGAATGCAATTGAGTCGCGGTGGTGCAGTGGTAGGAAAGCAGCACTGCAGGCTACTTCGGTTGACTGCCGGCTGCCAGCAGTTTGGCAGTTCGATACTGACGGGCTCAAGGTTGACTCATCCTTCCAAGGTCGGTAAAACGAAGACCCAGATTGTTGAGGGGAGCAAGGGGCTGACTCTGTAAACTGCTTAGAGAGGGCTGTAAAAGCACTGTGAAGCGGTATATAAGTCTAAGAGGTAAGTGGGAAGGAAGGAAGGAAGGAAGGAAGGAAGGAAGGAAGGAAGGGGCAATAGGCTGACTCTTAAACCGCTTAGAGAGGGCTGGAAAGCACTGTGAAGCGGTATTTAAATCTAAGTGCTAAGTGGGAAGGAAGGAAGGAAGGAAGTAAGGAAGGAAGGAAGGAAAGGAAGGAAGGAAGGAAGGAAGGAAGGAAGGAAGGAAGGAAGGGGCAATAGGCTGACTCTTAAACCGCTTAGAGAGGGCTGGAAAGCACTGTGAAGCGGTATTTAAATCTAAGTGCTAAGTGGGAAGGAAGGAAGGAAGGAAGGAAGGAAGGGAAGGAAGGAAGGAAGGAAGGAAGGAAGGAAGGGAAGGAAGGAAGGAAGGGGCAAGAGGCTGGCTCTGTAAACCGCTTAGAGAGGGCTGTAAAAGCACTGTGAAGCGGTATATAAATCTAAGAGCCAAGTGGGAAGGGAGGGAGGGAGCGAGGGAGGGAGGAAGGAAGGAAGGAAGGAAGGAAGAAAGGAAGGAAGGAAGGAAAGGAAGGAAGGGCCGTGGTGGCACAGTGGTTAGAATGCAGCATTGCAGACTAATTCTGCTCACTGCCAGTAGTTCAATCCTGACTGGCTCAGGGTTGACTCATCCTTCCGCGGTCAGTAAAATGAGGACCCAGATTGCTGGGGGCAACAGGCTGACTCTTCTCATCATTCCTATCTCCCATCTCCTTCCACTTATGACTGCATGACTGTAACCTTGTTGCTGGTATCCTTATGATTTATATTGACTGTTTCCTAATATGATTCGATTGCTTATTTGTTCCCTTTGACTACTATTAAGTGGTGCACCTTATGATTCTTGACAAATGTATCTTTTCTTTGATGTACACTGACAGCATATGCACCAAGACAAATTCCTTGTGTGTCCAATCACACAATAAAGAATTTATTCTATTCTATTCTATTCTATTCTAGACCGCTTAGAGAGGGCTGTAAAAGCACTGTGAAGTGGTATATAAGTCAAAGTGCTAAGTGGGAAGGAAGGAAGGAAGGAAGGAAGGAAGGAAGGAAGGAAGGAAGGAAGGAAGGAAGGAAGGGCCGTGGTGGTGCAATGGTGAGAGTGTAGTATTATAGGCTAACTCTGCCGACTGCCAGGAATTCAATCCTGACCAGCTCAAGGTTGACTCAGCCTTCCATCCTTTCCGAGATCGGTAAAATAAGGACCCAGATTGTTGGGGGCAAGAGGCTGACTCTGTAAACTGCTTAGAGAGGGCTGTAAAAACATTATGAGGCGGGATATAAGTCTTACGTGCTTTGCTATCCCGTTACAAGTGAGTTAAACACACTGGTTCTGGTTTAAGCTGGGGAATTCGGTGAGTTTTGTTTTTTTTTTTTAATTTGATTTATATGCCGCCCTTCTCCGGAGACTCAGGGCGGCTTACAATGCGCTAAGCAATAGCCTTCATTCTTTTGTATATTTATACAAAGTCAGCTTATTGCCCCCACAAACTGGGTCCTCAATTTACCTACCTTAGAAAGGATGGAAGGCTGAGTCAACCTTGAGCCTGGCGAGATTCGAACTTACAGTAATTGCAGACAGCTGGTGTTAATCACAATGCTATCAGTCTGCTGAGCCACCAGGCCCTATGGTGGAGTTGAAGTCGATATGTCTTAAAGTTGCCAAGTTTGAGAAACTGAATTAAATTAAACAGTGGCTCTGGTTTAAGGTGGGGAATTCTGGGAGCTGAAGTCCCAATGTCTTAAAGTTGGCTAAGTTTGAGAAAGTGAGTTAAACATACTGGTTCTGGTTTAAGATTTTGGGAGTTAGTCCACATGTCTTCAAGTTGCCAAGTTTGACGAACCGAATTAAACACACTGGTTCTGGTTTAAGCTGGGGAATTCTGGGAGTTGAAGTCCCAACGTCTTAAGCTTTCCAAGTTTGAGAAACTGAATTTTCTCAGCAAGAGAATTCAAGAATTTTATTTTGGGCGGGGAGGGGTTTCTATTTTTTTGTTTGTTTTTGGCTTATTAAAAGACAGGCTTCAATGCTTGGGTAATGAGCACAATCTTGGGCTGTCAAGCCATAGATATTTTTGTCAAGGAACAGTGAAGGCTTGAGATTTCTGATTTCCGGTTGCAAACGTAGGCAAAGGGCTCGAGGTTTTCAATGCAGAACGTTTAGCGTAGCCGGGGGGAGTGGGGGTGACCGAAGCAATGCCGCTGGATGTTGTCAGCCATCTGCAGTCTGGTTGAACTAAGACAGGGATGGCGAACCTTTTCGGCACTGAGTCCTGAAAAAGGAGCATGCACGCTTGGCCGCAACCAGGGGTGGGTTCTAAATTTTTTTACTACCGGTTCTGTGGGTGTGGCTTGGAGGTCATGTGACTAGGTGGGCATGGCTAGCTGGTCAGAGTCATTTCTGGAAGGTCCTCGCCCTTACGACCAGTCCTCACACTTAGGACCCAACTCATTTGTTTCCTTTTAACACTGATCAGCTGTAGGGCGGCCCTTTAAAGCCCCTCCGGCAAGAGTTTAAACAGTTTTTTTCCCTCTAGTCATCAGCTGGGACTCAGGAGGCAGCAATAGATTGGGGGTGGGGCCAAATAAAAGGTAAGAATAACGTGGGGGGGTGGGAGGGCAGGGGGGGAGAACCGGTTCGGTGAGGTCATATCGTCATCGCTACTGGCTCGACTGAACCGGACCGAACCGGGAGGAACCCACCACTGCTACAGATACCCACACCGTTTACCTGCCGGGTAGAAGCAAGGAGCTTAATATAAATAGCCCCCATTCCAGACAGTCCTCATTTTCAGACGTCGAGAGAGGAAAAACCTCAGATGAAATGCCAACGAAACAAAAATAGAAGTCTGAATCAAATCCATGTGTACTTTGGATGAAAGATGCGTAGAATTGCTCTGCAGGGCATCCGCTCTGCGCTCCCAAATCTCCTGGCTTGCTTTCCAACAAGCCTTTAGCTCTCCATGAAAAGAGGGATAGAATCAAAGAGTCAAGAGTCCTGGTGGCGCAGCATACTAAAGCACTGTTATTAACAGTGTTATTAACACCAGCTGCCTGCAATTACTGCAGGTTCGAATCTCGCCAGGCTCAAGGTTGACTCAGCCTTCCATCCTTTCTAAGGTAGGTAAATTGAGGACCCGGTTTGTGGGGGTAATAAGATGACTTATTATACATATTTATACATATTTGTGTATAAATATACAAAAGGATGAAGGCTATTGCTTAACGCATTGTAAGACGCCCTGAGTCTCCGGAGAAGGGTGGCATATAAATCAAATTTAAAAAAAAAGAAAAGATGACATGAAGTTCTACTACCGCTTTACAAAGCCTTGGTAAAGCCACAGCTGGAATACCGGGTCCGGTTCCAATCATCACGATGCAAAAAAGATGTTGAGAGTGCAGAGAAGACCAACAAAGATGATTCGGGGACTGGAGGCCAAAACGAACCAAGAACGGTTGCAGGATTTGGGCGCTTCGAGGCTTTCAAGAAGAGATTGGGCTGCCGTTTGTCAGAAATGGTGTAGCGGGGGGTGAGTGGGGTTGGACTAGATGACCTACAAGGTCCCTTCCAACTCCTGTTACTCTTATCTGTCAGGCTAGTCTAGAAAAAAGAAGGACTGGGGTGACATAACAGCAGTCTTCCAATATTTGAGGGCTGTCCCAAAGAAGGGGGCGGGGCTTCCCACCTTAAAGCAAAAGGGAGAAAATCCATTAAAGCTACAGTGATCCGACTGTCTTTGGAACTCCCCGAGACTGGGTTTTGTGCAGGCATGCCTCAAATGCCACCGAAAATCAGGCGGCTTTTAACCCGCGTGGCCGATAGATTGAAACACAAAATGGCGTTTGGGAGATTTTTGGAATGGCGTTTGGGATCTTGTCGCTGTGAAGAACTCAAGGGTTTTTTTGGTGGGAAGGTGGGAAAGCATTTCCGGTGTCTGAGATTAAACCTGATTCCCAGCTGGGCTGCCTCTGCCAAAACAAACCGGGGCCCTGGCTGTGCGAAGAAAGAGGGATCGGGTTTCAAAGCCTCCTGAGCTTCTTCGAGGCGGCAAGATAAGTTCTGCCTGCTGGAGTCTTAGCTCCGACGCCCCCCCACGCCCCCCCCCTAACAGTCGGGGTCTCCTTGCAACCCTCCAGATGTTTTGGATTAAAGTTCTCATCAAACCCAGCTGTTACGGTCTGGAGTTGGGAGGTGGCAGGCTTTTGTAGGCCCAAACATCTGCAGGGCATCAGGGTGAAGAAAGCGGATCGGCCGGGCGAGGGAAGAAGCCGAGCGGGACCTCTCCTATTTCTTCCTCTTCTTGCAGAATAACAGAGTTGGACGGGACCTTCGAGGTCTTCTAGTCCAACCCCCTGCTCAGGCAGGAAACCAATTCAATATGTGAGTCGACAGTGTGCGGCAGCAGCTAAAAAAGGCAATGCAATCCTAAATTGCCTTAAACATCATCTAGGACTCCGGGGCCCATCATGGTGGAGAATGGCTTGGCTTCCCGTTTGGCTCAGTTCTGGGTTACATCAACCGATCACGTAAAGTGTTAGTACTGCTTTATAATGCCTTGGTAAGCTCACACTTGGAATATTGCATCCAGTTTGAAAAGGATAAGAGAGTTGGAAGGGGCCTTGGAGGTCTTCTAGTCCAACACCCTGCTCAGGCAGAAAACCCTATATCTTTTTTCCCTCAGGTCCCGAAAGCGCGTCTTGCCCACACTACAATGCAATGCCCCCCCTGCGCCCTGTTTTGGGCCTAGCAGGCCTCCCTGAAGCCTCCAGAGGTCGGAAACGGCCCGTTTCTGGACTTCCGGTAGGCGCGATTCTCGCCCTCCCCAGACTCCGGAGGCTTTCCTGGAGCCTGGGGAAGGTGAAAACTGCCTCCCGCACCCCTCCGGAGGCTAGAAACCAGGGGTGAAATCCAGAAGGTTCTGACAGGTTCTGGAGAACCAGTAGCGGAAATTTTGAGTAGTTCAGAGAAACGGCAAATACCACCTCTGGCTGGACCCAGAGTGAGGTGGGAATGGGGATTTTGCAGTATCCTTCCCCTGCCACGCCCACCAAGCCACACCCACAGAACCGGTAGTAAATAAATCTGGATTTCACCACTGCTGGAAACGGCCCATTTCTGGACTTCCCGGAGGCCTGTTTTTCGCCCTCCCAGAGCCTCCGTGTGAGACCTGTACTTACCTGGCATCCACAACGGGCCACGTAGAGACTCCTGGGAGGGGAGGGGTGGCATGGGCGAAGCCAGCCCAAAATCAGCTGGCCGGCACACGCATGGGCGCTGGAGTTGACCTAGGCCAATGGCTTGCGGGCCTGCAGATATGCCACCTGTGGCACGCGTGCCATAGGTTTCCCATCACGGCCCTATGCCATTTCAGACAAGTGGCTGTCCAGTCTCTTCTTAAAAACTTCCCGTAATGTTGCAGCATCTTCAACTTCTGAAGGCAAGGAGTTCCACTGGTTAATTGTTCTCCCTGTTAGGAAGTTTCTCCTTAGTTCTAAGTTTTGGTCGCCACGGTGTAAAAAAGATGTGGAGACTTTAGAAAGAGTGCAGAGAAGAGCAACAAAGATGATTAGGGGACTGGAGGCTAAAACATACGAAGAACGGTTGTATGTCTACTTTAATGAAAAGAAGGACGAAGGAGAGACATGATAGCATCTTCCAAAATTTGAGGGGCTGCCCCAAAGATGCAGGTGTCGACCTATTTTCCAAAGCACCTGAGGGTAGGACAAGAAGCAACAAATGGAAACTAATCCAGGGGAGAAGCAACCTGGAATGAAGGAGAAACTTCCTAACAGTGAGGACAATTAACCACTGGAACAGCTTGCCACCAGAAGTTATGGATGCTTCATCATTGGAGGTCTTCAAGAAAATATTAGAAAATATTACCATTTGTCTGGAATGGTATAAAGTCTCCTGCTTGAGGAGCAGGTTGGAATAGAAAACCTCCAAGGTCCCTTCCATTGTTCTGTTATTTTGTGTCCCCCTCACCCCTTTCACTGTGGGGCCAGGCAAGGAAAGGGGAAACCCTCGCGAGAAATCATTTTTTCTTCTTCCTGGCCCCACATTTATCAGTTCTGCAGGTATTTTGGCTTTTCCCTGACCGCAAAGGGCCAGCCCTTCTGTGAATCCATAGCGTGAAAAGTCACTTTTGATTTATTTTTTTTTAAAAAAGAAGAGAGTTGAGGGTCCTGTTGCAGCCCCCACTCCTGAAAGCACTGGGGAGGGGAAAACGAAGGAGGGGGCTTTGGAAATCCACAAAGTGGATTGGTAGTACAGTGGTCTAAGGCACCCTGTTATTAAGCTGGTTATTAAGACCAGCTGCCTGCAATTATACTGCAGGTTCGAATCTCTCCAAGGCTCAAGGTTGACTCAGCCTTCCATCCTTTCTAAGGTAGGTAAACTGAGGACCCAGATTGTGGGGGCAATAAGCTGACTTTGTATAAATATACAAAAGGATGAAGGCTATTGCTTAATGCATTGTAAGCCGCCCTGAGTCTCCGGAGAAGGGCAACATATAAATCAATTTTTAAAAAAAAAAAAAAAAAAAGGGGAGGGAGGGAGGGAGGGAGTCCGAGCTGGGGGCAATTTGCTAGTTTGCAAAGGTCCGGAATCTTGATTTCTTCAAGATTGGGGTGGGAGGGAGGGAGGGAGGGAGGGAGGGGAGTTCAGTCAAGATGGCAGCTGCAACCGGACAGTGCCAAACAGGGTTTGCAAACCTGTGGGGTTTGCCGAGCTGAGCAGCTGCTTATTGGGAGAGAGGGGGTGGGAGATTAATTTTGGATTTTCTTCTTGGATGGGTTTTAATCCCCGGGCTTCCTGGGGTGGGAGGGGGGGCTGGCTGTGTAATAGCCTAAATCATAATTATTGTAAACCTCCCAAGGGGGTTTTTTTGAGTCCGAAGGAAATCCCCTTCATTCGCTGGAGGCCGATTCCCAGGAAAGCGTGCAAAAAGTCTGCAATCCAAGTATGCAGATGTCTTTCTGGAAGGAGGGGGGAAAAAGGGGGGGAGATAACACAGGGGAGGGGAGGTACAGGAAGGTCATTCGTGCATTGGGGAAGGGGAAAGGTCTGGATGCCCCTTTCCCCAAAACTCAGTTTCTCGAATGGAAGCTGCTTCAAATTGCTACTAGTCCTCATGATCTCTTGCCAAGGTCGTGCGGGCCAACTTCCCCAGGGACTGTTTGGAGGGGAGGGGAGGAAATAATTGGATCGGCAGGAAGCAAACTCCTCTTCCTCCCCCCCTTTGTCTTTGCACCCCCACACTCCCCCCCCCCAAATTGAGGAAGGGTCTGCCTACCCATTTTGGCAGTGGTGGGATTCAAGTAATTTAACAACCGGTTCTCTACCCTAATGTTTTCTTCTAACAACCACTTTGCCAAACTGTTCAGAAAGTTAACAACTGGTTCTGCCGAAGTGGTGCGAACCGGCTGAATCCCAGCACTGCATCTCGGGGGAGGGGGCAGTCTTAGCCTCTGTCCCATGTCTTTTCTCCAAAGCAGACTTTTCACCTGAACCTCTTCTCTCAAACCCAGGGTTGAATTTCTTTTCCCTGCCAATCAGAGTTTTGATGTTTGGCCTCTCTGCGGATCTGCAGGGTGCTGCTCCTCTGGGTCTCCCCAGCCAGCTGGGGATGATGGGAGTTGTACTCCAGACAACCTGGAAGGCTGTAAGAGGAGGAAGGGGCTTCGCTAGGACCCTTTGAAGCCACCGGATGCCGAGACCGCAGGCCAGGTGTTGGCAAAGAGGACTGAACCAGCCAGAGAATTTGGTTCCTTTGGGAGCTGCTGAACCTGGAAAGTTATCCAGGGTTAGCAGAGATGCTTGGAGAATAACAGAGTTGGAAGGGACCTTGGAGGTCTTCTAGTCCAACCCCCTGCTCAGGCAAGAAGCCCTGCGTCATTTCAGACAAGTGGCTGTCCAAGCTCTTCTTAAAACTTCCACTATTGGAGCATTCACAACTTCTGGTGGCAAGTCGTTCCACTGGTTAGTTGTTCTCACTGTCAGGAAGTTTCTCCTTCATTCCAGGTTGCTTCTCTCCTGGATGAGTTTCCTCCCATTGCTTCTTGTCCTGCCCTCAGGTGCTTTGGAGAATAGCTTGACTCCCTCTTCTTTGGGGCAGCCCCTGAGATATCGGAACACTGCTATCTTGTCTCCCCTGGTCCTTCTCTTCATTAAACTAGACACACCCAGTTCGTGCAACCGTTCTTCATATGTTTGAGCCTCCAGTCCCCTAATTATCTTTGTTGCTCTTCTCTGCACTCTTTCTAGAGTCTCCACATCTTTTTTACATCGTGGCGACCAAAACTGGATGCAATATTCCAAGTGTGGCCTTTCCAAGGCATTATAAAGCAGTATTAACCCTTCACGTGATCTTAATTCTATCCCTCTGTTTATGCAGCCTAGAACTGTGTTGGCTTTTTTGGCAGCTGCTGCACACGGCTGGCTCATATCTAAATGGTTGTCCACCAGGACTCCAAGATCCCTCTCACAGTTACTACTATTGAGCAAGGTGTTAAGGATATTGTTGTTGTGTTACCAACCAGCAGAGTGTAGAGCACAGAGAAACATTGCTGAGAGCAATGAATAAGAGATATGCAAACTGGTTTACTTTATAGTTTACTTTATAGTAAAGTTTACTTTATAGTGAAAAAACAATCTCATAGTCTTTAAACAAATCCAAGTCTTTGTCAGTTAAATCAGTCCGAAGTTACAGATATTTTCTTACCACACAAACAGTAGTTGGTTAGAATAACAAACTCACTCTGGTTCACAAACCACGATGGTAGCAGATCCATCCAACGATGATAGCACAATAGTAGCAACTCCTCACACAATGGTAGCATATCATCAAGTGAATATTTTACAGTACCTCAAAATATATATATTGTCTGGACAACTTGTTAGGCTCAAACCATATCCTAACACAAGGTACCACATATACGGTACCTGTGCATTTTGTTTTTCTTCCCTAAATGTAGAACCTTACTTTTTTCACCGTTGAATTTCATTTTGTTAGATAGCCCCCAATGTTCAAGTCTGTCCAGATCCTTCTGTATCTTGAGCCTATCTTCTGGAGTGTTGGCTATTCCTGCCAGCTTGGTGTCATCTGCAAATTTGATGAGTTCCCTATCTATCCCCTCGTCCAAGTCAATGATGAAGATGTTGAAAAGTAAAAAGTACCTCACTTCTCTCTGTGTTATTTGGCCTTTTCCTACTGGCCTTTGGCCATCTTCATCTTCTTTATCTTCATTCCTTCTCTTCCTTCTACCTTCACCCCTGTTGGGTAGAAGATCTTGGTCCTCTTGGAGAAGATGAAGCGCCATTGGGAAGCAAACTGTTCTACCTTTTCTTAGTCAACTTCCTATCTGCACTAGGATCTCTTTGGGCACAGGTCTCCAAATATGGCAACTTTAAGACTTGTGGACTTCAACTCCCAGAATTCCTCAGCCAGCCATGCATGGAGTCCTTGGAGATTGGGCCAATCAGTCTGCGTGTCAGCGTTCCAAGTAATGCACCCATAGAAGCCAGAACTCCGAGGCAGGCAAATTCCTCAAAGAACAATTTATTGGATACATACATCATATTGGCACAGCTGGTGAAAACCGACTCTGAGATTTCCCGCGGCTTTCACCTAATTAAAAAGTTTCCCCTTTCCCTCCCAAGTCACTGGTCATGCTGTCCAATCCAGGTGCTGGCCGGTTGCTTGGTTACTTCACTCCTCCTCTGGCCAGCCACATTCTGTGAGAGCCAACCCGGACCACCCCAACGATGCCCTTGAAGTGATGTCCCGGTGCCTGGAGACCGTGCGGATCTGGATGGGAAGAAACAGGCTCAGGCTCAACCCATCCAAGACCGAGTGGCTGTGGTTTCCGACGTCCCGATATAGTCAGTTGGCGCCATCACTGACTATTGGGGGTGAATCGCTGGCCCCCACCGAAAGGGCTCACAACTTGGGCGTCCTCCTGGATTCACGGCTGTCTTTAGAAGAGCATCTGATGGCCGTGACCGGGAGGATTTTTCATCAGGTTCGCCTGATTCGCCAGTTGCGTCCCTTTCTGGATCGGGACTCATTACGCACAGTCACTCATGCCCTCGTCACTTCCCGCCTGGACTACTGCAACGCTCTCTACATGGGGCTCCCCTTGAGGTGCACTCAGAGGCTCCAACTGGCGCAGAGTGAGGCCACACGGGTGGTGATGGGAGCGACATGGTGTTCCCATGTAACACCTCTCCTGCACGAGCTGCACTGGCTCCCGGTGGTCTTCCGGGTGCGCTTCAAGGTCTTGGTTACCACCTTTAGAGCGCTCCATGGCTTAGGACCTAGTTATTTACGAGACCGCCTGCTGCCACCAGTAGCCTCCCACCAGCCGGTACGCTCTCATAGAGAGGGGCTCCTCTGGGTGCCATCAGCCGAACAATGTCGACTGGCAGCTCCCAGGGAGAGAGCCTTCTCGGTGGGGGCACCTTTCGCCATGCTCTTAAAACCTTTTTATTCTATCAGGCTGGCCTGGCCTAATTTTTCCCTTTTTTCCTTTTAAAATACAAATTTTAAATTGTAATTTATTGGGGTGTTTTAAATCGGTCTTCAGCCAAATTATTTAATCCGGTTTTATTCTGTTTTAATTTTTGTACTAATGTGTTTTTATCTTGTGGCTGTTCACCGCCCTGAGTCCTTCGGGAGTAGGGCGGTATACAAATCAAATAAAACAAACAAACAAACAAACAAACAATGTCCTTGGTTCCCACAGGAAAGCTTTATTGTTTTGGCTACAAAACCCCATCTAACTATTTCCCCCCTCTCTCCAAGGGGCTTCAAAAATTTTAGCAAGGGGTTCTCTGCCCGGTTGCTGGGTGGGTGTGGCCATGGTGGGCGTGGCCTAGTCGGCCTCCTGCAACATGTCCCGGGGGTGGGGGTCCTTTTTGCCCTCCCCGGGTTCCGGAGGCTTTCTTCGCGCCTCCAAGAGGGCGAAAACAGCCTCCCAAGGCTCTGGACACCCTCTGGAAGCTGGAAACGGGCCTGTTTCCAGCCTTCCTGAACTTCCGGTAGGACCGTTTTTCGCCCTCCCTGAGACTCCGCATGCGCCCTGAACCCCAAAACAAGCTGCGTGGGGACTCCTGGGAGGGGAGGGGTGGGTGGTATAGTGGTAAGTATCCCCACCTGTCACACGGGAGACCAGGGTTCAATTCCCCGACAGGGAGGTAGATGTCAGCGTTTCAATGCTGGCATAGAGAGCAGAGTAGAGCGAGAGATAAACTCTGACACTTTTGCCTGCCAAATCCCTTTGAAGCCGGGTTGTCGTGGAAATGAGGGGAGGGGGCACATTCCTGGGAAATGACGAGAAAAGGAGTCTGAAGAATGACTTGGAAGATAGCCAATGAGAAGCAGAGATTTGGGGATCGGAAAGGGAGGGATTGGGGGGCAAAAGGTCAGTCTTGTCTACGTGGAGTCATGATCCGGTGGCTGTGCTCAATTAAAGAAAGATTTCCTTAAAGATTGGCAGTTTGGAAATTCATTTAATTTTGAGATAGCATCGCAGTCTGACACAGCCAAGCGTGGGATTTGGGGGTTCTCCGAATTGCACAGAATCTTAGCTAGAGGGTCTCCTGAACCCCTACGAACCCCCAGCAACCCACCCTTGCCTCCCTCTGTTGTAGCCTCCAAGATGGCTTCACTTCAGAGTTGACACTCTGGTTCCACTCGGTCTTGCTCTTGTGGCCACTTAGTCTTCAGTGCTTCTGATACGCCAACAATGACGGGTTTGACCACTCTTGGCTCAACAGCAGTAACTGCGAGAGGGATTTTATTTTTATTTTTTTTAATTGGTTCGATTTACATGCCGCCCTTCTCTGGAGACTCAGGGCGGCTTACAATGCATTAAGCAACAGCCTTCATACTTTTGTATATACCTGCTTAGTAGGGCTTTCACCCCCCCACCCCCAAGCGGTGTTCTTTTTTATACAAAGTCAGCTTATTGCCCCCACAATCCGGGTCCTCATTTTACCTACCTCGGAGGGATGGAAGGCTGAGTCAACCTTGAGCCCTGGTGAGATTTGAACTTGCAGTAATTGCAGGCAGCTGGTGTTACTTAACAGTGCTTTAGTCTGCTGCACCACCAAGGCTCATTTTGGAGTCCTAGTGGACAATGTAGGCTGGGGACCCCCGGGGAGGGCCTTCTCTGTGGGGGCACCCACCCTCTGGAACCAACTGCCCCCAAAGATAAGGAGAATCCAAGACCTTGGTGCCTTCCGCCGTGCCCTTAAAACTTTCTTTTTTCAGCAAGCCGGGCTGGTTTAACACTTTTAAATGTTTTTAACTGGTTTGTCATTGTTTTTTAATTACGGGGCCAAATTTATACATATCTTTTTAATAGTATTTTAATGTTTGTAGTTTATGTATTTATTTGGCTGTACACCGCCCTGAGTCCTCAGGGAGAAGGGCGATATATAAATTTGATATAAAATAAATAAATAAATAAAATAAAATCCCTTAATTATGAGCCCTCAGTTGCCAAAAAAGCCAACACAGTTCTGGGCTGCATCAACAGAGGGATAGAATCAAGATCACGTGAAGTGTTAATATCGCTTTATAAGGCCTTGGTGAGACCACACTTGGAATCCTGCATCCAGTTTTGGTCTCCACGATGTAGAAAAGATGTGGAGACTCTAGAAAGAGTGCAGAGAAGAGCAACCAAGAGGATTAGGGGACTGGAGGCTAAAACATAGGAAGATCGGTTGCTAGTTTAGCAACAGAAATTTGGAGCTCAATTGAAGTTGTGACACAAGGGTTGCTTGTATTTCTGTTTTCAGAAGCTTTGCCAAAAAGGGGTCCCGACATCTTTATCTGCTGTCCGGAAAAGCTATTTTTGCACAAGTGCTGTCCGATTTAAGAGTGTGCTTATCGCATCTCTGTCCACTTTAGAAACATCCGTGCCTTCTGAGATTAGGGTATTTGCTAGAAGTGCCTTTCCAGGTAACATCTCATGAGCATCCGGACTACGAAGTGAGAATGTTGGCTAATGCAGTTGTCAGGGTTCCAAGGAATACATCCCATTCCATAAGAACTCCGCGGAAGGCCTATTCCTCAAAGAACATTTTATTGGGATATATCAAATTGGCTCGGCATTTTCTTGGTGAAAAACCGGCTCTAAGTTCCCGCCAGGTTTACACCCAATTAAAAGTAAAGCTTTGTCACTTCCTCCTAGAGCAGGGGTGAAATCCAGCAAGTTCTAACAGGTTCTGGAGAAACGGTAGCGGAAATTTTGAGTAGTTTGGAGAACCGGCAAATACCACCTCTGGCTGGCCCCAGAGTGGGGTGGGAATGGAGATTTTGCAATATCCTTCCCCTGCCAAGCCTACCAAGCCATGCCCACAGAACTGGTAGGGAAAAGTTTTGAATTTCACCCCAAACAGAGTCATCAATCACTTGGTCCAATCAGCATGTAGTCCAGTTGTTAGGTGACCTCAGTCTCCACCTCTCAAATACCTGCGCCCATGTCCTTGATTCCCAGGGGAAAGAACTTTATTTTGGCTACAGCACCCCAACTATCTCAACAACCCACCCACTCCCTGGTCCCTTTGCTCCAGGCTGTGTCGGCCCTGAAGCTGTGAGAAGAAGAAACTAGAAAAACTACAAAAGAAAATGTCCACAGTTCAGCCAATTGTACGGTTGACACAAACAGGACTCCGAGGCAAGGAGATTCCTCAAATATTATTTTTATTGGACATATCATATTGGCACAGGCTGGTGAAAACTGACTCTAAATATTCCCACGGTTTACACCTAATTAAAAGTAAAAGTTCCCCCCCTCCCACCAATCAGTCACATGGTCCAATCAAAATACCGTCTGGTTGCCTGGTAACATCACTCCTCCTCTCTCCTGCCATTGGTGGGAATGATCTTGGTTCCCAGGAGAAAGTATTTTGTTTTGACTACAAAACCCCAGCTATCTCTATTCTCCTATCCCTATCCCTCAGCTTCAGGGTCGCAACCCTGAAGCAACAAAATGGCTTCGGTCAGACCAGCTTCAGGGTTGACTGGAGTCTTGGGTTGCTTCCACACAGGTACAGTCAGTCCTTGACTTACAACTGTTCTTTTAGTGATGGTTTGAAGTTACAACTATCAAGCCTGCCACATCTCAAACCTCTAAATAAAAACGATCCTTGGCTCCGTTTGTTGAGAAAGGTATAGTTTATTAGAGATCAATTAAGTAATCCTCGGCTTACAACATTTCCTTTAGTGACCGTTCAAAGTTACCACATCACTTTAAAAAGTGACTGATGACCGTTTTTCACAGTTACGACCTTTGTGGCTTCCCCATGCTCAAGTCATCAAAATTCAGACACTTAGCAAGTGGTTCATCCTTATGACGGTTGCAGTGTCCTGGGGGTCACATGATCCCCTTTTGTGACTTCCTGACAAACACAGTCAAAGGGGAAGCCAGATTCACTGAACAGCCGTGTCACTAACTTATCCGCTGCAGGGATTCATTTAAGAATGGTGGCAAGAAAGGTTGTAAAATGGGGCAAAACTCACTTAACAAATGTCTCACGTAACAACAGAGATTTGGGGCTCTGTTGTGATTTTAAGTTGAGGATGACCTGAATTGCAATAGTGCAAAGCCAGAACTGAAAATCGCGCGCCAAAATCCCTAAGTGTCAGGCCTGTCCCAGCTTGGATAGTCAGAAAAGAAAGACCCTTGAAGCCAAGTGGTTACAGCGTAGCAAAGCCAGATCTGAGGATTTCAGGGCGATCACAGGAAACCCGCCCCCACCCCCCGGATGCTGCAATTGTCCCATGCGAAGCACCCAAATTTTGATCCCAATGACTATGGGGATGATGCCACAATCGTAAGTGCGAGGAGCAGTCTTCAGCCTCTCTTCCCATCCCCCCGCCGTTGTAACTTCGGATACTCACCAAACGATGGTTTTCAAGATGAAAGAAATCTACCCCCCTTGTACTCCAGCAGTTGAGAGGGCGTTCCCCCTAAATACAAAGCTAAGGTTCTAGTCCTCATGGAAGTTGGCCAAGGGTGGGCTTCCGTTGGGAAAAGAACAAATGGGTTACAGGCAGGGGTAAAATGCTCCCGGTTCGGACTGGATCGCCCGATCCGGTAGCGATGGCAGCAGGCGGGAGAACCAGTAACAAAAATCCCTGCCCCCCCCATTGCCCAGCTGAGCCATGCAATCGTCAGCGGCTTTTTATTTTTTACTTTTAAAAGCATTTTTTCTACAACTTCTTCCACTGAAAAAATGCTTTTAAAAGTAAAAAAAAGCCTCTGATGATCACACAGCTCAGCTGGGATCGTCAGAGGCTTTTCAAAGCAATTTTTTAACCACCTCTTCCGCCAAAGAGGTCGCAGAAAAAATGCTTTAAAAGTCTCTCTGACGATCAGACAACTCAGCTGGGATTGTCAGAGAGGCTTTTTAAAAAATGCTTTGAAAAGCCTCTGTGATGATCAGGCAACTCAGCTGGGATCATCAGAGAGACTTTTAAAGCATTTTTTTTCTGCAACCTCTTCAGCAGAAAAGGTGGTTTAAAAAATGCTTTGAAAAGCCTCTGACGATCTCAGCTGTGTTGCCTGATCGGCAGAGGCTTTCAAAGCATTTTTTTGCATTTGCAGAAAAAATGCTTTGAAAAGTTAAAAAAAAAAAGTTGGCCACGCCCACCCAGTCACATTACCCTCACCACCAAGCCACGCCCACAGAACCAGTAGTAACAAATTTTACATTTCACCTCTGGTTACCGGGTGCCTTAAAATTGTGTTTTGGGACAGGACCAAGTTGACCATGTGGGGCAGCCTTACAGCCTTTCTCGTGTACGGAGGGGGGGGGGTCAATCCCATGTCCGAGCCTTAATAAAATTTGATTGCAGCCTCATTAAATCTTTGATCACCTGACCTCTTCCAATTAGATCCAGATGTGCTCTGGCCCTCCGCCAGCTCGCCCTCCCCTCCCCTCCCCTTCCCGCCCCTGCCTAGGCACTGCAGACAGCTTCGGCTGTTCTCCGTCACTTGCTGGGAACTTAAATCAGGAAATCTATTTTTGTCCATTTCTCTGCCTTCCCCCCTTCTCCCCCCTCCCCCAAGTCTATTTTGGGAGCAGGACTTAAAAAGAAAAAGGGGGGAGGGTGTCTGGCTCCTTCCTTCTCAAAGGTTGGCCTTGGGAGTCCTGTTCAGTCTCCAGGATGGGCTTTCTCAACCGGGGGTAATTTTAAGATGGGTGGACTTCAACTCCCAGAATTCCCCAGCCAGCATGAGGAATTAAACACACTTTAAGAGGGGGGGAGCAATGTGGACTTTGCTGTCTTCGAAAGGGTGGCCTTTGTCTTTTAAATGCAGATGGACTACTGGATCTTGTCCTGATGGGTTTGTTCTCCTAGGTTGCGCCATGCGTTTGTGAAGTGGCTGTTTTGTTTCCCCAATGTACAGATCTGCACAGGGCTCACTACATTGTACTGCATCTACCACGTTGCTCAGTTTCTGTCTGGGTGTTTTATCCTTGGGGTGGACAAGCTTCTGCCTTCGTGTATTATTGGGTTTGAAGTGTGCACATATGTTGTGTTGGCTGAAGATCCTCCTGAGCTTTTCCGATATTCCTGCAATGTATCGAATGACAGTGTTGCTTATCAGGACACGTAAAAGGGTGTCATGTTCTCCATGCCTTACAGGTAGTCCTCGACTTACAACCATTCACTTAGTGACCATTCAAAGTTAGAACGTCATGGGAAAAAAGTGGCTTATGACCATTTTTCACACTTATGGCTATTTTTCACACTTATGGCTGTTGCAGCATCCCCACAGTCATGCGATCAAAATTCAGACGCTTGGCATCTGACTCATATTTCTGATGGTCGTAGAGTCCCCGGTGATGTGATCCCCTTTTGTGCCCTTCTAAAAAACAAAGTTCATGGGGAAGCCAGACTCACTTAACAACCTTGTGACTAACTTAATGACTGCGGTGATACACTTTGGCAAGAACGGTCGTACAATGGGACAAAATTCACCTAAAGACAGCCTTGTTGAGTAACAAGAATTGTGGGCCAATTGCGGTCATAAGTTGAGGGCTACCTGCATTTGAGAAAATCAGCCAGAACATCCCCAAATGTTTAGGCAGGACCCTTGTAACGGATAATATACACGTTTGTCAGCCTGCAGGGTCCCACCTGTGCCCAATCACTGACTCTGAGACGTTGATGATGGACCCCTTGCTAAAATAAGAGGAGGATACCAACCATCCTCTTTTAACGACCCCATAACCCCTTGAAGGGTGAAGTTTTGTTTGTTTTGTTTTGTTTTATTTTTATTAAATTTATATACCATCCTACTCCCAAAGGACTCAGGGCGGTGAACAGGCACAAAATAAAATATATAGATACAAAAGTTAGAAACATAATTAAAACCAGATTAAATAATTTAGCCCGAGACAATTAAAAATCCCAATAATTTAAAACAGATTAAAATTTCGATTTAAAAGAATTTTAAAACAGGGGAGAAAATTAGGCCAGGTCGGCTTGCTGGAATAGGAGGGTCTTAAGAGCACGGCGGAAAGTGCGCAGATCCGGGATCCTCCGTATCTCCGGGGGGAGCTCGTTCCAGATAGTGGGTGCCCCCACAGAGAAGGCCCTCCCCCTGGGGGCCACCAGTTGACATTGTTTGGCTGACGGCACCCGGAGGAGTCCCTCTCTATGAGAGTGTACTGGCCGGTGGGAGCCTGTTTGTGGTAGTAGGCGGTCCTGTAAATAACCAGGTACTAAGCCATGGAGCGCTCTAAAGGTGGTGACCAAAATCTTGAAGCGCACCCGGAAAACCACCGGGAGCCAGTGCAGCTCACGCAGGAGAGGTGTCACATGGGAGCGCCATGTTGCTCCCATAACCACTCGCGCGGCCGCACTCTGCGCCAGTTGGAGCCTCCGGGTGCTCCTCAAGGGAGCCCCATGTAGAGTCTGGGCAACTGAATGAGCTCAGTGTTTATTGGCCGGATGCCTTTCCTGTCGTCAATGCGGAGTTTTGTTCAGCAGATATATTCTCATTGTGCCCAGAGAGAGAAATATCTGCCTCTACCTAAGATTGAATTCACAACCTCCTGATTGTGGGGTGAGAGCTCCACCTCTAGTCCATCACACCACACAGGAGGACACCCACCGCCGCCGCCCCCCAAATTCCTGCAAGCTGCCCACCCCTGCAGCCTCAGACCGGCTAAAATCAACGATGACGGCCAGAACGTGGGAAAGGCAATCCGCGCCGGAGGCCAGGAAATTAAGAAAAGATGTTTTCCCTGCCCTGACAATGCCTCGCTTGTCCTTCAAGACCCCCGTCCTTCTTTGCAGATGGCTGGGCTGGGTGGGTGGGATCTCTTCTTGGGTCTGTCAGGTTTCAAAGGCAGGAAATCTCAGTGGGTCACCCCGTTGACCGGATCCCGTGGGGAGGGTGGAGATGAAGAGTTGGAAACCCCTTCGAGAGGCGCTTTACAGAGTTAAAAAATGTGGTCATTCCTGAAGGGGTTGCAGGGAGATTGTCCAGCTGCAAAATGGGGGAGACTGAGGGGTGTCCCCCCACTCCCCTTTAGTGTATTGGAGAGAGGAAATGTCATTTTTTCGGATGGTGTAAAGTCTACATCAATACGTTTACTGTTCTGGAAATTGTTTTTTCATCCACCCAACTTATCTTCTTTCGCTTCTCTTCCTCCTATTTTTCTTCCTCTTCTTCTCCCTCTCTTTTCCATCTTTTCCTCTTCTGTTTGTCTTCTTCTCCTTCTCTTCCTCTTCTTCTGCCTCTTTTTTCCTCTCCTTTTCTTCCTCTTCTTGTCCCTCTCCTTTTTCCTCTCCTCTCCCTCTTCCCTTTCACCTTTTTCTCCTCTTCTTTTTCTCTGTTTTCTTCTCCTTCTCTTCCTCTCCTCCTCTTCATCTTTTCCTCCTCCTCTTTTACTTTTTCCCTTTTTCTCCTTCACTTCCTCTCTCCTCCCTTTCCCTCTTCTAGTCCTCTCCCTCTTCCACCTTTTTCTCCTCTTCTCTTTCTCTCCCTTTTCTTCTCCTTCTCCTTCTCATCCTCTTCTTCTCTTCCTCTTCCTCTCTTCACCTCTACATCCCTCTCTTTTTCTCTTTCTCTTTTTCTCCTCCACTTCCTCTCTTCTCCCTTTCCCTCTTCTTCCTCTCCCTCTTTTCCTCCAATCCTCTCCCTCTTCTTTCCTTATCTTCCTTTTCCTCTTCTTCCTCCTTCCTCTTCTACCTCTTCCTCTCTTTCCTCCTCTCCTTCTCTTCCTTCCTTCTCCCCCTCTTCCCTCCTCCTCTCCTTCCTCTCTCTTCCTCTTTCTTCCTGATGCTTTTCTTACTCATTTTAAATTATTCTTTTGCTGCCCAGAGCTTGTGCATTGAGTGGGTGTCCGTGCAAATCAAATAAAAACAAAACTAATTTCCACTATTTTAAAATCGCTGAAAGCCCTCAATGACAGAAACCACATTACAGAATAACAGAATTACAGAGTTGGAAGGGATCTTGGAGGTCTTCTAGTCCAACCCCCTGTTCAAGCAGGAAACCCTATACCATTTCAGACAAGTGGTTGTCCAGTCTCTTCTTAAAAGCTGCCAGTAATGGAGCACCCAAAACTTCTGGTGGCAAGCTGTTCCACTGATTCAAGGGGCACCTAGAAGATCCTCTTTCTTAGGGCCTCAAATCCCCTTCCCAAACTCTTAACCCCACTGACCAACAACAAGCCAACATTTGTCCAGAAACAGAGAACTGCCCAGCATTGGTAAAAATAGCTTCTCCAGGAAGCAAATTTGCTCACCAAACATTGGCAGCCCACAGACTGTGACGGGAGATGTATGCGAAGCCCCCTTTGCACCCTCCCTCGGGGTGGGGGATGTCTTTCCTGCTCATTCAAGGGACCCCCATTTCTGGTTTGGCACTGACCACCATTCTTCTTTCTTCCCTAGATTACCGCACGGGACCCTGCTTCAGCCAGGTGAACAAACAGATGTGCCAAGGCCAGCTGAGTGGGATCGTGTGCACCAAAACCATGTGCTGTGCCACCATCGGCCGCGCCTGGGGCCACCCCTGTGAGATGTGTCTGGCCCAGCCGCACCCTTGTCGCCGCGGATTCATTCCCAACATCCGTACTGGAGCCTGCCAAGGTCTGTGGTGTGTTTGTGTGTGAGCCAGCTGGGGTTTTCCACAGTCCAAAAAATCAAGATGGCGGCCACAAATGGTGCATCCTAAGCCTTACAACCGGTGGCTTAGTGACCATTTGAAGTCACAGCGGATTTATCGTGGAGGTACATAGAACCCGGATTCAAAGTTCTGATGGTCGCAGACCCCTTAACCCACCCACCCACCCACCCCACGGTCATGTGACTAAACTTCCAACCACATTTTTTTAAAAAATTGATTTATATGCTGCCCTTCTCCGGAGACTCAGGGCGGCTTACAATGCGCTAAGCAATAGCCTTCATACTTTTGTATATTTATACAAAGTCAGCTTATTGCCCCCACAAACTGGGTCCTCATTTTACCTACCTTAGAAAGGATGGAAGGCTGAGTCAACCTTGAGCCTGGGGAGATTCGAACTTGCAGTAATTGCAGGCCGCAGATGTAAGTGGATATTAATTAGTCTGCTGAGCCACCAGAGCTCCTGGTTTTATAGCCATTTGCAGCATCCTGCAGTCAAATGTCCACATTTTATGATGGTTTGACCAGAATATCTGCACTTATTTCTAAATTTTGGCAAAACTGCCCCCCTAGAGAACCACTGGTTCGCTGAGTGACCGTGGCATTCACTTAAAAAGTTGTAAAATCAGACTGGTCACACCACTGATTATGACCATCACAACTTGCGAGCATGATGGGCAGGCTCCGTGACAGTCGTAAGTCAAGGAACACCTGTATTTATTTATTTATTTATTTATTATTTTTTTTATTTTTAAATTTATATACCGCCCTTCTCCCTGAGGACTCAGGGCGGTGTACAGCCAGAATTAAAAAACATGGAATACAAATATTTAAAAAACAATTAAAATATATATAAATTTAGCCCAAAATTAAAAATGCAAACCAATTAAAACATTTAAGATTTCTTCTTAAGCCAGCCCGGCTTGCTGGAAAAAGTGGGTTTTAAGGGCACGGCAGAAGGCACGGAGGTCTTGGATTCTCCTTATCTCTGTGGGCAACTGATTCCAGAGGGTAGGTGCCCCCACAGAGAAGGCCCTCCCCCTGGGGGTCACCAGCCTACATTGAGATCACCCTGTATCACCCATGAATAGCAATAGCTATCGCACTTAAGACTTATATACCACTTCACAGTGCTTTACGGCCCTCTCTAAGCGGTTTACAGAGTCAGCCTATTGCCCCCAACAATCTGGGTCCTCATTTAGTGACCTTGGAAGGATGGAAGGCTGAATCAACCTTGAGCCGGTCAGGATCGAACTCCTAACAGTGAGCAGTTGAGTTAGCCTGCATTCCGAACACTGCATCATCACGACTCTTACAAGAAAAAGAAAGGAAGGTAGACAAAGAAAAAGAAAGAGGGAAAGAAAGAGGGAAAGGAAGGAAGGAAGAAAGGAAGGAAGGAAGAGAAAGAGGAGGGAGGGAGAAAGAAGAGGGAGCAAAAAAGAGAAGAGAAATAAGAAATGGAGGAGCAGGATAGAAAGAAAAAATAGAGAAAAAAGGGAAGGGAGAGAAAGAAACAAAGAAACAAAGAAAGCAAGAGGGAGGGAAAGAGAGAGGGAGGAAGAGAAAGAGAGAGAAAGAAAGAGAAAGGAAGGAAGAAGGAAAGAAAGAAAGAAAAAAGAAAGAAAGAAAGAAAGAGAGAGAAAGAAAGAAGAGGGAAGGAGGGACGGAGGGAGGGAGGAGAGGAAGGAAGAGGGAGCGAAAAAGAAGGGAAATGAGAAATGGAGGACCAGGAGAGAAAGAAAAAAATTGAGAAAAAGAAGGGAAGGCAGGAGAGACTAGAAGGAAGGAAAGAAAAGAAAGATAGAAAGAAAAGGGCACGAAGGAAGGAGAGAGGGTGGGAAAGAGAGAAAGAGAGAGAATAGCAATAGCCCTTAGACTTATATACCGCTTCACGGTGCTTTTACAGCCCTCTCTAAGTGGTTTACAGAGTCAGCCTCTTGCCCCCAACAATTTTAGTCCTCATTTTTACTAACTTTGGAAGGACGGAAGGCTGAGTCAACCGTGAGCCGGTCAAGGATCGAACTCCTGGCTGTGTGGGCAGAGTTTTTGCCAGCAATGCCGCATTCTGACCACTGCGCCACTACGGTTCTGAACATGTGACCCCCACCTCCCCTGTCTTGGCTCCCCTCTTGCCTTTTTGGCTTAAACCTTGTGGACCCCAGCTGTGAGGATGGAAAAAAACCTCCGTCTCTGGGTTAAAAAAAAGGAGAGAGAGAGATTTAGGTGTCAGAAGCAGCTTCAAAAAAGAAGGAAACTTTTGAACACTTCTTCGAGTGGTGTAGAGCAGTGGTGGGCTTCAAAAATTTTTACTACCGGTTCTGTGGGTGTGGCTTGGTGGGCGTGGCTTGGTGGGCATGGCAGGGGAAGGTTACTGCAAAATTCCCATTTCCTCCCGATCAGCTGGGACTCGGGGGGCAGAGAATAGATGGGGGCCAGTCAGAATTTTTACTACCGGTTCTCCGAACTACTCAAAATTTCCGCTACCGGTTCGCCAGAACTGGTCAGAACCTGCTGAAACCCACCTCTGGTGTAGAGCCAGCTGAATTTTCCTGTTGAATTGCAGCCTGTTGAAGGGCTACCAAGCAGGATCTTCACATGCTGATCCATCTTTGAACCTGCCTTATGCCACGTCAGATCATCTGGCTGGCTGAGACCGGAGTTTCTTGCCCATACAGATAGTCCTTGATTCACAACAGATCATTGAGTGACCGTTCCAAATTACGACAGCCCTAAAAAAAAGTGACTTATGGCCGTTTTTCACACTTAATTTAATTTAATATTTAAATTTATATACCGCCCTTCTCCCGAAGGACTCAGGGCAGTGAACAGCCAGAAGTAAAAAAAAAAAAACATCAAATACAAAATTTAAAAACAATTTAAAAATAAATTAAACATTTTGGCCCGACAGTTAAAATCCCCCATTAAAAATCCAAATTAAAATACACAATTCGAGAGATTAGGCCAGCCCGATTTACAACCACTGCAGCCTCCCCACAGTCAGGTGATCAGAATCCAGATGTTTGGCAACTGGCTCATATTTACGACTGTTGCCGTGTGCCGGGGGAGTCACGCGATCCCTTTTTGCGACCGTCTGACCAGCAAGGTTCACGGGAAGGCCAGATTCGTTTAAGAACCGTGTTCCTAACTTAAGAACTACAATAATCCGTTTAATAACCGTGGCAAGAAAAAATGTAAAATAGGGCAGAATTCGCTTTACAACTGTCTTGCTTAGCAGTGGAAGTTTGGGGGCTTAACTATGGTCATAAATTTAGGATTATGTGTAGCTCAGGGTTGAAATGTTGGAAGGGGTTGAAGTGTCTATGGAGATTCTCCGCCATCCAGGTCACAGTTGTCCCAAAGGTGCTTTTTCAGGAGACAACTGGACTTTCTGGTCTTTCTTTGAAGATGTTTCGCTTCTCATTCAAGAAGCTTCTTCAGCTCTGGCTGGATGGTGAGGAATGGAAGGATTTATACTCCTTGCAGACGAAGCTGGTCATTTGTGTTCTTTTAGAGAGTCATTGAGGCTATCTGGAGGTTTACCTGTGTCCTCAGGGTCACCTGAGTGGTGCAACTGGGTGTGGGGCCTTCTTGGAACTGCTGAAAGGACCATGTTGTAGACTGCAGGTAGATAATGTTGTATCCCTCCCCCTCTGTATGGGATGAAAAAAGATCGGAAAGAAAAATCACCAAAAGACATCAACGAAGCCCTCAGAACATGTGGCTACCCCAAGTGGGCCTTCATCAAATCTCAAAAAAGACTCTACAAGAGCTCCTCCATAACAGACAACGAAGAGGGCAATAAACGAAGCAATGTTGTCATTCCGTACATTGCAGGAATATTGGGAAAAGCTCAGGAGGATCTTCAGCCAACACGACGTATGTGCACACTTCAAACCCAAGAATACACGAAGGCAGAAGGTTGTCCACCCCAAAGATAAAACACCCAGACAGAAACTGAGCAACGTGGTAGATGCAGTACAATGTAGTGAGCCCTGTGCAGATCTGTATGTTGGGGAAACAAAACAGCCACTTCACAAACGCGTGGCGCAACCTAGGAGAACAAACCCATCAGGACAAGATCCAGCAGTCCATCTGCATTTAAAAGACAATGGCCGCTCTTTTGAAGACAGCAAAGTTCACATTTTGGACAGAGAGGACCACTGGTTTAAAAGAGGGGTCAAAGAGGCCATCTATGTCAAAATTGAATGACCCTCTCTCAAGAGAGGGGGAGGGATATGACATCTCCTATCTCCAGTCTACAAAACAGTCTTTTCAGCAGTTCCAAGAATGGCTCCACAGCTATTTGTACTATTCAGGTGAACCTGAGAACACAGACAAACCTCCAAGCGGCCTCAATAACTCTCTAAAAAGGATGCAAATGACCAGCTTTGTCTGCAAGGAGTAGAAATCCTTCCATTCCCCACCATCCAGTCAGAGCTCAGGAAGCTTCTTGGATGAGAAGTGAAATGACTTCACAGAAAAAGCAGAATGTCCAGCTGCCTCTGGAAAAAGCACGTTTCGGACAAGGGGTGGAAGTGTTTCTGGACGGCGTCCCTCTCAGGCCCTTTTCTCTACAGGGGAGGTGGGCTTACTTGGTGCTGGGGGTCCTTGCTCTCTCTCCGCAGATGTGGACGAGTGCCAAGCCATCCCCGGATTGTGCCAAGGAGGGAACTGTCTCAACACCGTGGGCTCCTACGAATGCAAGTGCCCGGCGGGTCACAAGCAGAGCGAGACCAATCACAAGTGCGAAGGTGAGAGGCTCAGGTGGGCGTGGGGTGGGGTGGGGGAAGGGAAATCAAACGGAGGTCTCCGTGGAGAGCATTTTGCCCAAGATCATATGGGTTGGAAACATGCAGAAGAGACTTTCATCCTGCAGTGGATAAACAATGGCTAAAATGATGATGATAATAGATAGATAGTCACAGCGGTCCAGGAACAGTCTGTCCGAAGCACAACACACACATGGAACTGGCTAGATAGATAGACAGACAGACAGACAGACAGACAGATAGCTGATAGGTAGATGGATGGATGGATGGATGGATGGATAGACAGACAGATGGATAGCTGATAGTAGATAGATGATAGATAGATGATAGATAGATAGATGATAGATAGATAGATGGATAGCTGATAGTAGATAGATGATTGTCCGAAGCACAACACACACATGGAACTGGCTAGATAGATAGACAGACAGACAGACAGACAGACAGATAGCTGATAGGTAGATGGATGGATGGATGGATGGATGGATAGACAGACAGATGGATAGCTGATAGTAGATAGATGATAGATAGATGATAGATAGATAGATGATAGATAGATAGATAGATAGATGATAGATAGATAGATAGATAGATAGATAGATAGATAGATGATAGATAGATGATAGATAGATAGATGATAGATAGATAGATGATAGATAGATAGATAGATAGATAGTAGTAGATAGATAGATAGATAAGATAGATAGATAGATAGATAGATAGATAGATAGATGATAGATAGATGATAGATAGATGATAGATAGATAGATGATAGATAGATAGATGATAGATAGATAGATAGATAGATAGATAGATAGATAGATAGATAGATAGATAGATAGATAGATAGATAGATAGATAGATAGATAGATAGATGATAGATAGATGATAGATAGATAGATAGATAGATAGATAGATAGATAGATAGATAGATAGATAGATAGATAGATAGTAGATAGATGATAGATAGATAGATAGATAGATAGATAGATAGATAGATAGATAGATAGATGATAGATAGATGATAGATAGATAGATGATAGATAGATAGATGATAGATAGATAGATAGATAGATAGATAGATAGATAGATAGATAGATAGATAGATAGATAGATAGATAGATAGATAGATAGATAGATAGATGATAGATAGATGATAGATAGATAGATGATAGATAGATAGATGATAGATAGATAGATAGATAGATAGATAGATAGATAGATGATAGATAGATGATAGATAGATAGATGATAGATAGATAGATGATAGATAGATAGATAGATGATAGATAGATGATAGATAGATAGATAGATAGATAGATAGA